>JANZXR010000003.1:18722552-18739913 GCA_027575705.1 Erythroxylum echinodendron
TGCAGTTAGATGCAACAAAACCTTGAGGTCTCGAGTTCGAGTACCAAAGAGGACAATACTGATTAAGGTTGGATGCCACGGTATAACCCGCAAACACACGCCGCAGTATAACTTGCAAACACCTACGGGTGGGGTGTGGGGTCCAACATATATGCCGCCAGATGCATCACATATGCCATCAGCTCTTACTGATCATCCTGTACAATTACCTGCCTTCTTAGGATCATTCCCATGTATTTTTCTAATCAAACGATCTTTAATTGGTCCTAATAAGGAGGTGGTGTCGGACTATTAGGCATGCTCGTGCTCTCTAAGGTGTCATTTTGTTGGTTGGGCTCTCTTCTTAGTAGTGGCAGGTGAGGTGAGTCTAGTCCTGACTCCTACTCCTATATGTTGGAACAATCTTTGTCTACTCCTGCATCTGCTTGCACATTCCAAAATCTCATCAATTTGTAAATATCATCTATTGTTTCTTACCTCTGGTGTACTATGTGTATATTCTTCATTATATCCAAGTTCAAGGATACCATAGTGCTGAATAGCCTCATTGGTGGTAATCTAGTGAACAATCCTATCTTCTTTGTTAACCGAGTCACATAGTGTTCAATACATATTGTACCCACCCTCTCGTCCTTGTACTAATGCTAGAAGTACTAGGCTAAGGCATGCCTAAATGGATTGGCATCTGCTCATTCATGCTCTATAGGTATAACACATATGCATTCCTAACAATGTTAAAGCTGTCACCCCGCTCACTTAAGTTATAACTAAGAATGGCGTGAATGTACTTGAGTGTGGGGTGTTATAAGGTAGACACTTTAGATTTTCTAGGGTCGTATTCCTCCTCCATGTCGATAGTATGCCAAAAATGTCGAACATCCATCTCGTAAGGAAAATCTATGTGAAGATCCAAGTACTCCTGAGTCTCCATAAAGTCTTGCTCATAAAGCTCCGTCATTATGAAGAACACCGTATAGCTCATCCTCATCATTCACCAAGCATCTAAAATTGAATTGTATTTGGTAGATTCCCATTGTAGTGGCCTTTTTATACAGAGAAAGGGGAGCACACCTTGAATATGAGTTTGTAGTATGTGCGCTTGACTATCTCAGAGAATTGGGACCACACTTTAATGTTTAAGAAACCTCGAACTTGTTCGGCTAAACTAAGTCATTCCAACACCTCCCAATCAATGCATCTACTGGTTGTGAAATTTTAATATTTTAACCTTTTCACCTATGTTTGTGGGCTCTAGCATTAAACTTAGCATTGTGTGTTACGCTGGTAGACGTGTGATGATCTTTCGAGTTGATGGCAAATGAGCTCCACTTTGGTCTTTAGAAGACCATTTTCCTCTTTATCATTTTCTCAACTTCTAATTTTCCCTACAACATTAAAAAATAATTCTAGGGATCATCACATCCAAATCTATATTGCAATTTTAGTTCATAATAAAATCAAAAAATACATAAAGAATGATAAAAGATGAGAACAAGCTCAAGATTCTTGAATCTTGATGCTTTTGCATTGATTTTGATGGGATTTTGTTCCAAGATTGCTTCCTCTTGATATGTACTTAAAGTCTTCTTAGCCTTGGGATTGATTTCTAGTCTTTCAAACATATATCCCTCTTATGTCTTCTCTTTTCTTAACTTTTCTATTAGAAAACCCTAGAAATTTGGTTAAGTACATGTCAAATATGACATAGTGTTGATCCCCATATTATTTTACACTATAATTTTTTCTATAAAAATTACTGTCAACATAAGTTTAACATAGTTTTGTATTAGTCCTATACTACTCCAGCCAAAAATGGAAAGAAATATAATAAAATAACATTGAACACCATAGTCCTTATATTGTCCCCATGTTCAATAATATGGTACCATATTGCCCTAATGTTCCCCATATATTTGGCTATATGATACCATGTTGAACATGTGGCCTACATTCAACAACATGGTACCATTTGGTGCCATGTTCTGATCCTTTCTATATCCTAAAATCACTCTAAATCAACTTAACCTTGCACGAATACATTCATTATTCACTAAAGAGATAAATAGAGCTTGTAAATAAAATATAAGCTCAATTAAACACCAAGCCGCATATAAATAATTAAAATACAAGTTAAATGCTCTCTAAATCATGCTAGAAATATAGTATAATTAGCACTTATTATAGGACTACAAATGTGTTTTTGGTTGTAAATCAAGATACCTAAATCCTGAAATTCAGCCAACAAAATACAAAATGAAGAAAGAATTTTTCCCAAATAAATAATTACTAAAAATAAATTTTAATTAGATTAACAAAAGTAACATGTTCCTAATATCTTAGTCCCTAACAATAGCGTCAAAATTTTGATATATGCTTTTTGAACAATACTAAAGATTAACTAGGCAAGTGCACTTATCACTTGCAATATAGTTTAGTGAGTATGAATATTGTTCTCATAATGAATATAAATATTACTAATAAGAATCGTTTTATTATCTAATCTAACAAATAAAATGGATGATTTAAAAGAAATAATGAACTGAACTGAAATTAATAATCTAAAATAGCAAACCAAAGTAATAAACAAGACTGAAGCAATCAATTGATAAATAAGACCCAAATGTAGAATCCCCTAGAACTTTTTTATGCTTAAACTTATCTTGTTTCAATTATTAACCTTAGTTTCTTGGACTGATAAAAATTTCAAAGCTATATCATATTCTTTCTCAAGAAATACAGCTCTTATCATTAAGTTAATTAATTGAAATCTCTTTTTAATTAAAATACCTAAGAATGCATTAATGTGTTCCATGTTCTATGAATTTTGTTATTGGATTTGATTCTAACTTAACACCCCAGTTTCCGACAATTCCATACCTATTGGGAGGAGAGCAGAAGAGAGAGAGCCCCTCGCCCCCGGAGGGGGCCGGTTTTCCCTCGTATGCACCCGCACGTCTGCACGTATGCTTGCGCATCCCCGTACGCGCACATGCACGCACGCAAGCATGCACGTACGCAACATGCACACATGTGCGCACACGCGTAAATAAAATTAACTGTATGGCCATTTACGCGTCATTTAACCCACGTTTACCCTACCTTTCGATAAATACCCCATAAACAACAACGAATTAACTGTATAGCCATTTCTGTTCCTTTTATGGCACTTCTCTACTAATAAAACAACTCATAAACCAACAAGCCTAACCGCAGCGCCTGCCCTACCCCCCGGGTAGGGGCAGGCTTGCACTACTGCTTTCTAACTCAAATGTTCCATGTTCTATGAATTTTGTTATTGGATTTGATTCTAGCTAGAAGATTTATAAGGTCCCATATTCAAGATTACATATAACTCTTGTTATTTTATGCCATGATTTATTTATACATATGATTTCTCATTCCCTATATATGAAATCTAAAACTAAATCAAAACGCTTGAACTAATAAGAAATAGTCACGAATAATTCATAAGGAAGCCAAAGTGTTTAACCAAAGAATATATTCAAAGACATAATTTTGGATTTTATCTTATCTAGATCTATTCAATTTTGTTCACAACAACTAAGAAATAACACAAAATAGAAGAAATCATTCTTGTGGATCTTTCAGGGGGCGTTTGGTTTGAGGATTTGGGAACGAAGGAATGGAATAATTGTAAAAAACAGTGTTTGCTTTGGAGTTTTCAATTCTAGAAAAATAGATTTATCCCATTAAATTTGGGAATCTACTAAACCCACCAAGGGTGGTCAGTATTGAGTTTTCATTTCAATATAAGTTTTTATCATATTTATTTTTTACTCTTTTATCCCCAATATTTGCCCTACTATCCTCTTTACTTCCTTATTGCTTCTCAATTTCTTACAGTCTCTCATCCTGCCTTATTACGTCTCATCAATGAAGAAATTTTTTGTTCTACGTCTCTAGGTATTGATATAGAAACCCAAGTTACAAACCAAACATTATTTTTTTTTATTTTTCATACCTATCCCTATTCCCCTCTACTATTATACCCATATAAATAGCCAACCCCGTGCTCAAACCAAACATGTCCTAAATCTTGATTTTTTCACTTAAATCTTGATGAAAAATCCCTTTCTTTCCAAAGTTACTCCATTTTGGTCTTAAGATGCTCTAGCATATAACTCTAATGGTATGCAGTCATCCCTTAACAAAAACTCTATTTTATCTAAAAAAATTCTAGAAATTCCATACACCATGACTAATACAAGTCCAATACGAACTAGTGTTGGTCCTTTATTACTCTTTCTGATAGAAAACTAGAATTTTTATAAAAATCACTGGTAATACGACTCTAAAATGTGGATTTATATTAGACCTATGTTATTTGACATCTAATGTGACGAATGATGTTATGTTGGTTACCCATATTTCAAACCCTTCCTTTGAATCATGCTAGAACTTCTCTATTTTAACTCCAACTTGCTTGAATTCATTTCTTTATTTGGAGGCTAAAACAAGGCCTATAAACAAAATATAAGTCATATTGAATGCCAAGTCCTATAGAAATCATCCAAATCTAAGAAAAATACTCTCAAGATCATATTAAAGATATGACCTTATTCGTATTTATCAATAATGAAACATGAACTTGTAGTCAATTTCATACTAAATTCATTTTCCAACAATATAAAACATGATAATTAAATAAAAATTGAAATAAATCCTATAACTATCCTAAACTATTTCTTCTCTCTAGCCAACATCTAACACTTTTTTAACATTATTAAAATTAGAACTACTAGATTTGCAAATTTCATAGGCTAGGCCACGTTAAAAAATTTTTTGCAAAACAAGTTAAACAAAAAGTTCTAGTATAGGAAATAGGATCTCAAGGTGATTTCTACGGATATGGGATCTCAAGGTGATATATAAACTGAAAAGATTTATTTAAGAATGAAATGATTATTGAGTTATAAATTACCTAAAATAATTCATAACCCAAAAATACGACAAAAAATTTATGAACTTAACCAAATCAGTCTGCCTCATTCAAAATTATCATTCACCAAATTAATTCAGATTTCAAAACTGTAATAAAAAATTTATGCAGCTTCTTAGTGTTTCAAAAACAAAATAAGCGATGGCTATTATTCTCCAATAATACACCGCAAAATAGAAAATCAATGCAACCAAAACTGACAAAATCAACGCCTAAATCAAGACCAAAACTACTTCTACTCATTGCGTCGCTGTAACTTTCAGTAACATAACAACCAATAGTCATGATTTTGCAAATTCCATACAAAAGCGACAACAAAGTCATCATGAAAATGGCCCTAAAAGAGAGCAACACTCACGTAAAGCAAGCACAAGCAAAACATTGAGCGGGATTTTAGGAAAAACAATTACAATTGAATACCATGAAAGATGAGATAGACACCACATTTGAGAAATTAGGAACCAAAAAGGAGACAAACATCATGTGTGAAAAATTAGGAACTTAAAAAAGTCTTCGACAAACCAACGACGACAAAAGGAGTGTTCCGAAGTGAAAGTTGCTCGAGAAATTAAGGATTTGTGGCTTCCCTCACAAACTATTCTTCAATTTAGAGGTTTAATTAAACATTGAGTTCGAAACATTTGATAAGTTACACGTTAGTATAAATCAAACTGATCCATTTTGCACTTAATGTCTCGTGGTGATTAATTGTCTTTTCACTCGTTTCTGTAATTGTAAAAGTGATAGCGCAGTTGAACACATTGTTAGAGACATCTAATTGACCCAATTAAAATACCTGGGACTAACAAATATAAAACGAGATTCCAGTCCACATTATAGCTCCTCAAATTTAGTTTTCAGGAATCCAATAGAATAATTACCAGGATCCTTTTAAGACCAGCCTGACGGAGACTATGCTTGCAAAATATTTGATGCTCCTGAGATATATAATCTGATAAAAGTAAGAAGGGAAAGAACCTAACGAGTTTCAAGAAAGCTGTGGCCTTACTGAACAAAAGTGTCATGTTACACATCCCATGATTTTGCTATCTGACTTGGTGAACAAACAAACAAGAGCTGGAAAAAGCTTTTGGCACTCACTCCCCACTTTATTCTTCTTACTAGGACATTTGAGACATCTCCAACTCCTCCAGCTTAGAGGATAAAAAGGCAAAAATGGAGAATATAACCCCAGGCAAAAGGGAGAAACAGGAAAATCAACGGAGAAAAAATAAAACGGCAAAGGTGTTGACGTTGGAATCCTCTTCTACATACATTGTCCATCATCGGAAAAAAGACAAACTCTACACAGCAAACTGAGGACTATCAAGTTTTGCAGCAGCCTGTTTATCAAGAAACCAAACCAACTTCCCTTTTGTTGGCTGGACCATTCGTGCAGGCAGTTTTGAGCATTCGGGTCCTACGTCATCCATGGCCATATGAACTGCTTCTGCTTTGCTCTCACCAGTCACAACCATAGCTACATTGGATGCCGAGTTGATGACAGGCAGAGTGAACGTGATCCTCTCTGGTGGGGGTTTCGGTGAATCGGTAACGAATGTTACCCATTCATCTTTCTCATTGAGCACAGAGTGATTAGGGAATAGTGAGGCAATATGACCATCAGGACCCATCCCAAGAAGTATGAGATCAAATTTGGGGCAGTCATTAATTTCAGACACACTAATTGTCCGTGTTTTCACTAATTGTCGAACAACAAATTCATACTCGCGTGCAGCTTCCTCTGCAGATACTGAATCATTGATAGAATGCACATGGCTGGAGACAATAGGCACCTGCCACCACAACCATTGCGTATGCCATAAAATTCTAGAACAGCATAAAGTGACTAAAATAAAGAAAAGAAACCTGATATGCTTCCTTTTTCGTATTTACATTATGACCAAACTTGAATTTATTTTTCCTGTTTGAAACTATGGGAACAGAGGTAAAAGCATCAAAATTAAGAAAGTGCAATCTCTTAAAGTCTCATCTACAGCATCATTACAAAGCCCAGAAGGCACCACAAATCACCTATAAGATTAAAAATGGTAAATTCAACTCAAGATGAAGTTCATGATTATGGAGTAGAATTAGCTGTCATCAAACAAGATGCATCATTCATTCATTCCTGGGTTCTCTCCAGTCTTATAAAAGGTAGAAACAGATTTTTTTTCCTAGGTCAAATGAAATTGTTTGAGTTCTAATGATTTCGTAGTCTAACATATATCCATTTTTCAGTTCATCGTAACTTTGTTTAATAGAATCTTTAATAAAACCTCCTTAGGAAGGTTTCAATATCAACAGGTGCCCTTATGTTCTACATTTCTTGAGAACAATTCAATCAAACTAGCACTGTGTATAAAAGAAAGATGCCAAGAGTATTTCATTGTCAAAAATTATTTACAAGAACAACAAACTATGCCACAAATAATTCCAAGAGAATTCAGAACTATCTCAATCACAGAGATTGTCTTTAATCACTTCAAAAGTTTTGTAAGTATCAGTTACAAAATAACAGAGAAAACTCCCCATTTTGCAAACTTAATTTAGCAAATCCAGATAAGCTGATGCTAAACCAATATAAGGTTCTCAAAGTAAAGCAACTCTTAATAAAGAGATTTTTCTGGACAAATATAAGGTTTAACCATAAGATGGTGTGGAAAACATCCGTCATACTGGATAACTGTATTTATCCCTTAAATTAGTGTCTGTTTACATAACTTCTCATCTTTTTACCATAATCATATAGCAAGACATCCAACACCCAATGAGGACAAGATGAAAGTAATCATCCAACCATAGAGAATCATGTCAATGAAAGCAACATACCAACAAATCAATTAAATTTGAAATCATATAGCAACTATGAGAAACACCAAAAATGGTAAAAATAGATGGATTGAAATGGTTTGAGAATTTGCATGTTCAATCCCCAAATATTGAAACTTAAAGCTGTGACGATGAATAAAATAGAAATGTCTCAAAGATTACAAGAGAAAAAGATAAAAGAATAAATGAAAGCCGACAGGGAAGAGATAACTCCAAGTTAACAACCTAATCTGGAGGGTTGGTTTTTTTAACAATATTAAGGGACGATTTCTGTCCCATTACCAAGTTAATTCACACTCTTTATTATATAGAATGGCCACCACTTTAAAAGTTGAACGGAAGTAAGGAGATAATCAAATTTGACACCGCTCTAACTTAGTGGAAACCAAATTCTTTCATATACACACTTTTCATCAGCAAAATTTTAATGAAAGGATGCTGGCACTCAAAAATTGGCAGACTGTAAAAGCATAATAAAAAGGAAATGAGCATTTCAGCAAGATAGAGAGACTAAATTCTGACTGTGCTAAGATTAACATACTGAAAATGCACTTCACTGAATAAAATAAATAGGCAAAATTTTCTCCAAATCCATATAACTTTTCTAACAGTCATTATAGCAAAAATAGATCCAATCTTTAGAAGATCCAAGTTCCATATCTTGCTGCCGTTTAAATCGGGAAACTATTTGTTTTGGGAGCAACTTGCATCCACTATAGATGCAAAATAGCCACAAAATGAAAGGTTCAACATTCAAAAGGATCAAGGCAGATTTGAATGTTGGAGAATTAACTCTCTTTACCAGTGTACTTAGTAAGCAATGACAGTAGAAAGGCGTCGCAGGTTGAGTAGGAGGAAAAAAGCAAGAAGAAAGTCCCAGATGCTTGAACTCTCAGCCATTGCCCCCACTCTCTATTCTTTTTGGTTATTGATCACAATCAACATCATAAAAAATGAAACTATAAAACAACAAAGGAAAGAATAATAGGGCAAACCTTGGACAGAACGCCATCTTTTGTGAGCTTATAGTTACTATCGGCATGGCTTTTTGCCACCACACATTCATCCGCCCAAAATATGTACCATTTAGCCCAGTCTACAGTCTTGATATAAGGAGCTTCACAGAGTTTCCTGCGAAGACCAAGAAATGTGAACAAAAAAATGGTCCAATATCATAAAAAGGGAGAAGGGAAGAGAAGCCACTGATACCCCATCAAGCTAATGAGAGAACCACCAGATAAGGCAATGGCAAAGAAACCCCTTTCCTTCACTGATGCCTCGGACAATTCAGCAATATAGTCTGCCAAATCAGTACGAAGCTCTTCCAAACTCTCATGAATCCTTAACTCTCCTCTATCTTTATGAATCCCAGAATGAGCCATCCTTTGACAGAGTTTAAAGAGCACCATTGTTTAATGCATATAACAAAGGCAAGAAACCAACAGAATAGTAGTCAAAAAGGCAACTATTACACATTATTTGACAGAGGCAGTGCACCAGGGAGGAAACTATTGAAGAGAAGAGAAGGGAACAGAACATCAAACAACCAAAGGTAGTTGGTTAACGTTGAATGAGAAGAGGAATTTAAAATTTAAGAACATTTTCTCTTTAGAACGTGCATGCCTCAAAAAATGCATCAATATAAGGATCCAATATAAATGACAATAGCAAACGTGAGAAACAAGTTCACTGGTATTAACAGCAAGGAATTCAATATATGCATTGACTTAAAATCAGAACTAAACCGACCCAGATAAAGGGGTGTGATCATTAGTATTCATTACAATAAAAAACGATTGGTGCCCAAAAGGAACAGAAATTCCAATAGAGACGTCTTAAACGGATTAATTTCATGGAAAGATCAGAAACCGTCTAAATCCCATCAAAACATAAGTTCAGAGAAAAACAAATATACAGGAAAAGCAAAACAAAACAATCTAGCACTGGAATAGCAATATCTAAAACATATAGGAAATAAGGGAGTGAATGCTTACAGAGAAGAGAGAAGAAGAGGAAAAAGAAACAAGGAGAACGAGAGAGATTGTTTGACAAGAAGAAGTAGAAGAAGACGGACGAAAATGGAAGATGGGTATTGACACAAACACGAAACTACGATCCAATACGGCATCTATAAATGCACATATGTGTATAGATACATAAACTTTTAACATAGGAAGATTGTATACTTGGGCTAATTCTAATTCACTGGTTCTAATCAATTAAAAAAGAAAAAACTTGTTGCGTACAGAAGCGGAGAAGAATTTACCGTCTTCGCTTCCACGTGCATCCAATGATCGTGACAATACACACACGAACAAAAAGACTACGTCTTTCTCACTTGTTGATAATAAACTGAAAAAATTTAGATAGATAAAGTTAGTATTGAGAGAAAGATTGGAACTTCGGTGTCTGGGTACTCGGAAAAACAGAGAAAGTTCAGAGTTTGGGCGCTAGATCCTCTGCTACAACAACTTTCTTCCTGTCTATACAACCAAAGAAATAATGTAAATGTATACTATACATGCAGCTTTTCATTTTTTGTCAAATAATTAAATAAAAAGGTGCGTGTATATGTATGTATTTTGTGACTTAATTAATTGTACAATTTCTATGAAAAAAAATTAGAGAAATTGGGAAAAGCTAGACGAGGACAACGAAGGAAACCAAACACTTGTTCAAATCACACGTTGACAATTGTACCAATCAGGTGTTTTTATTGGAAGACGGATATAAGTACCCTGTCTCCTTCATCCCGCATTGACTCTGGTTGGCTTTCCTTCTTTAGGTGATTTTCTAGCTGTTGTCTCGTAATTTCAAAACTCCAAATCGTCTTCAGTGTTATTCAACTAAATTTCAATGTTGTGAGTGGAATTATTCTTTGCCAAATCAAAGTTTTCTTTTAGTAATTTTTATCAATAAGTTATATTGATCTAATGTGTTAAATATGAATTTTAAGTTAAAAGATTGCAATGTTTAATATTTTATATAATTGTTTAAATTATTTGGTTTTGTCATTTTTTGATAGAAATTATTAAATTGTAATATTCTTTTCCAAAAAAAAGAGAGAGAATAGAATATTGCTATATTCTTTCCCAAGAAAAAGAGAGAGAGAATAGAATATTGTAAATTTGATAAATTTTAGTAATTGAAAATATTAAATAACCATTCTCACATTAAAGTCTTTTTTTTTAATTGAAGGATTTGTTTATATGGTGGATTAAAAATAAGGGGAATGTTACACCTAAGAATAAATATATAGAAACTGAATTTCTTATTGAAATATCTCCCCTAAAACCAGCTAACGCTTGTTATATCCAATACCATACATCGCATTCTCTGAATGTCGATACGGATTGAACTTGTAAATGGCTGTCAAAAAATGAAGTGTACTTGCAATTGAAGCATACTGGTGATTTTAATATGGACGGCTGCAGCATGCAATATTTTTTTCCCCTCTCGATTTCTTCTAGTGGTTAAAAGTATTAATAATGCGATTTTCAATTATCATAAATAAGATAGGCTCATGTGATGTCAGCCACAACATTTCCTTTAATGATGAAGTTTGGAATCTAAGGGCATCAATAATAGGCAACAGTTGGGATAGCGAGAGCTGAGAATGAGAGACAGAGAGGGGTTGAAGTTGAAGTCCCCACATCACTTCACTTGAGGTTGAGTAGGGTAGGGTAGCCCTTGTTTCACGAATGTAACAATTATCGGAGACCTTACATTTTGGGTCAGCTCGTAAAAAAAAAAAAAAAAAAGTTAAAAACTGTTTACTACTGATTCTCGTTCAACTAGTTCATCGAGAGCTACGACCCAACTTTAGCCCTTATCTTCTATTGTTTTTTTTCTCTGCAAATTAATTCATTTGAACCGTTACTAAATGAAATTAAAATAACTGACGTCTAGAATCAACCCATTAAGGAATAACAAGCCTCCCAACATGTCTTTAAAACCAAGTGTAAACCACTGGTTCATAAGTTGAATCCCAAAACATTAAACTAACACTTATCCGTCCAATCATTTGTTAGGTGCATGCACATGTTTATGTGGTCCTTTCCACATTATTAAAATAGGTGGATCTAAAACCTTGATTTGCGCCATTAGCCTTTCTCAATTAATCACAGCATATATATATATATATAATATATTCATTCCTCATCGTTACATAATTTATTCATCATCAACCTTCGCATCACCTTTACTCTTTTAGCTATCCAACATCTTGTTTTTTTCCCCTCTTGTACATTAATTTAATTAGGTATTTAGGGTATATATATTAATTCATTAAAAAATACAACTTGATTGTGGTAAAATGCCTGGTAATCATGAGAGAGAGTTTAAGAGGTGAAAGTAACTTGTGATCCAATTGTGCAATATAACTACTAGCACATGCCGCATCTCCTAGTCTTGGTGTGCCATGGTTGATTATTGCTCTTAATTCATCCTACTAGTTTCCAACGTTAGGAGTATCTGCGAGGAGAGTAACCTTCGAATATTTCAGAACAGAAGCTCATAGAAGGAGCAGTTTCGCAATAATTTGTTCCTGCAAAATAGAAGATACCTTAGCTTACACAAGCTAAATTTCCAAAACTAGAAATATTGGCTTAGAATGCGGAACATTTAACCCCTATCATGCCTAGATAGTTGGCTCTTTTTCTCTGATGCAACTCATATTTTGCTTTAACAAACATGTAGTGCTCTTTGTAGGTTGCTTGTAGCTCTTGATTTTGTCTTTAATGACCAAAATCATTACAATTCCTCAAAAAGTACATCCTACTACTTTACATGAGAGTGAGAGACCTTGCTTGGGCATACAGCCCACAATTTCCAAGTTAAGTAGCTGCAGAATCAAAATTAATAAAGAAAAAATGGCGATCCCAGCCACATTAATATTAGTATAATAAATAAAATAATAAAATTCAGATCTTTCAACCCTGGATAGCCATTGTTAAAGGTCTCTTTATATATTATAAACGACGAATCGAGCTAAGATATGGAATGCTTGATCCATGAGTTGCCTAGTACTTGATGGTAATATGGGGGCTGTCGTATCATGCTTGTCGCCTAGCCAAGAAAATTTTGGGTAAAATTCCGTATCATATGATTATTGGAAAGTATTCTTCAATCTCTGCCCTCCTCTTCTACGGGGAATACAAATTGGTGGATTTGCAATTGCAATGACAATTATAGGCATCGAGGCACTTGAATTGAGCTCTTGGAAGACGAGTTGGAAGACTGGCACAGCTCTAATAGTAAATGTATCAACAGATACGTTCATCTGGCTTCAACTTTTCACGCATACTTTGTTAAATCTTCCTGTAAACATAAAACATAATCTAATGTGCCTTGTGATGTGTCTTACATAGAAACATTATTCAATGATGAACAAAAATATCATGAAGCTTATTTTAGGAAAAAATTGTGAAATTCATGAAATTATATCTATATATATATATATATATATATATATATATATATATCCAAGTTTTATTTTTATTTATAAAAAATAACCTAGACAAAATCCCTTGAAATTTTTAAAGTTTTTATGAAATCAGATGAAATGTTAGTTTCTTTCACCTTATCTTAAATAAAATTCAATCCTCATGTCCTCAATATTATTTGGTTTCGAATTTTAGGTCGCCAAATCGGAAGAAACTATAATTGTTAACATACCATTAGTTTGACGTAGTAAACGGAAAGATAAATTGAAATCTTCTGCAACCATTATTCAAATCTTATATAATTAAGGCTGCGTTTGGACCTGGAAAGCGATAGGAATAAGTACTTATTCATTGCAGTTTTCAAACGCAGTCACATGTTTGGATCTGCGCTGAACAATTTGAGGTTGGATAAAACTGCGGTGTCACTGTAGAAATCAATAAGCAGAAAGAGGGTTGCGGTATAAAACTGCTTCGGCGATGAAAATTTTACTTTAAATTAATAACCTTCACTACAAGTATTATTTTCTATTATACTCTTAATTAATATGACTAATAATATATTTTTATAAAATATTTTATTTACTAAATTTATTTTATTTATATTTTCTTATTTTCTTATTTATATTTTTAAATTTATATGACTAATAATATATTTTTAATTATTTATACAAAAATTAATAATTTATTAAATCAATGGACTTTTTAGTCATTTTTTTGCTTTTCAGCAATCGCAACCGCACTTGCCAAATATTTATTTTTACGTTTCAGCAGTTACCAAACAGCAATCTTAAACACATAAGTACTTATCAATAAGTACTTATCATTTCAGCAGGTTATCAACTGTTACTGCTCCACAAACCAAGCCTAAGCCTAAGTCGAGCAATCTATTAATCTTCAACCCTTTCAATTATTGAAATGAAGATGTCCCAAATCTAGGATGATATCTTTTAGGATATCATCCAAGTCTTGAAAATATTGTACAAACATCTACTTTACGTCAAACAAGATTTGGTTGGTTATTAGGCAGTAGTAGGTGAAGCAGAGAATATGGAAGAAATAAAAATTGGGGAAGCAGATAATAGTCTCAATTTTCTTGCCCGAAGGTCTTGTTCAAAATTAATTTTCACTACTCCAACTTTTGTTTCCTGTCATGGCAGTTCTTACATGATACCTTTTTTTTGATACAATGGAAAAAAATCAAACAATGCTAACGCAGTTATCGTCGGTATAACACCCCTTACAAATCTCGATGAATAGTCTCTACACTTTCCAACGGAGGAGTCTGAAGCACATGCAGTCCTGGACTTAATAGCGAGGCTAGGTTAGCCAACCAATCGGCGCTCCGATTCCCTTCCCTATAAACATGTTGTATATGAATATCCCAGTCTTTACGTAGTAAGTCTCGGATACCAATCCCCACAATGCGATCCTTAGCCATCGATATCGTGGATGAAGATAAGATGCTGATTACCTCCAGCGAGTCAACTTCAACTATGACACGTCGATAACCTAGAGTTCATGCTAGCGTAAGTTCAGAATGTACCCCCAAAGTTCAACAAGTAATGGCGAACACTGGCCTATATTGTGCATTAATCCGCCACACCAATTTCCATTACAATCCCACAAAAGCCCTCCAGTGTTAGCGCATATTGAGTCTTTTTTAACTACTCCATCTGTGTTAAATTTAACCCAACCTTTCGGTGGTTTCGTCCATCCAATATGTGTACCCACCGCCAAGCCTTGGGTCTTAATAACTCGGCCTGCCACTATCCTGGCCATATCTATCTAGGCTACATAATCCATTACTACCCTATGTCCTATCTCCGACTAAACAAAGTCATCTTCAAAGAGACTCTTGTTGTGCCACTGCCATAAAATCCAACAAGACACTCCAAAAATTAAAGCCCATTCAAACCTCTGCACTTGCATCTGTTTATCCAGATTGGATTTCAACCATATTTCTTCGTCCTCTTGAAAGAAGGCAATATCGACCACATTAGGGGAAAATTGGTGCCAAAATGTTTTCACCCTGGACAATCGCGCATTGCATGTAGAGTTGACTCTTCTAGCCCACAGAATTGACAACTATTGTTCGTTGTTAAGTGTCTAGTTACTCGCTGTTGGTTGGTCAATAGCTTTCGTTGAGCGAGAAGCCATAAGTACGATCGAATCCTTTAGGGTCCGGGCTATTTCCATATCAAGTCCCAGAGCCACAAACAATCCTCCATGGTAAAGTCTTCAATTAGATCATAAGCGGATGCTACTGTGAACTCTCCGTTGGTTATTGAGCCCCACACCAGTTGGTCCTCCCCCAAGTCAGCCTTAGGAGGCCTAATGTACACTATTGCTTCACACACTGTAGATGGAAGGAAGAGTTGAAATACATTTCAGTGCCAATTGCCATATTCGTCTGCTAAATTCCTTACTTTGGAGTACAGCAACCAATCCGGCAGGGAAGAAGTTGATACTCGGATGAGGAGGCCTCAGTTGGCCCCCCAATTATCCAGCCAAAAATAAGTACATAGACCATTGGCAATTTTCCATTTCAGGCCTTGGCGCATGAACTTCCACGTACTTGATATCCCTCTCTAGATTACCGAAGCTCCTTTCTTCTCCAGCATATGGGAAATATGAAGAACATCAAACCTATATTTAGCCCTTATGAGCTAGAACCATAATGTGTTTGGTTTATTTAACAGCTCCCAGCCTAGCTTAGTAAGTAACGCATCATTGGATGATCAAATACGTTAAATCCCTAAGCTCCCTGCTCATTTCGACTTGCAAACTGTCTTCCAACGAACTAGGTTCAGTTTCTGTTGTCCTTCCTGTGAGCTCTAAATAAAATCCCTCATTAATTTCTCCAAGTCATCACAAAATTGCCTGGGCATTCACACCGTTTGCATTGTGTAGGTTGGGAGAGATGAGATCACTAATTGGGTTAACGTGAATCTTCCCACAAGAGTCAAAACCTGCGCTCTTCAGCCTGCAAGTTTCTGCTGAGCTTTATAGAGGATACACTGATAAGTGGTCCACGTTGTCCTCTCATGAATCAAAGGAACCCTTAGATATTTTTCAAAATTTTGTGTGCGTTAGAATTGTAGCACTTGACTAAGTCGTCTCGCTTTCTCCGGAGACACATTCTTAGACAAGAACATTCGATTCTTATCTCTGTTCACTTTCTGACATTAAGCCTTGCAATAAGTGTGAAAAACCCTTGACAACTCCTGCAGCTGGTTTTCCGTCGCTTCAACAAACAGAACCATATCATCCACAAAAAACAGATGGGATATTGCAGGTCCTGTGTGGCTCAATTTTATTTGATACCATCGCCCTTGACGTACCTCGTGCTCAATTAGTTGACCTAAACGTTCCATACATATCACAAAGAGATAAGGAGATAATGGGTCACCTTGCCTAAGGCCTCTTGACGGAACAAAGGACTCTGGTAGACTGCCATTCCAGGCCACTGACATAAAAACTATAGTCACACATTTCATTACCAGGCTAGTTAAATTAGAAGGAAATCCAATATCGGTAAGAGTGTCGTGTATAAAATCCCATCGAAGATGGTCATAAGATTTTTCTAAATCCACTTTGATAGCGACCTATCCCATCCTCCCCTTCTTCCTTCTCATCGAATGGATGACTTCCTGAATAACGATTATATTGTCAGTTATGTGTCGTTCAGGAATAAAGCTGCATTGAGTATTGGCCACTATTGAATCAAGGTGAGGCTTTATACAATTCACAATCACTTTAGAAATAGCTTTATAAACCACTAAGCAAAGACTAATGGGACTGAACTGATGCATAAACTTTGGAGATGGCACTTTTGGCAATAGGACCAAAATGGTTTGATTAAGCTCTTCTGTAGCACCCCAATCCCGCAAGACCCGGACCTGACATTGATGGGTGATGTCCGAGCTCGTGCCCTGTTAGGGTGGTGTGCTAGAGCACTCAATCACTCAGAAATTGGTATAAAATTTTTCTCTAACTCGAAACCATAAACATAAAGTGTAGAAATCCCTAACCAAATTGGCCCACTTTATTTCATAACCATTTTCAATCATCAAAATACAATCATCAGAAATTTCAATAGCCATTTGGGCCCTTTTTACAAATACA
>JANZXR010000003.1:18763708-18778964 GCA_027575705.1 Erythroxylum echinodendron
GCCACCCTCGCGGGGCACGGATTCGGATATCACCGTCGATGTCAGGTTCGGGTCCAGTCGGGAGTTGGGGTGTTACAAATGGGGTGCTCCAATGGCAGTTGAATACTCGACCAATAGGGAGAGGGAGGTGTGAACAAACGAAATACCAAAGGGGAGAAGAGAAATCCATAAGAAGCGAGAGATTTGATTTTTTTGAAACATCAAAGGTTTTAGTAAATTGCAAAAAGGTTTGAGTTGGAGTGTGAATATATTAGGTAAAAACTAAAAGAAAAGAAAATAAGTGAAGCACAAAAAGGAGGACAAAAGCGGCCAAAGTAGCGTGATAAAGATTAAACATTAAAGAGTGACGAAAGAAGATGATATGAGTTTGGGAGTACGAAGAAGCAGTAAAGAAGAACTATCTAGAATAGATCAACTTTCCCATTTGAATTTTAATCATACACGTGTACCTTTAATTAATTTATTGTAAGAATTTATAATAACAAGTAGGTTTTCTTTTTAGTTTTGACACAATGAATGTTTTATTTTAATAATATTATGTTAAATTAAATCAGTAGAAATTAAAATTTAAAATCAAATTTAATATGTTTTTTTAAAATAATAATGAGTATATTATGTTTTTTTAGTCTATAACATATGGATGTTTTTATTAATAGAAAAAATTATATTATTTTAATTAATTAAATTGAGTCATTAAAAATTAAAATTTAGAATAAAGTTTAATATTTTATTTTTCAAAATAATGAGTATGTTTTACTTTTAGTATGTGATAGCATGAATGTTTTATTTCATTAATCAAACAAAATTATATTATTTTGATTAATTAAATTAAATCATAGGGAACCAAATCAACAAAGAAAAAGGTCAGAAGGACTAATCCAAGAGAAAATGGAGATGAACGAGACGAACAAGACAGAACAACTGTATTGTAGTATGAAGCGGGCATGGAAGGTTACAACACGGCGGACCTCCCTAGACTAGCTCGAGACCGCTGCTATGGAGGAGGAAGATAAGGCGCCTCCCGCGACTAATGACTCCCCCAAACGAAACTACAGGGGCCTTCTTATAAGGGAATCGAGCCAAACTTGCCGAGTCCTCCCTACAGTGATGTCTGCCTTATAGGAGAAGGAAAAATAGTTGATTGACTTGTCTGACGTTCTCTGTCTAGAGATACTCGTGACAGAAGCAGAATTGGAGGAGCTTGGAGCGAAGCCTTGCTTCGCTCCCCTTGGAGCAATGCCTTGCTTCTTAAAGTTTTGGGTTGCCGAGTTGGCTTTGCCATGCTCAACCGTAAACTTCACCACATCTAGACTCCAAAAGGGGAACTGTCATTGATAGATTTACCTAATGACTTCTTCATTGCGAAGTTCACCAAGCCTGAGGATCGGGACTTTGCCTTTTTTGGCGGCTCGTGGCTGATAGCTAGCCATTGTTTGACTGTCTATAAATAGGAACCAGATTTCACCCCATCAAGGCGCTACTCGATAAGGTGATAGCCTAAGTCAGACTCCCCGGGTTACCAATGGAATTCTAAACTGAATCGCTTCTGTGTCGTATTGGTTTTGGACTCGGCCGACCTTTGCGCATTGATCCACAAACGGCTCCACCACGTGAGGCAATTTCGAACGTTTATTTTTGGAGATTGTGCTTCACCAGCTACTCAAGCCTTCCTTCAAGTTTCAGGGACGCATTTACCCGATTGAATAAGAAGGATTGGGTTTGATCTGTTTTACCTGTGGGAAGGCTAACACTAGCGGCCCCAACACTGACCCACTTGCTAGGCCATATGTACCACCCATCCCTGGGCCCGATGGGATGCCTTTAGTGGCAGATGGTAGCGACACTCACTTTTCCCTGCAGGATGGGGCTGCCACATTATTTCTTGCTCCTATCGCCTCTGCAGTAATAGCTACTGGGCCAAGACTTCCCGAGAGGATTGCCCCAGATTCATCCCGATTTGGCCCCTAAATGCTAGTATAGGGTAAGGGGCGAACCTTTAGGAACCCCCCTCCACACATGCGCTACATTAATGACAAGCACTTATTTCTACCCACCATCCGAGGTACTCATGATAACCGCTTTAACATGTTGGTTAATGTTGAAGGTGATTGGGGCGCTTCTCTCCTCCTTAGCAAGGTCTGCCAAGGGTCGAGAATGCGCCACGCAGGCCAAATAGACCATCTCTTAACGGCATCGATCCCCAGAACTCAGTGCCTATGACCTTCACAACAGTGCTTCCACCAGGGGATCACACCATATCCTGCGGGAAATCCTCCCCTTAGTCTAACCAGGTTACCCATGCTAAATCGTGTTGGCTGCCTCCTGTACCTACCTCTACGCTGAATCGAGTCCAATGGCCATTAGTCTACGTGCACCAAGACTAGGTGGGCCCATATCACTTCCTGACTCACAATCGTGCCATGCAAAATTTTCCATGTAAAGCTCCCCAATACATAACGACCCAACGTCCCTGCCTTCTCTGGACATGCAGATAGACCTGCCACTGCTTTCGCCACTATATTGATCGGCGTCTCTAGAGTCCTCCCCCCGACCAGTGATCCTCGATGCCTCTCCTTCCCCGAAGGTAGCCACTGCTTGTGTCCAAGGGGTCTCTGGACCACCTTCTGTACAACTGATAAATCTCACCTCCCCGGTAGTGCTTGAATCCCAGGGCACAATCCTCTCGGCGGAACCCCTTCCTACATTTGCTATTGGGGTGAGTGAGAAGGGTGTTCCGGAGACGCAGAGGACTCACCCTCCAGTTCCTTTGCAAGACTTAGCAATCCCGATTGATTGCTGATTATTATTCCCTACCTGTATCATGATTGCTGGAGTATATCTCGCAGGAACAAGTCGGGATCCTAGTGCTTGTTGAACCGTGCATTAGTGGACAACAGGCCAATCGGGTATGTTAGCAACTTCGTGGTTTTTGGGTAGAAAGGGTGGAGGCTGTGCGCTTTTCTGGTGGCATTTGGTTAGCTTGGAAGGAGGATAACTTTATCGTTGACATTCTTAGTAAACATGGACAAGCATTATATGCCTACGTCTGATCTGCTACTGAGACTCTCTTCCTCACAACGGTTTACGGGAGCCCTGATGCAGCTAAACGTTGTCATCTTTGGGCTCATCTATGTGGCCTCGTGGTGCCCCCGGGCGAGCCTTGGACAGTCATTGGTGACTTCAATGAGATCATATCTCCTGATGAAAAGCAAGGAGATGCTCCGCAATCTACTCGCTCTTATCAACGCTTCAGTAAGATGGCAGATTTCTGTCACCTTATAGACATGGGTAGCAGTGGCCCGCATTTCACATGAAAGGGGTCGTTATTCCCCGGCTATGATCACATCTTTAAAGGTTTGTACTGCGCCCTCTGCAATGTCGAGTGGTGCACTTGGTTTCCTGATGGTGGGGTTCGAGTCCGCCATCGTCTCAAGTCTAATCACCATCCCATCCTTCTTCATTTAAAGGCACCCCAAACGACCATGAGATGACACCGACCCTTTCAGTATATTGCTACCTGGCAAGGCCACCAGCAATTCGGGACCTTTTTATAGGTTGCATGGGCACCTGGACACACTTTACCAGATAAACTTGCGCACTTGCAGCAGGAGCTAACCCAGTGGAATAAACGTGTCTTTGGAAATATTCACATCATGAAGGCACGGTTACAATGACGACTCATCGACATTCAGTGTAGATTGCCAACTGGCCCGGCTAGACATCTACACCTACTGGAGCGTACCCTTTTAACTGAGCTAGAGGTGATGCTCATACAGGAGGAACTTTTGTGGTTTCAAAAGGCACGCACTGACTGGATCCACTCTGGGGATCGTAATACTCGGTACTTCCATGCGAAGGCGATTGTCAACAGGCAACGCCTCAAAATTGATGCCTTGCAAGACTCAACTGGTGCTTGGATCACGAGTACAGGATCTGGAACGACTTGCGGTCGACTATTTCTCCAATCTCTACTCAACATATCCTCATGATTCTGTCATCTAACTTGAAGGGGGGTTTCCGTCCCACGATAGTCACGATCTTGGTTGGCTGAGCCGCGACATCTCTCAGGATCAGATTTAGCAAACTCTCTTTGCAAAGACCCCTTATAAAGCCCCCGGACCTGATGACTATCATGCCATCTTTTATTAGGCCAATTGGACTGTGGTGGGTGACACTACATGCAGGCATGTGGAACGCCTCTAGGCTGGGAAAATTTCGATAATCGATGTCAATAACACGTTACTTGTGTTAATTCCCAAAGTCAATTGTCCTTTTACATTAACCCACTTCCACCCGATCAGCTCATGTAATGTTGCTTATAAACTGGTCACCAAGACCTTAGCCCCCCGCCTTCGGCCCTTCATGTCCAAGTTAGTGTCCCCAAGGTAGGCGAGCTTTGTGCCGGGCAAACATACTTACGATAACGTAGTGGTTGCCCAAGAAATTATACATACCATGAAGAAGTCGAGGGGAAGGAAATCTTTCATGGTAATAAAGGTGGATTTAGACAAGGCTTATGATCGGCTGCGCTGGGATTTTTTCCACTCAACGTTAGCAGCAGCGGGTATTCCAACTAACCTCTGCTCCCTTATCATGGATTGCATTAAATCCGCGCATATGCAGGTTCTCTGGAATGGCTCCATTATTGACAGCATTCGGATGCATAGGGGAATTCGCCAGGGTTGCCCTCTTTCCCCGTACATATTCTTCTTGTGTCTCGAACGCTTGTTGCATCTGACCGAAATTGCTAACGAAGCTGGTACATGGACCCCCTTTCGTGTAGGCAAAATAAGGTCGCCGATCTCACATCTCTTTTTTGTCGACGATCTTCTACTCTTTGTAGAGGCGTCTTTGGCGCACATAAATACTATCCTCTCCGTGCTGGAGCATTGCACGACCGCCTTGAGATAGCAAATTAATGTCTCCAAGACTCAGCTCTTTTTCTCCCAGAATGTGCTGGCCTCAGTCTGTAATCTTCTCGCCACTCACTCCGGTTTCGTCTTAAAGGAGTCGTTCAGGAAATATCTCTATGTGCTTATGGTGTCAGTACGAGTTGAGCACAACCATTTTGCTTATGTCTTGCACCAGATTCATACTCGACTCTCTAGTTGGACTGCTCATACTTTATCCATGGCGGGTAGATCAACCCTCATCCAATCTGTTATATACTCTATCCCTACCCACGGAATGCAGGTTATGAAATTTCCCTCGTACGTCTGCCACAACATCGCTTGACTGTGTTGAAGTTTCCTCTGGGGACATAAGGTGGACGAAAGGAAGTTACACCTTATTTCCTGGGACAAAATCTGTTGCCCGAAGCATAAGGGCTAATTGGGACTCAAGCGATTGGAGCAACATAATGTCGCTCTCCTGGCTAAATGGGCATGGCGTCTTCTCATGCAACCAGACGCTTTTTTCTCCCAGGTCTGGGTGGGAAAATACTCGCAGAGAATGACCAATCACTTTTGTTTCCAGGCCACCGTGACAGATTCTCATATTTGACGGGCACTAGTTGGTGCTTGGCAACAACTGATGGCCAGCATGGCGTGTTTTGTTGGCAATGGTATCACTGTTAAATTCTGGGTAGATCATTGGCTTCTCAGACTTCACTAACCCTTAGCGGAGCTGGCAACTGCTCCACCCATTGCCATGCCTCATGTAACAGAGACTGACCTGGTGGACTCCAATGGTAATTGGCGATGACAGGATCTGGCTGGTGCTCTCCCTCCACATATCTGTTCGCTATTAGCGGCAGTGAAGCCACCACAGGAGAGCGATGGACCTGACCCCCTGATCTAGTCATAGGAGGCCTCCGGAACTTACTTGATTAAGTCTGTGTATACTCGTTTGACGGCAAACATGGAACCAATGACCTCCATCCTTTGGACGCGTATATGGGGGTGGCAAGGACTCCAACGTGTTCGGAATATTCTCTGGCTTACAGCTCACATCAGTCTTCACACGAATGAACTGAGATGCCGCTGACAGCTTAGCACTGATGCTTATTGCAACCGGTGTAAGCAACACCCTGAGACTGTCCTCCACGCCTTGCGGGACTACACTGAGATTAAGGCCTTATGGGATGCCATCCTCCCTGCTAAGTGCCGCCTCACCTTCTACCTGGATGACCTCCCGACTTGGCTTGGTCGGAACTTGCTTCCGAGTACCACCTCCTTCCACATAACTAGTTGGTCCACCATTTTCGGGACAGGCTGCTACTTAATATGGTCATGGCGCAACAAGGAATTGTTTGTTCTACAATTTGTACGGCCTCCTCAAGGAGCTACGCAGATACTACAGGTAGCTAATCAGTTTTGTGAAGCCATAGTGCAAGACAACTTCCTTCCATCATCGCGCAAACATTGGGCCTGGATCCAATGGCAACCCTCTCAATCAATACTGATAGGGCGACAAACGGATCCCCAAGGCCGGCGGGCTATGGAGGCTTGATCCGAGACCATTTGGGTCATTGGCGGGGTGGCTTCACTCGTAAGTTGGGCTCCTCTACTGCTATTGTGGCCGAGCTTTGGGCGCATTAGAAGGGGTGCTCTTGGCCAAAAGCTTGGGGTTCCGCCAGGCTATCCTTTAATTAGACTTGAGGGCGGCATGTACGCTCATTATGCAATCTGTCGTGGGATCCCATCATACTTGTAGCCTTCTTCGGGCCATCCATGAGGTAATGCGTACAGATATTGTTGTTCACGTACAACATGTATTTCGCAAAGGTAACATTTGTGCTAATTGGCTGGTGAATTACAAGCTTTCAACCCCTGGCCATTATGTGCATCTTCACCAACCACCGAGGGGCGTCCTCTCGCTCCTTTATGGAGATACTCTAGGGCTTCCTGTATCCCACTATTGTTTCTTTTAATTTCAACTGTCAATAGGCCTTGACCTTCTTTCTACTACCGAAAAATAATTAAATCATTACAAATTAGGATATGGGATTTGAGATGAAGATTAATATTTTATTAATTAAATAAAATAGTATTACTTTAAACAATCATATCAAATTCTCGTCCTTGCTGATAAAGGCATTGGTAATATCTAATTACTCTTGATTATCCTTAATTGGCCTTTCGACGACGTCAATAGTCAAGATCACAATCTTGAATTACATTTTTTTCTTTAATTATAATACTAATGTCTAGGTCGTTATAATATAATAATATAATTCAATCCTTCAATTATAAGGATTAAAATAGTTATTAATTAGTAATTTAATATATTTAAAGCAAAATACTAAAAAAATTATTAATTAATAATTTAGTATATTGAAAAGAAATCATAAGGAATAAATGAAATTAAATTGTATCGTGAAGGTTTAGAGAGTTTTGCTAGATTATCAGCAAAGAGAGAATTTATGATGAAAAAATATAGCCTAGTAAGTTTTTATACTTTTAATTCATTCCTTACTTATTAATAATATATATTTTATTTTTCATAACTAAAAATTTAAAATACAAATGAGTGGTGGAGATTATTCAATAAAAGTACTTCAACATTAAGAAAACTCATTACTAGATTACTCGGTCAAATAACTTCTGCATTAAGTTGTAAACATAATTGGAGTGTTTTTAAACGTATTTATATAAAAAAACGAAATCTTTTAGAACATCAAAGACGTAATGACTTTATTTACATTACTTATCATCTAATAATGAAGAACATATATTTTATAGTTTTATTTTTTATTTTTTATTTCATTAATTTATTTTTATTATTAACTTTATAATTTCTCTATTATGTATTCAAAGTGGTTAATAAGAAGAAAGTATATGATCCAGTTGATATTGATTGTATTGAACATATTGATTTTGAGATCAAAAGCGAAGAACCATCAACTGATCTTGATTATAATAAACTTGAAAAGACGATTTATAAAGAAAAATACATGTCACAACAAATGAATTAATAACATCTACTAAAGATGATTTTATATCTTATTTTGATCATATTTAAATTAAAAGTATAATATACCACTAATTTATAACTGAGAATAATTTCATATATCAATAATTTGTCATTTTAGAAAAGTTAATACAAATGTTTTAGATGAAATTTTAACTTATTCGTCCTTAAATAACTTTTTATGATGATACGTCTTCTTTCAAAAATATAATTTTAATTTTTATTATTATTTTAAATTTTATATTATAACAGATTTATTTATTATTTGTTAATTATATAATAATATATATTATTATAATTTTTATTTCAATAAAATATTTTATTTTTATTTACTTTTATTATTTATTATATGCCGATTTAACAGTTTAATACAACTTTAAATCTTAAACTTTCCCCTTAATCCATTCGATGTCCGGCATACATCAAATCAAATTGAAGGGGACTCCAGAATAGTTCCAAGATATTTTTCCAAAGAAATGTACTATACGTACAAATGGCATACCGCAGAAATTGAACAAAAAAATATTCATTCCTACTGGCAATTGGACCGCCGATTTATACATTTCCCACTGCTTTTACAAACATTAGTTGTCTCTCATTCTCTCTCTCTCATTTGACAATCTATAATCGGAGGATAGTTCGAAGTGTATCGCTGAGATTTTGAATGGTCTGCTGCTCTTGTGTCGTTTGAAGCTCTTGGAGTGGCATCTCTTCATAACATCTGTAGCAAATGCCACAATGACAATTAGTTAAGCATTCATTAGTCAAGTAAACAAGGAACTGCCTGAATGCCAGCCATGTACGCCTTCCGCGAATAACTATAAACTATTTATCCTGAATATTAAACAGGCCACTCGGATTTATGTTTATTACTGCAGTATTTGGGGCACTACCAAAACTGTGAATGTTCTACATCTGTCATCTCCAGAGAAATACTGTAAATGTATTTAGCACTTACGTTTTGTGGTAGGCTAATGCCTGTGCCAGATTCATTAGCGTATTACTTGAAGTTAGTCTCTGGTAAACACTAGGGGGAAGTGGCATCTGCAAGAGACAGTATATTCATTTAATGCATATACAGTGTCGGGTATCGATCAATGTGTGTGTGCGCCGCCGCGTGTGTTGTTTTAAGAGAGGGAGAGAGATAACCTCGTTTTGTACCCTTCGTCCCTTTTTTAACATCCCATCACCGGTAAAAAGCTCTTGTAGTGCTTCTGCTGCCACTATTCCTCCATCATCCTGCTGGATGCCTCCAAGCACATTATCTGACAAGAGAGCGATGGGGGAGATATCAGTCGCTCTCAAGAATGGAATGGGTACGGTATTACCAGCTGCATATATTGACCAAAGCTGTAAAAAGAAAACACAAGAAAAGATTAGATTAGTTCCAACATGGTGTGACCAAAAACAAAAAATACAAGAAGGCAAGGACCACAGAGAGGAGGAAAAAAAAAAGGGAAAGATGCGAGGGGAGGAAGCAGGTTAGGGCAAGAAGGACCCCAGTTCCAATAAGTCAAAGACTTTAAATATCCCTCAAATCTCACAATTCAGCAAGCCAAACTTTATCACGAATGTTAATGAGGTTTTAAACCTGATTTCCTGACACTCCATAGTTATCTGGAAGACGGTACATTTCTTATTTTCTATGACGCAAAAGATGAAAAGGTTGAAAGTTTTTAAAGGTTGAAAGTTAAAGAGAAAATAACCTTATCTTGCAAGGCAAATGCCTTTCTGCTTACAGTCTCGCTCTTCAAAGTGGAAACGACAATGCTGCTACCACCACCTCCCCTACCCTGTGTTTGAGACACGGAACTTCTGTCGGGATTGGGCTCTGTAGTGCCAGTACCTGAAGGTAAAGATGTTGGATATGCTTCTCCAACCGATATGCTATTTGCTGCACTTCTAGCACTATCCACACACAGACAGGTTTAACAAGAACCAGTGTCATTAAAACGCACACACAGAGAATCATCCATTCAAATAGGCATAAGAAACTGAACACAGTGTACCTAAAATCAACTGATCCGTAATCTATGCCACTAACTGAAGGGCTTTCAGTGTGTCCAATATCTTGCAAATCCCTGGAACTACAAGCTTCATTATCTGAGGCTGTCTTATCTGTTTCTTCACCATGAACCACCACTGTCCCAAAGTCACCTGTATGTAAGTGAAATACGAGAAAAAAGATTAAAAAAAATATTCATTTTGTTTCACTAGATGTTGAAGTTTCAGAGAAACCTTGGCATTACGCCTTAATTTCCTTTTAAGGAAAATAAAAATCCTCATTCCCCATTTGTAGCAAATCAAAGTTATTAACTTTAATTAACAAATCCTAAAATAGTGATATCCACATAGTGGGACAATCTTAAGGATTATCACAAACCAACCTCTTTGATTAGAAAACATAAGAAGTTGCCAAAAACACTTTAGCATATCCACTTCCAAATTTTGTCTAACTTGAGTTGTCATACTTAGCATACAAAACCAATTATGTAGGCAAACTTGCAGTTTCCAGAGAACCAGAATTTTATTTCAGAATAAAGCTAGGAAGTTAGTACAGTTTCATGATTCAACTTCTAATAATATACATCTTCTCATAACGAAATTTTAGGACTATGTACAAGCAATAATGGCCAGATATTACATAGAGTGAGCATGATCTAACTAATTGACTCGGTATCATAAAAGTTCGTTCAATTCATATAACAAACATACAGAAACTGGTTATAATTTGATCCAAGTTGTAGAATTGCAAGATTTCAGATAAGCAACTCACCTTCGCCCACAAATTCTACATCTGCTGAAGAGCCACGGACTTCATTTGCCGGTATTTTCCTTGATGGAACAGTATCTCCATAGTGCATATTCAGTTTTGGACCATCTGTTGGCTGTTTAAAATCCAGACGAGCAAGAACGTAAATACATGATTGTCTGAGGAGGATATAGAGAAATTTCAATCCGGGAAGGAAGAGGAATTTTATACTAACATCTGCTTCATCTGAACTAAGGTTTTCTGCTTGCAGAGCCATTGTAGCCCTAATTTGTTTCGCCTTTTCAATCTTTGGCAACATTGAAGAAGCTCCAACTTTATATTTCTCAATAAATTTGTGCTATGTTCCAATTTAAGAAGAAATTTCAATGTCAGACTCCATATTTCATTACTATCCTAAAGGCGTTACAAGCAAAATAAGAGCAACAACCAATCAAATAAGCTTCAAGACAAGAAGCTTGTGCATCTTTCAACTTCCAACATCATGCACATCATTCTTGATTATTTTGCAACTTATTTTGGGAGAACTGTTCCTCCAGATGAATGATACATGGTTAGTAGGGATCAGTTGAGAAAAGATATGATAGGACATCCCCCCTCCCCAAAAGAAAAAAAAAAAAAGGAAGAAGACCCTGTTGAGCATTATCATTTTAGAACAACAAAACTCTTCTTCATACACCCCTCTTCCCACCAGGGCACCACAACCCTTCTTGAAGCTGAGATCTCTACCAAACTCCATTAATGACCAAAGACCAAAACCAATCCAAACATACTACATCCAATGAGGAATAAATTGTTTTGTCTTCTTAGTTATTAAATTTTATTATTAGACAAGGAATTGAAATATTCTAGTTTTTCCTTATTAATTTAGAATTTAAGTCTATTAGGAAAAAAAATATAATCCTTATTAGAATAGGGTTCTATATCTGTTCTGGAATTTTTCTTATATTAGGGTTTCAGAAATTTTGTTATATATGTTTACATGTTTAAATGCCTCAAGAAATAAGATGGACTGATGTTCAAGTGCAATACTTGCTTTCCCTAAGAGTGATTCTTAGATACTTAAAAGGGATTCCTAAACCCTAGAAGTGATTATAGAAACCTATTGATGTGTCCCAATGGCTTTATTTGTTTCAAATCCCAAATGAGATTCTTAGTTTTTGAAACAAACCCTAGGAGAATTCCTATAGCTTTTCGTTTATTTTAATTCATTTATAAATTCCATTCCTAATTCTTGAATCCAGTATTGTCATTTCTACGTGTTTCATCAAATTATTGGCATGTCCTTTGTTCGTTCTACATCAAGATCACCCTGCTTTAACATTGATATTCAAGTGAGCAACCTCCTACAATTTTACAGACACGCAATCAAAAAATTCACAACTACTTTTCACTGAATTTACACCATTGAGGACTAAAAAATGCATATGTACTAAGTAAAAAAAAGTGTTAGATACAAAAGAATCATCAATACAAGAAAAAGAGCATCCACATAAAAGGGGAGATCAAAGTCCACATCGAAAGTTCAAATTATTTTGAATGTCATATCCTCTTTCAAAAGTATAAATACAATGTGCATATATGAACAATAAATGAACAGAGTTCCTGAAAATGCATTATAATATAAACCTTAAGCATCTCAGATGCAGTTGGACGTAAACGTGGGTCCTTTGTTAGGCACCTTGCCACAAAATCATGGAACACAAGGGACCTGCCCATGCAACAATCTAACATTGAGAAAAAAAAATCTTCCTGATACAACAAATAAACTATGTAGCGAAACATTGAAAACAGCTATTAAAGAATTTTGGGTGCTTCAGAAGAACCAAATACATACCATTTTTCTTTGTCCTCAAGCATTGGAGCTGGCTCAATGGATATCATGAACAGAACCTATCACAGATAACATTAAAATATAGAAAACAAGTAATTTGTAGATCAACATCAACTAAATTGGGCAGAAGATCCATTGGATATTACATAAGAGGAGAAACACATCTCATCAACAATGTAGGTCATTTGCTTCATAGAAGTACTTGCACATCGTATTCAAACTGATACTAACAAATTCAATGGCTAATTACATATCACCTTTCGGAAGATTTACTTCGTTATATCCCTTCAAACATTGAACACATCAACTAGTACAAAATGAGCACATAGCTCAGAAACATGGACCAGAAGGCATGACTTAGCAGCATGAATTCAAATGCCATTAACTTGACTTTTAGGCAGTCTACAAAGAAACCTTGTAATACCTATGCTAACAATTCAAGCTCAGGAGACCGCACACTTGTAAAAATACTCAGCCAATGAAATCTAGCTCAGTTGGTATGTCCATGCGTCTCATAGAATTGATTTATGTTTGAGCCCCAATATAACTCCCAGAAGAAAAGAAAGAAACTAAATAAAGTGGATTATCTATGCTTGTCAGTTAAAAAAAGAAAATTGCAGAAATATAGTAAATAGATTGAGCCTAATTACTAAAATAGAACCTAAAACAGGACAATTAGTAATCAGTGTATCAAGAAAAAAGGCACGTTGCACGAAAACAATAGTGAACCACCACTTAAATAGGAGAGACTAACCCTCATAGGATGCACAGAAGATCTTGGAGGAAGGCCCTGAAGATGAAGAAAAGAACAGGAAAATAAGGTAAACAATTTTTCAGAGCTTGAATGACAAATAGCATGACAAACACAAGTTCATAATTCAATGAGAGTCCAAGAGTAATAATTCCACATGCAACATTTTCAAAACTATGACATCCAAGATCTTACGTAGAAGAGAATTGTCCTTCACCAGGAGTGGAAAGGCAACTTGGGAAAGTTATCCTCGAATAAGGATGACTCAAAACTTAAAGAATAAAATAATACTTTTGAGCGGAAACATAAAAAAGTGAACTTGTGTCTAAATTGAATTCCTCATATAACTGAAGATTGTAAGAATATACCTCTGCCATTTCAATTGCAGAAACACCAAGAGCCCAGACATCCACCTGAAAAAAAGTTGTAGTAATTTTACAAACAAGTGATGATTGACATCAGAGGTCACCTGTGAAACTTCTAGTCCAATTAATGTTATTACTTACTTGTCCAGGTTCCAAAATGATTCCTCTACAAACATGAGTACATCTTTCTCCTCGTCTATATCTCAGATTAACTCTTAACACAATTTCGTATGGTTTGATCCAATATATTTGGGTTCCAATAAGTTCCCACATAATTTTATATTTATTACAATCTCTGTTCCTTTCCAGTATATTCAACAGTACTCATACCATGTTTTACAGTTTTCAAGATGTAGTAAACTCTATCTTCATGAGGGTCATTTGAAACAAACTCTCCACTAGTTAGAAATAAGGTTGAACACTCCTAGTTCTCCCCAGACCTATTAGCGAGATTTCTACTGAGTGTTGTTGTTGTACGATGCAGTAAACTCTAGTATGTTATCTAGCTACTTAAAAACTATTAGTACCTCAACATTTTTTTAGAATATGCAACGATGCAACAAAATCACATGCTAGCAGAACATAATGTTGACTTGAAATTAGCCACAAAAATTGATCCCCTCCTTAGAAGTATCTCCTTTCTCAAAACTAGTCAAAAATTGGATGCCTGTATTCATCTAAAATGCAATCCCTAACTAATCTCTTCACATGGTCCCTGTTTCTAGACTACCACCTACAATCATTTATTTGATTGCAAAAGGCCAAACTTCAAAGACCCCAGACATATCTTCATAAGACATTCCTAGGTTACCCAATAATGAAAAGAATGAAAATATCAGAACATTCGTTACAATGCTAACAAATAACTTCCTAATCCTACTATTAAAAAAAAAGAATGAGTAAAGTCACATAACTGAAATAAATTCAAGAAACGGAGGATATGATACCTTCCCATCATAGCGGCTTTCTTGTATCACTTCTGGAGCCATCCAATGTGGAGTACCAATGAACTATGAATAGATAAAACATTTTCAGGAAATCAAATAGTTGAAACAACTTGACCTCAAATATAGGCTATTCACCGAATCAAACAACAAAAGTAACATAGATAGAATGAAGCCAGAAATGCCCTGAACCTTTCACAAAATAATCTACTGTTACTTAAAAGTGATAAGATGGGTCAACATGTGCAAATGAAACCCACAACATCATGTGATGTAGAACAAATAGAAGAATTATTGTAAAGAATCCCGTAATAATGGATAGTCCCTTAATCAAGGGATTATCTAATCAAGGGACTATCCTTATAGATTATCCTTAGCTATAATATCTAGCTATTTTAGGGATATTTTCACATAAGGAGTTTTCCTAATTAGGAAGACTCCCATAACTATGTACCCTAGCTCTATATAAGAATAGCATCTGCTGGACTTCTATTATCAGAAAAAATAAAGAAGTTTTACATGGTAGCTCTTCCATGAATTACAAGGCTGCAATGGTGGGATCTCGATCTTCATCCCTCGAGACCACCAGCACCTCTACCCCTCCCTCTGGATCAGGAAATCAACCTAATTCAGGTAGCATACAACCAGAAAATTCCTTACATATTTCAATCCAGAAGCTGA
>JANZXR010000003.1:18779064-18806687 GCA_027575705.1 Erythroxylum echinodendron
GAGCAGATGTCTTCACAAAGGGGCTATTCAGACAACCATTTGAAGAACAAATTAGCAAGTTGGGCATGATAGACATCGTTGCACCAACTTGAGGGGGAGTGTAAAGAATCCCACAATAATGGATAGTCCCTTAATCAAGGGATTATCCTTATAGATTATCCTTAGCTGTAATATCTAGCTATTTTAAGGATATTTCCACATAAGGAGTTTTCCTAATTAGGAAGACTCCCATAACTATGTACCCTAGCTCTATATAAGAATAGCATTTGCTGTACTTCTATTATCAGAAAAAATAAAGAAGTTTTACAATTATTAACAAAATGTGCAAATGAAACCCACAACAACATGTGATGTTGAACAAATAGAAGAATTATTAACTAGTAGCTAAAAATAACAAAACTAAGAAATATAATTGATATAAGGCTGCTGAAATATCAAGTTCCAAGGCTGAATTTTGGATAGGAACAATAAATTTTCAAATTTTATACAATTGAAATTTTAAGGTTTGATTACTGAAAATTTAGGTTTAGGATTTCAGGTTTTGATATGCTTGAATTTAGGAATTTGGCTGCTGGAATTTTGTGGTGAGCATAAAGAATGGAAGGTTGGAAACTAAGAATCACTCCTAGGTTTTAAGAATAACTCTTAGAAGAAAGCATGACATGTTCTAGTTGAAAACTCAAGTTTGTAGAAAAATTTCAGATTGCTTATTCTTATTGAAGGGCTGAGTACACATATATATAGAGTAGGAAAAAGTTCCTAACAAATTTAAATCATATTCAAATAAAAATTCTATAAGTCCTAAACAACTAGGATAACGTGTGTAAAATAGAATAATATATTTAACTTACTTCTACTTCCTATCTAATAAGGAATCCTAACAAAATATAAATTTCAGCCCTTATCTTTTGTTGTCAACTTAATTCTCAATCTTCATCCCACCAAATTAAGGCTTGTGGTTTACTAATTTTTCCTCTTTTATTTCTTCTATATACTTTAAGTTCTTTTGCATCATCATGGTAACTGGCAACATAATCAGAAGCTGAGAGTAAAGTGCAGCCTTGATTTGTTGATTTAATTAGTGATGTTCCTAACAGTCTGGCCTTGAGTCAAGACTATCACCAAAAAGGACTCGGTTTGCTAGGAAGGATTGATTTGTGTAATGTCATTATTTTGTGTTCCTAATCCAATATTCAGCAGTTTGTCATATGTTTAAGAATAAAGTTTTACCTAAATGAATCCCATCACTTGTAACAGCTAAATAATGAACTGTAATATTTGATCCAATCATATAAGATAATTCTTCTACCCTAGAGACACAAAGTCCCACAAAGATCTTGAGTAAATTTCTATCAAGTTCTGATCAATAAAAAGTTATGGAAATTGCACTTTACTCTGAAATTACTATACCGTATTACGCTTTGACATGGTTCTCGTAAGTTGTGCTGCAACCCCAAAATCACCTGTTTGTAGTGTCATCGAAACATGAAACAATTGTTCATTTCTTTAATAGCAACTCAGTAAAAGATGGTCCACCAAATAACATATTTTTAACAAAAGTAAGGCCATAATAACATTTTCTTGGGCTAAAAACAGAAAGATCATAGGAAATTTTCTTTATTGATAATTCATCAAGTTTAAGTTTCAGAAAGCACCCTAATCAAGACATGAAATTGTTTTTTCCAGGATATTAATGAATAATGTATTCTCATTTTTAAGCAATTGACCATTATTCATTTCTCATAAGCCTTCAACAATATGTTTTTTGAATGCAAATGCTTACATCTCATTATCAGTTCCCAACCCTTTATGTGATGGGGTATTTTTAATCCAAAAGTTTGCATTACAGCTCCAAATACAAAATTAAATGAATGAAAGTTCAAATAGGACATATGCTTTTCATAAAATCAAATGAAAGAATGCTGGAAAGTAATAATCTAATTGACCACAAATTAAATTGCCATCTCTAAAACTTGGCTTCTCTCAAGTAATCTGGTAAAAATTAGAGACTCTTTTAACATTTAAATAAGTCTTCTTTGTCAACCAAATCTTTTCTTTCTCTCAGACTGTCTTATGTCTGTTTTGGTAAAAAGGATTTAGAAAATTCATAGCAAGACTCACAGATGATTTTCTTTTGACTCCTTTCAATGCAATTATCTAAACAAAAAGCAAGAAACGAACAGGAATGAATGAATGAATTCCTACATGCCATGTGATGAGATAAACATTTCAATAATTTAACAAGTTCCGTTTCAATTGCACACAACAAAAAGGAAAAGGAACTTCCAAATGCTAATACACAAGCATTTTTTCTTGCTCCTTAGAAAAGTAGCATAAAATTTTAAAATGCATGTAGCTGTACTCACCCAGTTTGACCTCTCCTTGTTCAGTTAACAAAATATTACCACCCTTGATATCTCTATGAACCTTGGATATTGCATGCAAATAAGCCAAACCCTACATTGAATCAGAAATAAATAAATAAGACAAAAAAATCCCCTTAAATTTGGAAATTCAAATGAAAAGGAAAAGGAATGACATTCCAAATCAATCAAGGGCAACATTAAGGTCAGCTAAAAAGCTGAAATCCCATGGCTCACGATACAATTCTTGTGTTCCAGCTTGAATTGTCAAAACTCATTATATTAAAAACAGGCCAATAAACTTTGGGTCATAATTGATATTATATCATTATTGATTGACTATAATGGTTTTAGTTGCTCAAAATTCAGGACATGAGTCACTTAGTTGTACTGTCATGAAAGATCTGGTGCCTATTTGATATTTTTGCCAACGAACTATAATTTTAATTGGTAAACAAAGAGACAAGCCTTAGATGTAAGTTTTCTTGACAATTTTGGCAATAAATTGATCATTCTTCATATTTTTCTTCTTCCAACAAAATGAAGTCCGGTGTACCTTTAAAGCTTCTCTACAAATGAAAGCTATTTGATTCTCCTCTAAGGGCTCCTCAGTAACATTCATCAAGTCAGCAACACTTCCACCACCACAATACTCCATAACTATCTGAAAAAGCAAAGTACTAATTCATCCCAATCACTAGAGAACCAAATGAAAGATATCTAGAAAAAAAAGTAAAGGTCAATCACAAATAAAATCATGAAAAATGACCAATGCATTATCAGCTTCTAAAGTAGTCAATCCACCAGTATTCATACCCAAAGATACTCTTCACCTTGATAACTCCCAAAGTATCGAACAACATTGGGATGGTTACATTGTTGCAACATCTCAATTTCACCTCGGATTTCTTCATAACCTTCTTCCTGCGTACAAGTATCACCTCAATCCAAATATTCTACTTGACACAAAGCAAGACAATAACAAAACTTTATGAAGTACAAACAAGAAAATTTACTCACTCCCTCGACCAAGGATATAATTTTGATGGCAACAAGCTCCGAAGTTCGTAAATCCCTTGCCTTGTAAACAGACCCATATGATCCCTTCCCTGCCATGCCAAGAAAACAACTTCAGTATGACCTAAGATAAGTACAAGAAATATAGCTTCCTGCTTGAACTGACATATGAAAGCCACAATTCGTTTAGTCTTAAAATTGCAGGAAAGCGCAAAACAATCTGAACATTCGTAATGCGAACCATTAGTGAGACGAACTTCATAATTCCCTAGTTCAAAACGCAAACTCACCAAGTTCATTCAATAATTCGTACTTGGTAGTAGGATCCTCTCTAGTAACACTCTCCGGAATCGAACTAGAAGACACTTTACTCTGCTGATGCTGACGTGGCAATGTCTCCTCTGCACTCTCTTTCCTCTTCTTCCCAAACCCTAATTCCCCAACCGCCTGCATGCTCGCAACTGCTCTCCCCATCGTCGATCCACCGCTCCCAATCCTCCCCACCGTCGATCTCACCACAAACGTCCCAAACCCCTCTCTTTCCTCTCCTCCGTCGTTATCCTCCGTTCTACCCCCAAAATCTGGCACCAAAGAACCACCAGGCGGCTTCCACTGGCGACTTCGTCCTGTTTTCACAATCATCGTCCCGAAATCGCCATAGTTGTCGTCTTCGTCGGGAACTGCGCGGCCGAAATCCTTCGGGAGACGTTTGAGGAGCGGGGGAAGCGACTCGTCGTCATCTTCTTCGACGGCGTCGTCGTTCTTGGGGTCGTTAGCTCCTCCTTTGTAGAGCATGGTGGCGTAGATGTTGTCGTCGTCGTTGTCATTATTTCTTGTTTCCGAGTCGGAGGTAGAGTCGTCGCCGTGGGCCACCGCTGTTGAGTAGAGGTCGGATCTCCTCGAAGCCTTACCGGTCCGACGAGTGGTAAGGTGATCCATGTGAACACGAAGAGTAAGTCTAGAGCTGGAGACCGTTACTTGAGTAGAAATTTTGCTGGAGCATTGATGGGCTCTATATTTGGGCCTGTTTCCGCACTCTCTTAGCCTATCTGTTATCGGTTTATAAACCAAGTCCATTGACTTAAATCACACACGTATACATATATAACAAACACGTATGCATATGTAACAAAAAGAAATGATTTCAAAATGAGGAAAAAAGTCGTAAAATCTTTGTCTTCAATCCGAAATGAAGTTAAACAATCATGACATCTTTGTCCTTTTAATTATATCTGACTTTTAAGAAATTGTGGAAGTTCTAATCAACTTGGATTGGTATTGCAAAACCGATAATAGATGTCATTATTATGAATATTATATCAAATCTAGTACCATATTTGATTATAATACAATCCAGTATTGATATTAGTTAGTATCAAATATCGGTTTGACTAATTTTTAAATTATAAAATGATCCTTCAATTTTATAAAATTGTCAAAAAATATTTCAATATATTATGTTACATAATTTTTAACTTTTATTTTATGCTTATTTAAAAAATCATCAATAATATAAATTTGATATATAAACTATCTTTTTATTTTTATTAATATTATTTTTTACATATTTATTCTTTTTGACAAATTTACATGGCTTATGATATATTTATATTTATTTCATTTACAAAATTTTTATCACAAGTAACAAGTATTAAATTCCATAAAAACTTTTTCGGAAAGATTAAAATCCACGTAAACTTATAATCAACTTGTTGAAATACCAATAAAGCGAGGGAAAAAAAGACTATTATTTATCCCTTTATAGGGAATCTTTAAAGAAAATATGTGAAACTTAAAACCAACCAAGCATATAACTTATAATAACTACTCGACCAAGCAAAGACACGTTTTGTTATTTATAATTTTTATAATTTCATTTAAATTTTGAAATAAGGATTTATTGACCTAGAAATAAATTTAGAGATACTTTTCTTCAACCTAAGTCCAATGTTTTCTTTAATAAAAATGAACTTTGTCAAAGATATATTCAAGTAAGGTAAAAATCACTCTTATTTAACTATTGCTAATGCAGTAAGGTACAAGGTCATCATTAATACAATGTACACAAAAGCCTGTCGACTTTACGTGTGTTTAAGGAGACTATCACTTTTACATGCATATTCTTAAAATATAGAAGAGAAAGATATCCATTTATCCCATTATTGTTTTATATATGTCTATTATATTTTCTCTTCACATATTCCAAATAATTAGTATATATAATTCCAATTATAAATTGGAATTTACTTTTCCATCTCTTTCTACGGTGAAACCATGCAAGATATTTAGGCCCCTTAAGGACATGATGTCTGCTTCTTCATCATGAATGATTTCAAAGATATTACAGATAAGGAAAATGCTTCTTATAGCAACAAAAAACCTCACCGTGACTAATTTGAAGAATGATCATCAAGTGATTATTACACTTGTTGGTTGTCAAATTTGTGCTTGATTATCTTTCCAGGGTAAAAATGTAAACTAAAACCAGATGAAAATGAAATCTTGTCCTGAAGCAACTAATGAACATACACTTCTTGCTCAGACGAAAAATTATTTGTATTTTTGTGTACAAGATGGTGAAATGTTTTTCTGTTTTAGATGTGTATGGGTTGATATTTCTTTTCCACCTTCCATACTTGTTTGAGAGAACCTGCTAACTATTTGATGAAAGGTCCGTTAGAGAATCAAGGCTACTTTTACAATTGTTTATGTACATATTTACAGTATGGTTGCGTTTACACCAAATCTCTACCACTTATACTTTACTAACATATCCATCAAAAGAATTTTATTCCAATGCTTAATGATGATGTGATTAGACATAAGAATTAAAAGAAAAATGATCAACACCAAAAATATTATCAAGGTATCAAACATATATAGGTAACAAGTGTATACATTGGAACCATGATATTCAACTCAATTGGGAATCGTTAATTGCTTCATATGAAGAAAATTGGACTTATATTAATTTTGTTATATGTACATAAAAGCAATCATATTTTGAAGCTACATGGGATGTTTATGCATCCCCTAAACATAGTATATACACACTTAACATTCTCAACCTTATCATATAAAGTAGTCTCATTTGATAGATCACAAAAATAACATTGCTAGAATGTTGAAACATTCAAATAAGAAGTCTTCTATTGACTTTTTCAGTATAAAAGTGTTAACATTAATTCATCACGAGGGCGACTAGTTTCCGATGGTAGAAATGGGTTCTACTGGGAGGAATGTGGCAAAATTCTCCCTAGTGAGGAACAAATCGATGAACAACTAATCTTCTGATCAAAGTCTAATCACCATTTGCGTTTAATGGCCGATCTTCTTCTTGAAGGCTCTTAGTATCATCCAAATTACCTTTCTTCCTTAATTCTATGTATCTCATTTTATGTTAGGAAGTTATTATACGAACATTTGATTGTATATATTATATCTTGTGTTAAGCTTCCTCGAATCTTCAAGACAATATAGATGGAAATGGAGGTGATGGCAATGTCCTGATGATCTGTACAGGATTAAGAAAATTGATTAATTTGTAATTATGGTCGATTGTAAAAAATATGTCTGTTCATTATGACGATGGATTTAATGGTCAGGTATGCATGTGTTCGAATTTAGGTTCCTAATACTATTTGATTTAGCTTTGATTGTTCTATATTGTTTGCTCATTAAGTGAAATGCATGGTATGTGTGGTTCATCTAATACCATCATCCATATTGCATATGGGAAATCGTTGATTGCATCTTCTGTAAATTTAGTTAAAGCAAAGAAGCTGTTGGAAGAGGGTGTCAATAAATTAGACCCTAGGAGAAGATCTTTAACTATTTCAATTGATGGCTTAAAACGTGAAAGGAGCCTTCTTGGGAATCCTACATTGGGAACCCCTTTGCCTTTCCCACCAAGTCTAATGTCACTTGGAATCAAAAAAAATTATTTCTTTTCCTTTTCAATGGAATATTAGGTGCGAAACTTTATTTATTATTTTGTTTGTCAAAATTGTTAAACTTCTAATTAACATCTTGTAGTACTTTCCATATGTCATTATATTACATTGCTTACCATATTTCAATATTTATATGTATTATTATTTTATAGTTAATAAATATTAATGATTAAGAATAGTAGTCAACTTAAATTTATGATATTTTGATCTTATTAACATTAAAATTTTAGGTATATTTATCTTTTTATGTCCCAAAAAAATTTACTTTTCAAAATTTAAATTACCTACTATGTAGGTGTTTTTCAACAATATGTTTAAAACTTTGAAAATATTTTACAATTTTTTGATGCTCCATTATATTTTCATGAAATTTTTGTATGAACAGATATAGGTGTAATACTAGGTACAATAGGCATTATTAAAAAATCATTTGTGTATAAATCCATAGATTTAAACAAACTTATAAAGTTCGAATGCATTATCTATTTAAACAAATTTATAAAGAAGACAAATGAAAAAAAGAAAAATCATATAAATGTAAATTATAATTAACCTTAGGATTATTAAGCACACTTATCATGAAAGATTATCTTTTAAACATTATTATTTTTAAGAATACTATCACACACAAAAATTCATCCAAATTACACAAAGAAATATGTAAGATATAAAATCTTTAATGTTAACTTTTGGCAACGATTTTCCAATTTGTCTTAAAAAGTAATACTTTTAACAATGGTTATGGTGAATCATCATGAAATGCTCCAAAATTGGCGACAAATTAAGCAAATTGTTATCAAATGTTAATCATTTTGAGACGATTCGAGGAATTCGTTGGAAAATAGCTTTATTTAGTGACGATTACATAAATGTCACAAAAACTTTGACATTTTGCCATGAACCTATAATTCGTCTCCAAAAGGTTACTTTTGGCAATGATTTTGAAATTGTCGTTGTGGCTAAAGCTCTGTTTTGTTATAGTATGGGATATGTATACGCTAGCTTTTGGTGTTTTAACGATAACTAAGGAATCACCAAAATGACCTTTCTACATCTACCCTTTGCTAGATATATAGCTTGAAACAATGGGTTAATAGTAGTTCTAGTCATTTATGGAAGGCTTGTAGCAAAAAATTGCAATATGCTTTTTTTCATTCGTTCAATCAAAGACCATAAACTTAATTATACTATTAGTTATATCATAATGCTTATGTTATTGATCAAAAGCCTGTCTTTCTTTGCATTAGAGAAATTCAAAAATATAATGTTAAAAAATATCATTATACCCTTCAATTAATCAAGATTTTCACTCTAAATCAACTAATCAATAGACCAAACAAGAATAAAAAGATGGTCAAATTCAAAAAGGTAGACAATATCAATCAAACATATAGATAAAAACATAGACATGCTTGTAGAATGTTAAGAGTCAACTATCTTTAAATGCTCTATCAAATTGTACTCCTATTGCATTTCAATACTCTTAAACTTGACAATTTCATAATTAAAAACAAAAAGAACAAAAAATTAAAAAATAGATTAATCAAACTAAATTGAAAGAAGAAGAAGAACAAGCGCCACTTCTTATAAATTTAACATTACTATTAGAATATACATATCCCACTTTTACATTACTATTTTAACCCAAAAAAATAAAAATTAGGAATTAATTAATTGATATCATATTAATTAAACAATGTCTACATGCTTTCACTAATTTCATTTCAAGCCACTCTAAAAGCTATATAAGAGTTTTTAACAATTGTTTTGAAAATTTTAGACAGGAACTAAGAAGAAACATGAAAAGGATTGTAGGTGAGTAAAGGAAGTCTTTTTATTAGATAAAATGTTGTTGCTATTAGGAAAATAAGTCTATTTGTGAAACCTCTTCTCATAAACTCAAATGAAAGAATATAACTCTTTCATTTTTAGTTACTCAAAAATTCTTTGTAAAAAAAGAACTAAAAGATGTAGAGGTGAAAACATGATTTCAAAGTCATACAAACTAGAATTGCTTCAGCTTTATGATCAAAATTCAAAATATCAACCTTATGGACAACCTAACAATGAGAAAACGGGCAATGTTGAAGTAGAGACAATAGCAAGACTAGATAATAAGTGGTTGAATAGTGATAATGGCAAACAATATTGTGGTATAACGATAAGTAGATATGACATAAAGGAGGAGAGATTAAGATTTGAGAGAATTGAGACTCGTGTGAGACTGCCTTTGCACCTTAGTTGATGAGATTAAGTTTATATTCTTTTATAATTTAAGTTGCATTTTGATTACAATATTGATTGATATTTGGTGTACCAACTAGTACTAGTTGAGAAAGTCAATATTGGTTGGTACTATAACATAGGATGGTAAATAAAATTTAAGTACCATTTTCAACCAGAATGGTATAGTATAGAACATATTGTTACATCAACCATAATTGACAAGTGAAAATTTTTAGTCAAAAAAATCTATGTTTTTAAAATCTATATTAGTAATAAGTGTTTACAATGATTTTTTATTGATATGAACTTAGGAATTAAACTCTAGAGAACATATGAATAAGATTGAATCACACCAGCATTGGGAACTAAGTTATAATTCTTTGATAAGTTCAAAGTTTAATGAAGAAAAAGGATAAATTCACTTATAACTCTCAATAATCAAAAGTATCAAAACTAACTAAATTTGTTTAAAACACTTCTTAAATAATATAAAAACGTTTAGGAGTGTGGGACAAGAGCATGATAGATTGCTTTTCACAATAAAACTTTAATATCAAGTGATGTATGTCTCTATCTTTTAATGTTGATTTCTAAGAGCAATATGAGTTCGCTGATGGTTACAAATGCACCACAAAATAAACCTAACTCTGCACAATTAAATTTATAGAAGTTGTGAGTCAAGATCGTATCCACAAGGATTGTTCGTATGCTTTTGCAATGACAGAATTAGTGTTTAGGTTAAGGGGGGGGTGATTTCAAAAAAAAAAAAAAAATTAAATTAAACTAATGGAAGCAAATTAAAGGAAACATTCAAAAAGTGATAAAAGTGATGGATGAATTTAGAGTTCGATTTTTGGTTCAATCTCGACCTACATACAAATAAGCATACTTTATTGTCTTGTAATTCTCATACCTTTCCTAGCAACTATTAATCATAGGTTAACAACAAGCTTTGTTAACTTTAGTTTTTCTTTAGGTCGTGTTTAATTAAAACAAGCTCTTTAACTGAACCTAGCTATCGAACAACCTTAAACAAGCTCTCTAGATTTAATAGACAGTTGTATTAAACCAAGGTTATGTTATCCAAGGCAACAACCACAAAAGCTTAGGTCATTTAACCAAGGGTATATTATCCCTAATGATTTGACACCATTAGGTGCCACAAATAAATCAGAAACACAACGATTGCGTATTGTATTTAATATTCTAGCAATGGGTTTTCATAAAAACAACCTAGTGAATGCATTCAGATCATCTTTATACAAATACCTAAATCAGTAAACATAGAATAACATAAATAATCCCTATAAAGATAATGATTCAACATTACATAATGAAGAAGTACTTAAATGTGATGTTTGGCTTCAATTTCACCTTCGAACTAGATTGAGGAAGCTTAGCCCTCTATGGGTCTCCAAAGAATGCGTCCTCTGCCCCTCTTTTTCTTCCGAAATCAATCCATACTTGTTTAACCGCTCAAATGTTGTTTTATATAAAAAGTTAAGGTTCTTGTTGGATACACAATTAGATACATAGTCGTGTATTCAACCATGTATATCAAAAAAATGTGCCCAATTTGTGTACTTACATGGTCGTGTATCTCTTAGAACATATTGAATTGATGTTCTTCTGGCAATTTCTTATTCAATCCTTACCTTAATCCATCTCCTTCCTATTCTAAAAAATACAACTGAGTTTGAACATCAAAAGGATGGATCAAAGAATGTGCTTTTAATTCACTTTAGCTCTTGAACTTTCAAATTGCATTTAAAACCAAATATGAACCACAATGAGTTTCTTAAACATTTCATAACGTTAACCACTAAGTGTTAAGGAATAAATGTACAATAAATTAAGTACATATCAATGGCATACAGTTACATGTCAAAATTGTGATTTAGATTAAAACTTCATCCTCTGCAGCTAAAGAGGGACACATGCAATTTCCAATCTTCTCACATTTAAAGAGAAAAACAGGCTGCAGTATGACCATGTATATGATCATGTTCAACAAAGGTGAATTTTAAACTTCCAAATTCTCACTAACCTTAACCCAAATCAAATTAACTAATGATTATACCTCTTTTGAGTCTAATAAGCCCCCTAAGATAATTCTCGAAGTGACCTTTAAAACTTGATCAATATATATGGCTTAAATAAGCCTATTCAATACCTCTTTAATGTTTCTTACTTTCTTACTTTTATAACTAATCCATTGGGCATATGAAATAGATCCTTTGAAGCTTGATTATTCATGCTCAAATTATTCGCCCTCTCTCATAATTATTCTATCTCAAATTGCCACCAACATCAAAATGAAAAAGTTAAAAAACAATAAGGGTAGCACTAACATTGTATTCACCTAAAAGCTTTAGCTTGTATACATTATCATTGATCATCTTAATGAAATGATCTAAACCATCCCTTTTCAATTTCAACTTATACCACCTATATAATTATTCTTCTTTTTTTATTTGATTCTTTACATATTCATAAGTTGGCTCACCGTCTTAGGCTTCTTTGTTCCATACAAACTAGCTCATTCTTTAATAGATAAAGAGAATAAATCTAGAGAAGTTACTGGATTAAAACTATAGCCAACCTTGAATGATAAATAATAAGTGGATAAATGTATATTCTTATTATATGCAAATAAACCAATGGTAAAGAATATTCTAAATTATTTAATTTCCTTTGAATGATAACGTGACGTAACATAGTCAAAGTACTATTTAGTAATTCAGTTTGACTATCGATTTGAATATGATTAGTAGTAACAACTAGCAACTTTTTGCTTAACTTATCATATAGACATATATAAAAATAAAGAAGAAAATTAGTATCATCGTGACTCTTTAAAATTTTAGAAATTCTATGTAATTGTGCTGCTTTCTTAAAAAAAAATTAGCGATATTGGTTGCATCATTAGTTTTATCATAAGGATTAAAGTTTACCATCTTAAAGAATATATTAACTACCACAAATATAGAATCTTTACCTTTCTTAGGTAGCGGCCATACAGTCAAATTAAATCAAAACAAGAAATTCTCTGTTTCGTTTAGTACGAGATCGCTTCACACCTCACGTTGCTTACACCTCTCACCTATCGAAGTTCTGTTTAAAAACCTCATCCGAGAGACATTCAACAGGCAATCTTATGATCGGGGACGAGTGTCCGGAAGTTGTCATTGTATAGTCCTGAGAAGCAAAAGGCGGCAGTGGAAGAAGGAGGACACTGGTCGGGATCTATCAGTAGCTAATTCCCCATATAATTCTATCATAAAGTCCACAGAAATATCTACCTATGGTTTATTAGATACATTTAAAGGTGTACACATCCATATGCTAAAATATTAGATTTAGCCTTTTTACAAGTGATGAACCTACTACATACCCTTTCTTGATCACATCTCATCTTAGGCCCATATAAAATGTTTTCTTAATATGTCTAGGGTCCTTTAACACTAAAGTGACCTATTAGACCCTCACCATATGTCTCATGCACAAATAATTCATACATATTACAAGTAAGCATATATAATTTATTTTATGAAACAAGTTACCATCGTGTCTATAAAACTTATCAAATTCTCTTTTTCATATGCTAAATATACATTACCAAACTCATTATCATTATTATACTCCTTTATATGTTCAAATCCTAACAATTTCACATTAAAAAAAGTGACAGGAACATTCCTAAGATAAGGCAACAATAATCATATTTTTCTTACCTTATTTATAGTTAATGATATATGGGAATGTTTCAATGAATTTCATCTATCTAGCATGTCATTTATTCAACTTACCTTGAAAGGTATAATACCTTAATGGAAATTTTCTATTCAATAAAGCCTACCAAAAGCATAAATATAGACTACAATTGAAAGTGTAAGCTCAGATATGATAATTATTGTCATTATAAGAAAAATGATTCCATTACTTTTGCCTATACGTGATTAGATAGAGATTATAGATTATATATATTTCCAGTTCATACTTAAGAGTATTTGAAACTGAATATAGATTCACCATAGTTATAATGTTTAATGTATGGTAAGAAATAGATTGTTTAGTAAAAGTAGTTAATCTAAGTTTATACAGATAGTTTATATGTGTTGGATCAACGGAGACTTATGTATAATATAAGTGGTAAGAATACAACGTTGGATTACTGGAACTATCCTCTCATACCATTTTGGTTAATTCAATATAATGAGAATCATAACCTTACATACAAGGATATATGCATCCTTATAATTATAAATCATATAAAACTTATTAAGTTGAAGAAACCAAATCAACCTTTGGTGAAAGATTGATATTGGTGATGAATTGTTAAATCTTATATATGTGATGTGTTGGATATAATAACAATTCATAAAAGGATGATACTTGTATTTTATTAAATTACGAATGACTTTATGTGATTAGTTAAATGTATTAAATAAAATATTTATTTAAAATTTTTGAAAAGTTAAATTGTTTAAATATAAGTAGAAATTAAGCATTGAGAATGTCGGAGCATTTCAATAAGATCGATGCAGTGAGAATAAATTTTATTGGTTATTTATAAGGAATGAGATTTTTAGTGAATACCATAACAACATTGTTCATATTGCTTTTTCGAGCTTCATGGATACTCCTATAAACAAGCATATTCTCTTTATTCGTCGCATCCTGCTTTCTCAATTCTTACCTACTCAGTGTGACTCATAAACTCTCACTTTTCTACTGCGACTTACTTCTTCTTTTCCATACTTCTCTTGCTTCCCTACCTTTATTCATTTCTTTGTTCTTCATCTCGTTGCTTCATTTTACTTCTTCCTATCATCCCCTTATTGTTTAACCCCTTTTAAACTTTTACTCACCTTTTTTTTAGTTTTCTCCAGTAGGTATTATCCTCCCTCCACAACTTCAGATAATTTCCTGCCACCAAATTCAACTTTTCAGGCCCTCTTTCTTCTTCCCCTCCTATTGGCATTCATTCCTCCTCTCAGGTTCCCCTTCCTGATTAAGAAAAAACGCCATTGCACTCCCTATTAAAAGATCATGGGTTTAAGTTGTAGGATAATCCACACTTGAACTAAAACTCAACTTATGCCTCCTAATAAATCCTCAGACAACATAATTATCCCTCCTCCATTGGAAGTTCTTAGAGTAAGTGCCAGTAAATGGAACTCCATCTTGCATGGTTTCTTTTAAGATAAGAGAGTTGCATTCCTAGTGACGAAGAAACAAGCAATAAGAAACTGGAAATCTTATAGAATAAAAGATATCCTTATAAACAATGATGATGTATTCCCACTCAGATTCTCTGACCCAGATGATGTAAAGAAACTTCTTCAGGCAGGGCCTTATCATGTAAATAATAAACCCTACTTCTATATGTTTAAAGACATGGGATAAAGATTGAGAACATCAAGCAAAAATACATACCACTATAGATCTGCATATATAGAGTTCCCTTAGAGTATTAGACCACCTCTAGTCTTAATCATATTACAAGCTTCATTGGTAAGCCTATTTGCATAGATCAAGCTATAGTTGAAGTGAAGAGAATTCAGTTTGCTTAGATATGTGTTCTTATAACATCCATGAATGATTTACCATAAAGTCTCCTTATCATTTGAATAGATGAAAGCTTGGAACCTTTTGAATCATAAAACCTAATATTTGTTTTAATTAATTTAATTTAATTATAAATTTATTTTGAATTTATTATTACCAAATTTATGAACTTAATTATTCAAATCTAATTAGGAACTTATATTAAATTAAGATTGAACTCATCAATTTTAAATATATAATTTGAGTTAGAAACTTTGTCTACGTATTATTAAATTCATTCATATTTTTAATAAATTTAAAACTCATTTCTAAATAAATAAATTTATAATTTGATCTACAAGTCCTAACTTATATTCTTACTCATCAAAAATATTTAAGCCTATACCAAAATTGATTTAAATTCAAATATTATCCTATTTAAGTGCAGAATATTTTAACCTAAATACAAGCTCTTATCTTGTATTATTTCACAGCCCACATGTTCGTCTTGTTAACCCATTTAAATAGGCTAAAATTAAGTTAAAAAACTAGCTCATAGATTTGTTCTTGGCCTTCTAAAATAGGTCCATCCTTTATTAAATACTATATACTAAGAGTAAATGGGTGACAACGAAGAAATTAAATCCAACCGTCCAATTCATCCAACGGCTGTCGTCATCCTTATTTTACTTCATGGTCACGCTTGCTTACTCTCAAAGCTTCCACATAGAGCGACAGATCCTCCTCTTTTTTATGCTTTGCTCTCTCCTTTGGCTTCCTCTCCTTCTTCACTGTTGGTAGCTACTCCTAGTTCGGCTCCTACTCCGAGTCCAATAACGACGTTGAAGCCTCCATCGATCACATTATCGACTCCTCTCCTCATGTATTCGGTTTTGGATCTTTAACTACTGATGTAGATCCCAACCTTAACTTCTCTTAGAACCCCTATGGCGTCGATAATGGCCAAGAAAATGGCTATTTTAGTTTTTTTATGGTCACAGTGGTGAGATCGATGGCGGTGAATGCAATAATCACGCTGAAGCCTCCGTCAATCACGTCACCGCCTCCTCTCCTTATGTATTCAGTTTTGGATCTTCAATCTTTCGATGAGGTCGACGATAGCTACTCCAACTTCAGCTCCTACTCCGATGTCATCCAGACTCATCTGAATTAGGTATTCTACCTTTCAATACATATTTTCTCTCCTTTAGCTTCCTCTCATTCTCTGCCACCGGCTTCTTTGGTAACCTCACCTTGCCATTCCTTAAACTTCCATTCTCTCTTTTGGCTTAATATGTAGAAGGTCGTTTGTTTAGCACTAAAAACTTTAGCTTTTGAGGAAACCAGATAAAATTTTATTCCTTTTATGGGTTTATATTATGTTTGTGGCAAGATGTTTGCAGATTTGATGTGGGTTATAGCTGAAATTGGTGGGTTTTACTTTTGCAGTTTACACTATACTAATGTTTCAATTGGAACTCCAAGTTTGTGGTTTATGGTTACGCTAACCATCTTCACTATTGATTATTTTCACAGATCTGCAAATGGTTGTCTTCAAGGTTACGCGTGTGCAGAATTCTCATTTCGATGGCCAGAAACCTAGTACTTCTTCTTTCCATAAAAAGGTCTTATTCGTCTTCTTTATTACTTACTGGTCTATATCAAGTTATCAACTTCGGCTTGATGTTGTTTGAACTCATCGAATGTTTCGTCTGTTATATAGTCGGTCGCATGCTATATTCACAATTATTATGGAATAGAAGAAAATATACAATGTATGCCTGGAGTAAATAATGATCATCATTTTGGTGATGATATCTTATGTGCAAAACTACACTTGGTCGACCTTGCTGGGTCAGAAAGGTCACAGATGGCATGCATTTCAAAGAGGGTATTTTTGTTGTCATTCAATTTGAGTGATAAACAGATCAGTTTCATAGGAAATATCCTTTCTATTGGTTAACTGCTTGTTCTAATCCTGATGGAAATTGGACCTGTCTTTGGAAGTCAAAGTAAAATCTAATGTTTTAGCTTTGCTAAGCATCCCATCAATGAAGAGAAAAATGAATTAAGATTTCTAAACTTCTTTTCAAAAATATTATATATTTCCATATAATTTTATACTTCATTCCATGCAGGTATACATATTAATAAGGGCTTATTGGCTCTGGGAAACGTGATAAGTGCTCTAAGAGATGAGAAGAATCGGAAAGAAGGTGGTCACGTCCCATATCGAGATAGCAAGTTGACACGCTTGTTATAGGTGAGAGAATCATTTTTGTTGCCTTTTTCTACATCAAAATTGAAGGTGTGAAAACTATAGATATTGATATGAGCTACTCTCCTGAACGTTGCTGAACGCTATTCTTCCTAATCTTATCTTTTTTGGCTATATTGTTCCTAGGATTATTTGGGCGGAAATAGCAAAATTGTGATGATTGGTATGCCATTCTCAATCAATCTGTGCCTTTCAATGTTCTACCTCGCAATTCCAGTTCTGAACTCTTTTTGGTAATATTCTTCTGTAATTTTGTATTTCTTTTTCTATCTATGATAAGCATTTTGGTTTTTCCTTTTCTTTTTATTTCGTTTTCTTCTCTTTTTCATCACCATATGCTTTCCAATGCAATTTCTCTAGAATAATATAGTTTCATCATTTTGGTGGTTTAGTATTATTTCATGGTATATAACTGGTTATGAATTGTATATTTGATAATAACATGTTTAATAAAGTATTCTTATTCTAGTTCAGTTCAATTCTGCAGTAACTATTGAAATTCATAAACAAGGTTGGATAATAGATGTTATGAATTACCTTGAGCCACCTTTGGCAGACAAGGCGTAACTGCAAGACAGCAGGGCTGATTTGTGAATTATCTATGATGTTTACTATTAATTTCTGTTTAGAAATTCCCTCTAACAATTTGCAAGATTTTAATGCATGAAACTATTATCCATCGTGGAATTTAACACAAAAATTTGTTCTTTCAAATTATTATTTTTCAAATTATATATGACATAAACTTCAAATTCATTGATGATTTAAAGAAGAAAATCGGTACAGACTATAATCGACTTTCTAGGATGTCAGTTGTTGAGAAAGGTGCTGTTAAGTTGTGGAAAACTACTTTTCTTTGTTGGCAAACAGAATCCAAATGGCATTTCTTCTTCTTCTTTGTTGTCATGATGTGCATATTTATTTTCATGGCTTAAAAATTTTCCACTTCTCTCAATAAACCCATTATTTTCCTCAAGGGTTTTTCTAAATACTTTTGATCTTTTATTTGGCTCTCATTTCTGCATTAAATATTGCACTTATGAAATTAATCTTTTATGGACTGTATATTTTCCAAGTTCGGTTTGGCTTTATACTTTCTTGCAAACAAATGGATTTACATAATGATTATGGGAGTATCAATTATTAATTTGTACCCCTAACATGTGCTACACATTACTCTGCATCTCTCATTTAAGGGAAAAAAGAAAAAACTTTTGGCCTCACTTATAACCTAAATCTTGCAAACATATGGCCTGCTCTATATTTTAAATGATATCGTGACACTTATTAAGTTGTGACCCTTGAGGTAATTTTGTCTCTAGAGCTGATGGTCATGGCAGTCCTGCTGAGAATGATAAAAAGAGGATGAAGAGAACGTCCCAGTCAAAAGCATTCAAAGTGGATCTTTCTTAACTATTTCTTGCCTTTTTATTTCTAGGGTTTGATCATTATATCTTTCTTTCTCGAGAAGGGATTCATTAGGCCCAGTGTTTCATATTGGGGGGCTCCAGTGTTGTTTGTGAAGAAGAAGACGACACTTTAAGGTTATACATTGATTACAAATAACTTAACCAGGTTACAGTGAAGAATAAATACCCATTGCCTAGAATCGATGACTTGTTTGATCAATTGCAAGGAGCTTCAGTATTTACTAAGCTTGATTTGAGATCTGGGTATTATCAGCTAAAGATAGCAGAGACTGATGTACCAAAAAGTGCTTTCAGATGTAGGTATGGACATTTTGAGTTTTTAGTAATACCATTTGGGTTGACTAATCCCCCAGCTGCATTCATGGCATTGATGAATAAGGTATTTCAGCCCTACTTGGACCGGTTTGTAATTATGTTCATTGATAACATTCTAGTGTATTCTAGAAGCGATGAGGAACATGCTCAACAATTGAGAATAATTTTGGAGACTATGAGAGAAAAACAACTGTATGCCAAATTCAGTAAATGTCAATTTTGGCTTAATCAAGTAGTATTTCTAGGTCACATAGTAATGGGGTATGGTATTCAGGTGGATCCAATGAAAATTGAAGCATTAATGAGATGTGAGGTACCGAATAATGTATCAGAGATTCGGAGTTTCCTCGAATTAGCTAGTTATTACCGGAGGTTTGTCAAGGGGTTTTCTTTAATCTCAACCCCTCTGACTAAACATCTGAGGAAGAATGTGGCATTTAGATGGAATGATGAGTGCCAGAGAAGTTTTAAAGAGTTGAAACATCGGTTGACTACTGCGTCGGTGTTGATTACTCCATCAGGATCTGGTGGATCTGTGGTATACAGTGATGCGTTGCATCAGGGACTGGGATGCTTATTGATGCAGCATGGCAAGATGATAGCCTATGCATCGAGACAATTAAGGTCTCACGAGATGAATTACCCGGTACATGATTTAGAACTTGCAGCAGTAGTTTTTGCTCTAAAGATTTGGGACATTACTTATATGGCTAGACATTTCAGATATACACTGATCATAAGAGCTTGAAGTATCTGTTAAGCCAAAAAGAGCTAAACATGAGATAGAGAAGATGGATAGAGTTACTGAAAGACTATGATTGCATAATTGAGCATCATTCGGGGAAGGCTAATGTAGTGGATGATGCTTTGAGTAGAAAGTCGAATACCAGTGTAGCTTAGATTCAATTATTGAGGTTACCAAGCCTGATTCAGTTGAGAGATTTGAATGTAGAGTTGAATCTTGAGCATAATGAAGCATTGACAGCTACATTAAAACTAAGGCTAATATTGCATGATCGGATTAAAAGAGTACAGAGGAAAGATCCTGAAATGGTGAAATTGATTGAGAAAGTTAAGAAGAATGCAGATTCTGAGTTTGAATTTAGAGATGATACATTGTGGCTAAGTTAGAGACTATGTGTGCCTAATGTTGATGATCTGAGGAAGAAAATTGTAGAAGAAGCTCATATGGCCGTTTATGCTATGCATCCTAGTACTACTAAGATGTATAACACACTGAAACAACATTTTTGGTGGCCTAGAATGAAAAAGCAAGTAGTGGAGTTTATTTCAAAATGTATAACATGTCAACAGGTTAAGGCTGAGCATCAAGCCCCAGTTGGAAGATTTCATTCGTTACATATTCCAGAGTAGAAATGGGAACGAATTACTATAGATTTTATAATGGGATTGCCTAAGACTCCAAAGCAGAATAATAAAATATGGGTTGTGGTGGATAAATTAACTAAGTCGGCCCATTTCATACCAGTATGGGAGAACAATACATTAGACCAGTTGGCTCGAAGATATGTGACTGAGATTGTAAGACTGCATGGGGTTCCATTGTCTATTATATCAGACAGGGATCCCAGACTTATATCGAGATTCTGGAAGAGCTTACAATTAGTTTTGGGCACACAATTGAATTTCAGTACAACATTTCATCCTCAGACAGACGAGCAGAGTGAGAGAACTATCAAAATTGTTGAGGATATGCTTAGAGCATATATATTGGACTTTCAGGGAGCTTGGGATCAATACATAGCATTGATTGAGATCGCATATAACAATCATTATCATAGTAGTATTGGAATGGCACCATATGAGGCATTGTATGATAAGAAGTGTCGATTGCCTCTATACTGGGATGTGGAAGGTTTGAGAATGACTGAAGGTCCAGAACTGATACAAGATACTGTAGAGAAGGTGAAATTGATTAGGAGTCGAATAAAAGCGGCTTAGGATAGGCAGAAAAGCTACGTGGATCAGCATAAAAAGGATGTGGAATATGATGTTGGAGATAGAGTGTTTCTAAAAGTGTCCCCTTGACGTGGTGTACTGAGATTTGGTAAAAAGGGCAGGTTGAGCCCGAGATACATTGGTCCTTATGAGATTCTTGAGAGAATTGGACCTTAATCATATAAATTAGGTTTGCCTAACGAGATGTCTCAATTGCATAATTTGTTTCATATGAGTATGTTAAGAAGATATAGATTTGACCCTACTCATGTATTACCGACTCAAGATATTGAAATTAATAGTAACTTGAATTATATTGAGGAACCGACCAAGATAGTGGGTTATAAGACAAAGCAGTTGAGAAATAGAGTGATTCCATTAGTGAAAGTTCGTAGGATAAATCACTCGACTGAGGAAGCAACATGGGAAACTGAGGATCATATGAGGTGACAGTATCCCTACCTATTAGAATTATCAGGTAAGAATTTCGAGGATGAAATTTTTATTAGGAGGGGAGAATTGTAACATCTTGTCACTTGAATTAGGGTCAAAATGGTGATTATTAGAGATTAATGAGAAATTAGGAAGCATAACTCATGTTTATGCATAATGTGGCATACGCATACACGATATTATTGATCTTACACATTACAATTATTTGTACATGCATTCATTGATATTTTTTGGTATTATTAATTGTTAAAAATGCAATTAAAATGTTGATTGTGAATTATTTGCGTTAAAAATTTATTTGAAGACTATTAATATTATTTCAAAATTTTTGGTAAATTTTAGGAAATTTCTGAAAATTTGGGTATTTTAAACTAAAAAGTATTGATAAATAGATCAATTCTAGTGTGACACGTGGACTGATTAAATAGTGACAAATGACTTACACATATGATGACATGTGGCTTACATGTATGGTGACATGTGGCTATGAATTATGGAGCACATGTAGATCATGTTTTAGTTAGGAAGAGATACTGTACCTTTTATCCTTCACCGAAAGCATTCAATGGAGAACTCTTTCTTTGTTCCTTGTCCATCACCGAATATCGAATTATCATTCTTATTAGGTGCCATTGATTCACTCTTACTGCTGGAAAGGATAGCTGAATCAAGTAAGTGATTTTTGATGATGTTTGAATTTGATCGAATTGGTTATGATAAATGGAGTAACTGGAAGCAATTGTAGAAATGAATGTATATGCTTTGTTTTGTTTCCTATTGATAAGCGGGAATATTTGTGGGTATTTTTGAAATGATATGAAGTGAGTTTAAAGATAAGGAAAATGAGTTGGGTGAGGTTGTGGTATAGAAATGATAAAATGAGAAGTTTATGATGAAATGAGGTTGTTGTGATATTACAAAACAAACATGCAGAAAAAAAAAAGAATTTGCATGAAGGATATATGGATTTTTGATGTTTATGATGAATCTTAGAGTTTGATTTATTTATGTTGAGTTGAACCGAAAGGAAAGTAATATAGATGATTGATGTGTTGGTCAAATAAGGTGAGAATGAGAAATTCTGGAAAAAAAAATTAAAAGAAGAAGAAGAGAATTGCAGTTCGGTGAAGAAGATGAAGGTTTAAGTTTTAGGGAGGGAAAAGGTGGTGGTTGCATGTATGAATTATGAACTAGAGTATTTCATTGAAACAGTTCTAAGGATTTTTACTATAACTTTTGCATCCGAAATCCAAATGATTTGAAACTTAGGTCAATGGATTCCTAAGACATTTTCCTGTCTCTTCATAAATATTTAGAGCTATCTGAATTAATTTGAAAGTGATTAATAAGATGAAAGTGTGGAAGTCTGCTGGAATGTTATAAACTGGAGCATTTTCATGAATATGTTTCAGTATTCTGATTATAAATTGATCTCTAGGTTTCTAAATGAGTTGATTTCTTAATTCAGATTAAACTAAAGATGTATGTATACAACTTTATAGATGAAGTCTGATTTTAATTCTATCTTTAAGACTGCCAAAATTGGCATGAAATTGAATCCTGACCTAGGCTGTAGCACTACCAAGGACAGAAAACATATCATGTGGTTGTTAAATAAACTGTATTGATGTAGACAGAAATAAGCTAAGGTTTTTAAACCAAAGTTGTAGCTTATTCTCTTAGCTTTAAATTGGTATAAATTTTGTAATTTTTGGAGATGGGAATTGAGAGATATGAATTGTACAACTTAAATGCATAATCATACAATAGCCAATTTTCAAAAGTGCATAGTTTGTGGTATTTTGAGCCTAACTCATATAATAATGAACCAAATTGAATGATCTTGGTATCAATAGAGACTTAAGACATAGGACAATAATTTGATAGAAGGAAGTGTTACAAATTCCTTCGTTTTCTTGATGAAATTAATTGTACAAAATAGATTTGAAAGTGTACCTTTAAACAAATCTGAGTTAATAGATTGAATGTGGATATTTGAACGATTATTATGACTAGACCAATGATAAGAAACCCAGAATTGTAATGAATATGCATTGTATATATTCAGTATACATGAATTTGCATAAATGAATATATAATTGTGCAATATTGTGATATGTGAATGTATTGTCTGTATAGAGGAATGCATTGAACGATAGCATCCAGACATTGCCAGTAGTTCAAGGCAATAGCTATTTGGAGCATACTGTAAGTAACCTAAGATGATCTCGCCTTATTGTTTTGTACATTATTGAACTGTATTGCTATCTTATTGAATTGTACTGAATGGTGCTGATTGTGTACTATATTCTGAAAAATATTTGTCTAAGGTGTTTTGATGCATGAGAGTGATATTGGAAGTGTTGATTGAATGTGAATGTGTCTACCTAAATGATTCTTCTTATTCTCAACTGTGAAGTTGAATGCTGGACTTAGTCTGATGACCACTGCTACTGTAACTGTTACTGTAATTAATACTGGGACTGTTATACTGTTATTTTACATGCAAATGAAAGTGATTGAAATTGATGACTAAATTGTGGCATGCACTTCATTCTGATGCATGTAATATAAAGGAGTTATGACTGGTGTTGCTAATGATACTGTTACTGATAAGAGCTTTAAGCTCTAGCATAAGTGATTCGAGCCTATGGCTCACTGTGATCCATGAATCACAGACTGACTAACTGAGCCCGATAATTTGGAATATCATAAAAGCACACAGTCACAACAATATAAAAATGAATGTGAGTCTCATACTTATCGCATCCGCATATAATTTGAATTCACTGAATGATTTGCAAAGCTGTGTGAATATCATTATTAACTGAGACATAATTTATCTGTGATAATATTTTATACTTGTCAAGTGGGTTTGAACTGTATGATTACATATTATAATTGATCTTGTTTTATGACATGAGTGAACCATCGAGGATGGTTACTCTGCTGAGTTCACAAAACTCATCAAAATTGTACTGTTACTTTTTAGGTTCGAGAGTGAGACGACCTAGCTTCTAAGACTCTATAGAAGCATATTTTGTGCAACTGTTACAGTCAGATTTGGCTCAAAGGTCGATCAGCTAGGATTGAGGACAGTTTTTTTTTAAGTTTATAGTATTTGGTGTGTACTGAGTTGTTTATGTTCATAGAATAATGTTGTATAAACATGGATGATAGTGTACTATATGAAACAATGTAAATTATGGTTTGATACAATGTGATAATATTTTGGGTTTAGAAAATGTGTGATTGATGGTTTAGTGTATGATGCCATATTATGTACAGTAAAAGTGAGATAGTTTACATGTCATTTCTGACAGGCATGTACACATATATCCGATGGACACACGTGTACATATCAGTTGGGAATAGGGAGTTACAAAATATATCTATAAAGTGATTACATATTTTATATCACATGTATTTAGTGACGTTCAAAAAAAATTAACGTGTGTGATATTATATCCAATATCTATTAATCATTCCTTCATTATGATTATCTTGTATAAAAGATATGAACAAGTTGTTATTTTTTAAGTATATCACTTTGCAATAATAACGTAATTTTACCATGTTTTTCTGGCTTTTACTTGGTTTATGCCTTTTTCAAACTATTTTTTTTTGTAGGAATTGTTGTCCAACCTTGCATTTGCTTTGTGCTATTGAGGTATGTTTTATTTTTCTCTGATAAAATATTCTATCAAGTTTTACTTTATTGCTATATTTACAATGTATAATATTGTTGATTGCTTTTCATACCTATCTTTTCTCACCGATTTTCATACCTCCAGTTTGTCTCTATTTTATTAAAGTTCCAATCTTGTGCATTCAAATGGATGGTGCGGGACTGACATTATTGCCATGCACCTATATACATGTGAATTTGATTTGTTTTTGTTTCAAAATTATAATTTGTTTTGAATAGAAAATTTATATTCATTCTGATAACTAATCTCCATAGATTTACGTTATATATGAAAATTTACCAACATAGTATAAAATTATTTAAACCTAAATTATCATTAACTACTTCAATTTATGTGCAAAATATTATTATTTAATATCTAATTACATTGTACATATATATATAAATTTATTATATAATTATATATTGAATTGCAACAATTACATGTTAATAATTTTATCTTATTATATTAATTTATTGCTTTATTTTTTATTTTAGCCCATAGCATACAACTTTAACCGCAATATCACAATACACAATGACTAAATACCAAATATATAAATTAATTTTTAAATACTAATCTATACTCTATTTAAAATAAATATATTTGTTTTCATTGTATGATTATAATACATTTTTCACACCTAAAATATATATAGACAATATTATATATACATATATTTATTTTGAAGAATCTTAAAAAGTTTTCATATCAAATTTTAAAAAATTTAACCTAATGCATGATACACTATCAAACCATCTATTATTTCATTAAAATTTAAACTATTTTTGAAATTAAGTTAACATTTAATGTCTTGTAAATATACAAGAAATAAAGTTTAGAAGTCAAATGAAAGTTTTCTATAACAATTAAAATGTCATATAAAAGTACAGAAATTAATATATATTTTTGTATATATGATATTTTTGTTTCAAAATTATTTATTTCTTTTGAATAGACAATTTAAATTTATTCGAATAATTAATCTTTGTAAATTTACGTTATATATTAAAATTTACCAACATAGTATAAAATTATTTAAATCCAAATGATCATTAACTACTTCAATCACAATATCACAATATATTCAATTTAAAATAAATATATTTGTTTTCATTCTATGATCATAATACATTTTTCGCACATAAAATATTTATAGACAATATTATATATACATATATTTATTTTGAAGAATCTTAAAAAGTTTTCATATCAAATGTTTTTTTAATTTAGACTAATGCATGATACATTATCAAACCATCTGTTATAACATTAAAATTTAAACTATTTTTAGAAATTAAGTTAACATTTAATGTCTTTTAAATATACAAGAAATAACTACGCATGTAGGTTTTCTATAACAATTAAAATGTCATAAAAAAGTTTAGAAATTAATATTCGCTTATAAAAAATGAAAAGTTTTTATTTTTTATTTACAAAGTGAAAATTCAAAATTATTGTCATTACAATTAAAATGTCATATAAAGTATTATAAACTTATCAAAAGTGTTGTATATATGATATTTTTGTTTTAAAATTATTTATTTCTTTTGAATAAAAAAATTAAATTCATTCAAATAACTAATCTCTGTAAATTTAGATTATATATTAAAAATTAGTGACATAATATGAAATTATTTAAATCTAAATTATCATTAACTATTTCAATCGCAATATCACATATACAATATCTAAATACCAAATATATAAAATTATTTTTTAAAATTGAAAATTACTTTTATGACAGTTAAGATGTCATAAAAAGTATTATGAACTTATCAAAAGTATTGTGTATATGATGTTTTTGTTTCAAAATTATTAATTTCTTTTGAATAGAGAATTTATATACATACCATTAACTAATTTATGTATATTTACGTTATATATTAACATTTAGCATTATAGTATAAAATTAATTAAACCTAAATTATACATTGAAGAACAACAATTACATGTTAATAATCTTATCTTATTATATTAATTTATCGTTTTATTTTTCTTTATTTTCTACAAGATCTTTTAAACATGTCTAGTTGTTAGTTGTTTCGGCCTTCATTCCACGTTTATTTAGCTCCAGAGATGGATCGGAATACCAAAAGGCGTAAAAAGTATGCTGAAATGCCAGAAAATGAGAAACAAGCTCTTCTACAACGACGTCAAAAAGCTTATGCTGCATAGAAGAGTAACGTTACTCCTCTGTAACATCCCCTCACTAATATGAAGGGTATTTTAGTCATTTGCAATGTTTAGGAGTATTTAGAGTGTAGTGACATATTCATGCATTCACATGCACATGAATAGTAAATAGCGAAGTTTTGCACATGTAAATGTTTGTACATGCATTCATGACATTTCCCGGTTTAAGTGTGAATGACTGTGTTTTATTGAAA
>JANZXR010000003.1:18817225-18854052 GCA_027575705.1 Erythroxylum echinodendron
GCTCCCTTACCATAGGATATGTACCGGAATGACCCACGGGCGTACCGGTGCGTACCCTAGGGTGAGGGGGTGTTACATCCTCGACATAAACTAGTCCGTGATTAGCCTATGTATTCTATCGTTGATAACATTACTATAGATGATCAACAATTTCCTCGTCCTACCAGTAATCAACTAGTGCAAAATCCATCTACTGATTCTTGCATTGATCACTTCAGTGTTAATCATTCTTCTCCCATGCATCATAATTTGGAGTGTCCTAATATATCTTCCTCTTCTGTTCTATCAACCTCATTCTCACCTATTGAAGAACAAGGTATAAATCTTCTTAGCTATATTCTTTGTGGTTTTGAATTATTATTGCTCCTCTTAGTAATCAATCTTTTTTATAAATCTTTTTAGGGACAAACCATTGTCATCCTCATTCAAAATTAACGTGCCTAAAGAATTGTCCTCCTGAATCTCTACGGCTTCCTTTCATTCCCAATTGTGATCATTGTGGTGCCAAAAGATTCTATTTAGAACCCCCAGCATTTTGTTGTTCAACATGAGAGATTTCCATTGTGGCTCCTCAAATGCCATATGCTCTAAAACAATTATTTATTGATGGTGATGAAGAGTCTGATCGTTTCAAGAAGAATGTTCGTACATATAATAATAATGTGGCTTCTACTTCATATGGGGCTAGGTATGATCAAGAATTAACAAAAGATAAGAAAGTTGTTCATATATTTCGTGTTCAAAGCTAAGTTTGTCATTTCCGTGACAGTTTAGTTTCGACAACTGATAAAGTGTTTGGTATCCAACTCTATTTTTCTGATACTGATGAAGAACTTACAAGAAGGACAAAGAGTTGCGATAAACTTCGCGAGGATACATTAAAACTGATTATTGAAATCCTACAGCATAATCCCTACGCTAAATTCCTCAAGAGTCTTAGAGACGTTCCGACACTTGACAATCATACAATAACCTTAAGGTGTTATCCTAGCCTCGATCAACATGTATATAATTTTCCTACTGCATCATAAGTAGCTGATATATGGATTGAGACGAAAGATGAAAGGGTTGATCATTCTCCACACATCCAAGTCTATAGTCATTCAGGCACAAGTTATTAGAATCAAATCTTACTATGCCTATTATAATCCCCTTCAATATCCTCTTTTATTTCCTTGTGGTGAATCTGGATGGCATCATGTAATTAAGAGGTTATTTTCAAAGAGAATAAGAAATAATGCTCCAAATCAGGGACATCACATTAATTTTAGTTCTTTTACTGATCTATCTGATTTATTGAATATGGAGAATACAGGTAAGTTTTTCTTATCCTACATTTTTATAGTGTTGTCTAACTTTATGGTTTTATTTATTAAATTTCTTTATATAATTTATAATTGCTGATGAACAATACTGTGAAGAAGGGGGGATTGTTTCTGCCAGAGAATATTATTGTCATAGGCTCCAAATGAGAGAACATGATCAGTCAATGCTGCTCCATAGCTTAACTACTTCAATAATTTGTTGTGGGTGCTTATATAAAGATTGAAACAGCTAGACTTGATTTCCATTAAAAAAAAGACAAAATGAGATAAGGACAAAGATATTATAGGGTGTTTTTGACAGTATTTCCATTGGTCAAACTGAAGGTTATCGAATTGGCTGTCGAGTTGTGCTCCCAGCTTCGTTTATTAGTAGTCCGAGGGATGTGAAACGTCGTTATCTTGATGCAATGGCTCTAGTACAGAAGTATGGTAAACCTAACATTTTCCTCACCATGACTTACAACCCAATGTGGAAGGAGATTCAAGACAACCTTGAGTTTCATGAAAAACCACAAGATAGGCCTGATTTATTAGCGAGAGTTTTTAGAGCTAAATCGGAGATCCTTAAAAATGAACTGATCAAGAAATATATTTTTGGAGAGGTTACCGCATGTGTTTACGTTATAGAGTTCCAAAAGCGTGGTTTTCACTCATGCTCATTTGTTGCTGATACTTAAACCGCATTCCAAATTACTTAATCCAAAATCTTATGACCATATTATTTCTGCTAAAATACCAGACCCTGCTCAATATTCATGGCTATATTCTCTTGTCGTTAAGCACATGATCTATGGTCCTTGTGGTCATATGAATAAAGACAGCCCTTGCATGATAAATGGTGTGTGCAAGAACCATTATCCTAAAAATTTTGCTCCTTTTACTGTCCATAGTGAGGACAGTTATGCATGTTACCGGAGAAGAGATGATGGTCGAAAAGTCAAGATTTCTAGGTATAAGGTGGATAATAGATGGGTGGTTCCTCATAGTCCGTACCTTTTACTCCTCATTGGTTGCCACATAAATGTTGAAATATGTTCTACTATTAAACTTGTTAAATACTTGTATAAGTATGTGTTCAAGGGCCATGATCTTCTTAATTTTAGTATTGTTAATCAAGAGACCACTGTTGATAATGACGAAATCAGTAATTTCCAAGAAGGTCGTTGGATTTTGCCTCCAGAAGCTTTTTCGTGTATATATGAGTTTCGTCTAGCAGAGATCAGTCCATCAGTTTATGTTCTCAGGTTCATCTTCCTGATCAATAAGCTATCTCTTTTAACAGAAATTCAGATTTGTCCTATTTATTGAGAAACATTGACTTCTCTAGAACAATGTTAACTGAATTCTTCAAAATAAATTTGACTAATAAAAAAGCGAAGGAGCTGAAATATTTGTATAAAGATTTTCCAGAACATTTTATTTGGAGCCTAAAGATAAGAATATGGTCAGAAAGGAGCCGCAAAAAAGTTATAGGAAGGTTGGTTACTGCTGACCCTAAAGAAGAAGAAAGGTATTACCTAAGGTTACTACTTATGCATGTTAAAGGACCAACATCATTTGACGACTTGTTGACTGTTGATGGTGAAAGAACAAGTTGTTTTAGGAAGGTTGCACTAAAATTGGGCTTACTAGCATCTGATTCTTATATAGAAGAAACATCTGATTAGGAGGCTGTTTTATTTCAGATGCCAGCTTCGCTTAGACTTTTATTTGCTACACTCCTATTCTATTGTTCACCAACGATAAGCAACTTTGGGAAATATTCAAAGACTGCCTTTGTTCTGATTACCTGCATGCTTCCTCTTATGATGCCTATATATCTAAGGACATTATAAGGATGACCATACAGGATATTAATAAAATCCTAGAACAAATGGGAAAGAGCTTGACTAATTATCATTTTGCAGAATATGATTTTACAATTAATCATCATGAACATCTCACTAGAGAAATACAAAGTGAGAAGAATATACACATTGATCCAGAAGATTTGTTGTTACATTCAAAGTTGAATAGGGAACAAAAATACATCTTTGATTTGATTTTAGATTTAGTCTTTGGTTCAAATGGTTGGTTGCAGTTTTTTTATTGATAGACCAGGTGGGGCTGGGAAGACTTTCTTGTACAAAGCACTCCTTGCAATTTTATGATCACAGGGTCATGTTGCAATTGTTGTTGCAACATCTGGTATTGTAGCATCAATACTTCCTAGAAGTAAGACAGCACACACAAAGATATAAGATCCCACTTGATTTTTTAAAGAAAAAAGTTTGCCAGTTAAGTAAGCAGAGCAGTATTGCAAAATTGATATTTGAATCCTGTCTCATCTTATGGGATAAGGCTTCAATGGCAAAACGAGAAGCCATTGAAGCATTTGGTGATTTACTACAATATATCATGGAGTCCAATCAAACTTTTGGTGGAAAGATTTTTGTTTTTGGCGGTGATTTTCGTCAAACCTTACCTGTTATAGACCATGTCACAAAAGAATAGTTAATTGATTCAGGCCTTATAAATTCACATCTCTGGTCACAAATACGTAAATTATCTTTGACAATAAATATTAGAGCTATGTCAAACCCAGCTTTTTGCAATTTCTTATTAAGGGTAGGACAAGGTATAAAACCTGTTGACGAGAAAAATCAGATATCATTACCCTAACAACTTCTTATTCCTTATCATAACAAAGATGAATATCTCAACAGGTTATACTTTTTGTATGTTATCATTTAGTGTCCATTTTATTGTTTCTTTAGATTTATTTTTGACATCTTTCTAATGCATTGTTAATTTCACCAGGTTAGTTAAGTACGTCTTACCTGACTTAACCATATATTTATCTGATCCATATCAGATGATAAATAGATGCGTACTCTGTCCAACAAACAGCTGTGTTGGTGAAATTAATGACATGATGATCAATAAATTGTCTGGAAATTTACATTCATCTATAAGTTTTGACAAGATAGTTGACCGAAGACATCAAGCAGATTATAAGGATTTTCTCAATTCACTAAATCCTAAAGGTTTACCTCCTCACAGATTGTTACTGAAAGAAGGTTGTTCAATCATGCTTCTAAGAAGTCTAAAGACAACAAAGGGTTTATGCAATGGCACAAGATTGATATGTAAATAACTTAAAGAACATACAATTTCTACAGAAATTGTTTTTGGACCTCATAAAGGAAAAATAGTTTTCATTCCTAAGATTCCTCTACAATCTTCTGAAAAAGAAAAAGTCTACGACTATAACTAGTATTTATAACCTAAATCTCCATCGGTCTTCTTAAGAAATCCACTTGTCAAGTCTTCTAAAATCTGTTATTAGTTGAGTCTTGTAACCAACTCCAACTAACTGATGTTCTAGCACATTTTTCAATTACATCGACTTGCTTAGCTTCATATGTTCCGTCTGATGTCTTAGACTTGATCACTTCGTTTGATCCGTCTTATTCAGCTTTTACTTGAATATCGTCTTGATTTGATGATTTTTTCCATTTTGATTTATCTGTGCACTTAATAAATTCATCAAAACAGTTCACACACTTCTATTATTATTATTATTATTTGACTTTCATCAAAATTAATAGAAGAAGTGAAGTCTTCTTGACTTAACATATATCCCTCCATAATATGGCTTACATCTATGCCCGTTGACCTTGAATGCTTCACCCTTGTCATTTCCTAACTCCAAAGCTCCATAGGAAACACTTGAAGGGTCTACTCTATCTTAACTTGAGCTTTCCAAAAAATAACCGAAGTTGTGAATTGAATAAAAGCACCAAGTCCTTACTCTTAAACTCCTTCTTTTTAATGTGAGCATTATGCTACTTTTTTCCTCTTTCTTTGTACAACTTAGAATTTTCATAAGCTTCAAATCTTAACCTTTCTAATTCATCAAGTTGTAACAATCTCTTCTCACCCGCAAGCTTCCCATCCATATTCGACTTCTGAATTGCCCAATAGGCTTTATGCTCTAACTCTAAAGGTAAATGGTAAGCCTTGCTAGACACAAGTCTATATGGAGTAGTACCTATGGGAGTCCTGAAGGCTATCCTATAAACCCAAAATGTATCATATAACTTCAAAGCCTAATCTTTCCTTAACATGCTCACTATCTTCTCTGAAATCTTCTTCAACTCTCTGTTCACCACCTCCTCTTGGCCACCAGTTTGGGGTGGCAAGGTGTCGCCACTCGATGATGCACATTATAGCTTTTCAATAGAGCTTCAAAGGGTTTGTTGCAAAAATGGCTCCCTCCATCACTGATTATCACTCTAGGCACTCCAAATTTGGTGAAAATCTTCTTGATAAATCTTTGCACCACCTTGCCATCATTGGTTGAAGTATCTACAGTTTCAACCCACTTTAAAACATAATCAACTCCAACCAGCATATATGTGTTACCTAAGGAGGATATGAATGGTCCTATAAAATTCAAGTCCCACACATCAAATATTTCCACTTCCATGATGTTCAAAAGTGGCATCTCATCCCGCTTTGATATGTTGCCCACTATCTAGCATCTATCACACTGTAGCATAAAGTTTTAGGCATCCTTGAACAAACTTGGTCAATGGAACCCACATTCCAATATATGAGTCACTGTCTTGTTCGTTCCATAGTGTCCTGCATACACTGAACTATAATATTGAGTCAAAATGTCAGGCTGTTCATCTTCAAGGACACACCTACGAATCACATTGTCAGCACACATTTTATATAACATAGGTTCATCCTAATTATAACAAGAACATTAGAATAAGAAATGTTTCCTTTGTTGATATGAGAGATCAAAAGGAAGAATACCACCTGAGAGATAGTTTGCAATATCTGTAAACCAAGGACGAAAAGGATTTTCTACCATCATTAAAGCTTAATCAGGAAAGCTCTCCTCGATTTCCTCTTCTTCTTTATCGTGCCCCCTTCAAGTCGTGATAGGTGGTTCGCTACAACATTTTTTACTCCCTTCTTATATTTAATCTCAATGTTGAATTCTTGAAGCAGAAGCACCCACTGGATGAGCCTAACCTTGGCATCCTTCTTGGAAAAGAGATAGCATAACACCGTATGGTATGTAAAAATAATAACTTGTGAGTCCAAAAGATAAGAACGAAATTTCTCACATGCAAATACCACTGCAAGCAATTCCTTCTCAGTAGCAGTGTAGTTCAGTTGTGCTCTCGTCAAGGTCTTGCTTGCGTAGTAAATGGCATGTAGCCTCTTCTCCTTCCATTGGTCAATTACACAGCTAATAGCATGGTCATTTGCATCACACATAATCTCGAAGGGAAGAGACCAATTTGCAAAATGGGTATTGTTGTAAGTGCTTTCTTCAACATGTTAAAAGAATCCAAACAATCATAATCAAACACAAAAGGCATGCCTTTAACTAATAAATATGTCAAGGGTCTAGCAATAAGAGAAAAATTCTTAATGAATCGTCTGTAGAACCTTCCATGACCAATAAAAGCTCAGATGCCCTTGATGTTGATAGGAGGTAGTAGCTTTTTAATCACTTTAGTCTTAGCTCGATCTATCTCAACCCCCCTGTGTGAGATCTTAAGACCCAATACAATTCTCTCTTGGACCATGAAATGACACTTCTCCTAGTTTAAGACTAGATGAGACTCCTCACATCTTTGAATTCTATGTCTAAATTAAACAAGCAATGATCAAAAAAACCTCCAAAGACAGAGAAGTCATCCATAAATACCTCTATGAGGTTCCCATTCATGTCCGGAAAAATGGCCATCATGTACCTTTGGAATGTGGTAGGTGTACTGCATAAATCAAAAGGCATCCTCCTATAAGCGAAAGTCCTATAAGGACAAGTGAAAGTGGTCTTCTCCTGATCCTGTGGATATATAAACACCTAATTATACCCTGAGTATCCATCAAGAAAATAGTAAAATGCATGGCCAGCCACCCTCTCAATCATTTGATCCGTAAAAGGTAAAGGGAAATTATCTTTCTTGGTGTCAAAATTGAGCTTCTGGTAATCAATAAACACTCTCCAACCTGTGATGGTCCTAGTAGAAATATTTTCACCTTTTTCATTCTCCATCGCTGTCATGACTCCCTTCTTAGGCACACACTATACCGGACTCACCCATTCACTATTTGAAATGGGGTAAATGATCTTCGCATCCAAAGCTTCACTATCTCATTCTTCATAACCTCTTGCATGTTTAGATTTAACCTTTTTTATCTCTCCTTCATTGTTTTACATCCTTCTTCTAGGTTAATCCTATACATCACCATATTGAGGCTAATCCCCCTAATATTAGAAATTTGCCACCCCATGGCTCTCATCCTCTTCTTAATGGTCTCCACCACTTTCTGTTCTTGCTCACAATCCAATTGGTTGGAGATAATGATGGGTACGGAATGGTTCTTACCTAAAAATGTGTATCTCAAGTTGGAAGGTAAGGGTTTAAGCTCTAAAGTGGGGGGGTTAAATAATGGAAGGTGGTGTGGGTGTATCTGCTCTCTTCAACTTCTCTAGCTTAACTTCCTCATATAATTCCTCTTCTCTCACACTCTTATTCCCATGTACTTCAATAACTTCATCAACTTCCTCTTCAACCTCCTTCACACGCTCATCCATAACATCAATTTTCATATATATAGCACCATCCATTAGTTTCTTCAAAGAATTAGTAATGTTAAACTCAATCTGTTCATCACCAATTCTGAGAACAAGTTTTCCTTCATGCACATCAATTAATACCCTACCAGTATTCATAAAGGACCTACCTAAAATCAATGGACAATGTTTATCTACTTCAAAGTCTAACACAACAAAATCAATAGGAACGATGAATTTATCCACTTTTACCAACACATCTTCTACAACTCCAAATGACCTCTTGATGGATTGATCTGCAAGATGAATGAGCATGGATATTAGCTTAAACTCTCCTAATCCTAATTTCTTAAAAATAGACAAAGGCATCAAGTTAATACTTACACCTAAATCATATAAGCATTTAGAAAATTCAAACTCACCAACAACACATGGAATAGTAAAACTCCCTAGATCTTATAATTTTTGAAGGCATTGTGCTCGAGATGATAGAACTATAATTCTTTGTCAAGGTTAGCATCTGATTGTCCTCGCAAGTGTGTTTATGTATGAGTATGTCCTTAAGAAACTTCACATACTTGTGCATGCATTCCAAGGCTTCCACCAATGATGAGTTAATCTGAAGCTTCTTCAGTTTCTCCAGGAACTTAGAAAACTGATTGTCTACCTGATGTTGTCTCACTCTTAATGAACACAGAAGTTGAGGCTTGTCAGGTGGTGGTGGTATATATGGCCTCTCTTTTACTTTCTCTTCTTCTAGCTATTTGCCTTTCTCCCTCGTTTGACTCTCCTTTTTCATACTTTACTGCTCTAGTTGCTTGCCACTCCGAAGTGTGATGGCCTTAAGTGGTTCCGTTAGGTTGGCTTCGATGTTACTTGGTAGGCTACCTGCATTTTTAGAAGACAAATCAATCGCAAGCTAACCTACCTGAACCTCCAAGTTGTGGATGGAGGAAGCATGATTCTTCAAGGTTTGGTTAAATTTGGCGTCCTAGCTTGGAAATTAACATCCATTTCTGATTCTCTTCTTGCCTTCTTTAACTTTCATCTTGGCTTGAGAATTTAGACCCTAATACATCCATTAACTTGTCCATTTTGTTCTCCAAAGACCTAAGATGATCTTGTTGAAATCCAGGTGGTCTTTGTGGTTATGCTGGGACATTTGCATTGTTAGTACTCCAAGAAACAACTAATAATGAAAAAATGATAAAGTAAAAGTGCAGAAACTTGAAATTCAAGATTTAACAATTAGAGATCACTTTTTCCTATCTTATCTCCCTCCTACCTTGTTAATTGAATTTTGCCTCACTTAAGATGTCCTAATGTATTAACTACCCTCTCTCAAGGTGATTAATTGTCCCTGACCAAATTAAATGGAAATGATTAAGCAATCTCTCATTATACAGAATCAGTCCACCAATTCAACTAGTTATGAAGTTATCTTATAGGTAACCAACTAATTAGCCAAGATATCTCTCTAACTAATCAATTAACTTGATGAATGTAGGTATATGGAGTGCCAATTCTCATTATACAGTCCTATATAATTTACGCAACTTAATTTCTCAATATATTGCAAGGTATAAGCTCAACATTCATGAAAAGCGTCATTCATTCAAATCAATAGAGTAGGAGTTCAACAAGTAGTTCAAAAGTAATCTCTACAAATAAATCAGCCCCTCATAATGTGATTAACATCCCCAACAATTAGAAAATCCATAAAAAGGATGCTAGAAGAGAAAAATGAAATAAGAACTAGATGAAGCAAATTGTTCCTCTTCTTTGCCCAAATCTAGAAAATATGGAGTTGGTGTGCTCTTTGCCCAATTTGGAATGAAAATCTTGATTCTCTACCTCTCTCTAAGTTTTAAATCTATTTTTTAGCTCAAGGAGGCACCCTAGGGATTTGTGCCCTTATATAATCACAAGAACCTAAAAATAAGTGAAACTTGCATTTCTCTTCGGGTTAGGGATCCTACGATTGTGGGAATTAGCGTGAATCCCATATGGGTTCTTGTCTTACAACTCCTCCACTTTTTTTTCCTTCTCCTCTCTTGGTCCCTAGTTTAATCACAAAGGTGGCCACCCTCCATTCTTACATCAAAATGATCAATTCTTACCCTAAATCAACATCAAACATAAAAGAATAACCAAGAAGATTAAACTAATAAAAACATACAAAATAAGTCCTAAAACACAACAATAATAACCAATTATGTAAGAAACATATTCTAAATTAAATAGTTATAGTAGAACAATTATAGATGTGAGCATTCCATTCAAACAATCTGTTCTAACAAAACACTACCACTAAAAATTATTAGAAAGGGAATGAGAATAGATGCATGGATCAATGGACGACATTGAAGATCACAATGTGAGCAATAGACATGTCAATAGTTTTCCCCTGACCAAAGGAAGGCAAAGCTTGTTAAATGTACATGACAAGAAGTATCCACAAAAGTGAAGAGCATATACATGGGAAAAAAGAAAGATATAATAAAAATATACATTGATCCTACCACTAGGCACCAACAAATAAGAATACAAAGACCTAAAGAGTAAGATGGATTGATAGAGATCACTTAATGCCATTTTCAAAAATTAACATTTATTTAATTAAAAAATATGACAGAGATAATTATATCTTTTATAATATCATATCTTCCATCTTATTACTAGCAACTTGTTTATTGTGTCTAATTTTTCTTAAATGAAATTATAGATTATTGATGTATTAGAAATCTATTAAACATATACTTAATGGCTTTCGATTAAAACATTCGAGAATAGATATATCGAGTTCCAAAAAGGATCTCCACTAAAATTTGTAAGAATCAGTTGGTCGAGTGGTCTACAAATCCATAAGTTAGGAATTTAATTATAGAGAGAGAGTTTGTTATTTTAAGCTAGAAATAGAGTACAAAGTGATATCATTATTAAGATTAATTAAATAATAATGTTATACATAAGATTGCAACTAATTGATTGGCTGCAAAGACAAATTAATACTACAACAGTATATAGAGTATTAAAGAGACATTGAAATGGAGCCACCCAAGACAATAACAACATTTTCAGGTGATTAAGTGATCATAGCCTAGCTATAAGGGTCTATAGAGCCTTCACTTAAATAGTGTTAAATTCTATATGGATCATATGATGCCACCTTTATACTTAGTAAAGCCTCCACTACAAGGTTACAAGGTGATCGGTGGTTTGGTTGTGTGTAAGTTTTAAATATTAACCCTCAATAATTCTCAAGTGCACGGTTTGTTAGTGTAGCATCAAAGGTGTCGATCCCACGAAGAGGGAACTAATCTAATCATAAAATCTAAGGCCAGAAATAAATAACATAAATTCAAAATACAACAAAACTAAAATGAGAATTTAATTTAATCAATCAAATTAAGAATCAAACACAAAAATACTAATCACTAAGCAAATGCAACACACCCAAGAATCAACTGAAAGAAATTATCAATTAAGAGAAAGGAAATTTTACCTATGGTTAATGCTATCTTAACTGATTATCAATTGTTAGTTCTAGACTATTCTAGGGTTGATTTCTCTCTCTCGAGTTATAACCATTAACCCTAAATCATAAACCCTAATCAGATTATGGAGCTTGCAATATCTCAATTCACAACCTATTCAAAACCCTAATTCTAAAGTTCTCTAATGAACTATCAAAAACCTATGTAAGATCTCCCTTTTTACAATTTTTCAATTTGATTTAATTCTTGTTTCTATTAAATCACCTAACTCTCATTAGTCTAATTTAATCTTTTCTCATTCGATTCACCCTCTTAGTTTATTATCAAATTATGCAATCATAGAATCAAACCACAACAATATCCAAATAAGACATAGCAATAATATTCTCATTAATTCAAGAATAAAATTCCAAAGGTAAGTTTAAAACATCCTCGACATTCTAAATCCTATCATCAACTGTTCAATCCAATTCTATACAATGATAAAACTAAAAAAAACAGGAAATACAATCTAAAATGGATGAAGGGAGGCAGAGATGTCGAGAAACCTCCTGATCTAGGAAGTACTTTGAGTCAGCTTCTTCTCCTCTTCTTTCTTCCTCCTTCTCTTCCTCTATCTCTCGATGATTTCTCTCTAGGTTTCTCAAGTTGGCTAATGAAAAGCTCTCTCTCTGCCTCTTTTGTTGTTCTTTAAATATCCTTTTATGCTTTGGGGTAACCTTAGGGTTTTTTGGGAATCCGAAAGGTCTAAAAAATCCTTCCAAACCTGACGTTCTTGAGTGTCTGTGTGTTTGCCTTACCGCCACAATTGTGGGCCATTCCTTAGGCTTCAATCACGATCATGGCATATAGGCCACGATCGTGGGCCAACTCTAGTGCTTTTGTCACGATCGTGACCTGATATGCCATGATTGTGGGCTATTTTTTAAGCCTGAATGTCTTCGAAACTCCTTTATTCTTCGATGTTAACCCTGAAACACCAGCAAACATATCAAGGTACCTTAAAGACATAATATTTAAGTTCAAAGACTTGTACTAACCCATAAAACACTTAAAACATAGATAATTAACAAACTAACACAATTCTAACCTAAACACATACTAAATGATTAAATTAACAGCTAAACACATATCAAACTATACACTAAAACGCGATGCAATTTACACTTATCACGAGGCTCATAAGAAAATGTGTTTAGCTAAACAGAGAAGGATGGTATTCATAACAAACAACTTTAAAAAATGGATAATATTTAATTCATACTCACTTTGCCCTCTCTCTCTCTCTGACACCCACACCCCCAGATATGTGCCTACATGGGCATAAACATATATAGACACAGATGCACACATTATTTTATATTACCACACTCTTTTTGGTGCTTCTGTCTTGCCCATTTTTATGACCTGTACTGGTAAGATAATTTTGCATGACCTCGACTCCACTAAAAACTATTTGCCTTAAATCTAATGAACTTAGGTCTTATGACCTTACTTTTAGAATCACTTCTAAAATCTACAACAGATTCACTCTAAAAATTATGTTAAGAACTTAGGGTTTTTCTTTTGCTTTTTTGTTGAGGATTTTGCTTTTATTACCATAATGATTGTAGAAATTTTGACTATTTCTAAAAATTTAGTGGTCCAGTTTCATGTTGTTTTAAGCTCTATAGTAAGATTGATTCCTCTGTCCAACTTTAGTATTATTGCTTATTTTGTCTTACCATTGAGTCTCTCTATGTTAATTTGAAAAGAAGAAGAAAAAAGCTTTTGTGTTCTCCAGTTCTTATGCTTTGTTCACTTAGATCTCAAAATGCATTAATTTTGGTTATATCTATTACTTGTACGTATCGCTTATGATTGGTTGTTCCTGTATTTAACTGGTGTTCTAATGCATAAGATCAAGATTGTATTTTAGTTGTATGCTTTCTATTCTTTATGCCCGTTTTTAATATGAATTATTCTTCTAAAGGCATGCTTATAATAAGTCAATCTTATATATAGGAGTGCTTGTACTTGTATTTTGTAGCAATGAGTTAGATCCTTTATTCATTTAACAATTCAGTTATTTGAAGGGATTCATAACTACCTAAGGCCCCGTTTGGTTGTCGGGAAAGTAAATTGAATTTGGAATCTGATTGCTCAGAAAATGAATGTTGGACCCCAAACTTTTTTTAGAAGTTAGAATTATTAAATGAGAAATTTGTTGGCGCTTAGTGATAAGTAAAAATCAGAATTTTATGGAGTTTATTTATGAATATTTTTTATTTACATATGGTTGTATGGGTCAAATAGAAATGTTATAATTAAGTTAAGGAGTTAGAAAGTATTAAGTTAAATATAGGAGGGTAAGTTTGGAAAGGCTAGAGTTTATCTTAGATTAATAAGAGAAGAAGAAATAAATGAAGGGTGCGTGTGTGAGGGGTATGCTGGAAAAGTGAGAAAGAAAGAAAAGAAGAACCTAGAAGAAACTAAAGAAGAGAGAGTCGTGTAAGGGAGAGACAGGTTTAAGAGGTTAAAAAAAGAGAAAAGGAAAAAACGTAGAAAGAAATAGAAGAAGAGAAGCAGAAAAACGGACCAGAAAAGAAGAAGGAAAGAAAAAGAAAGGAGAAAAAAGAGGAAGAAGAAGGTTCAGCTGCGTTTTTGGTAACCTCCACCTTCTTTTCTGTTTTGATAAAAGAAGAAAGTAGAGAAACTAGGTTTTTATAAGCTGAAATAAAGAGAGAAAGAAGATTAATAAGAGATTTATGTTATTAAATTTTTATGAACCCTTAACTAGATCTTATTTCTTCTAGTTAGTTAAACCAAGAGTATATTAAGTTTAAGCTTATTTTTAGATAGTAGAGATTTATGGAAGTTTCAGTCGTGTATATTTTTTGAATGAAAAATGTGGTTGTTTTTAGGGAACAAGAAAGTCGAAGGCAAGAACAAGAGGAGAGATAAGTTTTGAGCTTGGATTTGTAAGTAAAGAGGTGGGTAATATGTTTATATTTTTGTGATGATGAGCAAAAATATTTGTGTATGAATGCTATAAATGTTTGTCTTGATTCATTGTGAATGTGGGAAAAATGTATAAATGTTTGTCTTGACTCATTGTGAAGGTGGGAAAAACATTATCTGAATTTATATCATGTTTGTTTGTATAATTGTGTTGCTTTACGCTAAGGAAAAACATAAACTTAAGAAGCATGAAAAATATGATTTTGATATATATGCATCTGAAATCTGTTTATGTCGGTAAAAGAGATACCATTTCCCTCGTCACATGCACGTTGACTTAAAGCTTTCTCCTGGCTATCCATTTGTGGCATATGTGCTCCAAAAAATGGACTCATTTTGTTCATGGTGTAAACTTCAGTTTTGCCATTTCGTTCTATAGGATTCTCTCGAGCCATTTTGTTTGTGCATTGCATCCTGAATTGTTGGATATGGAAGATATTTGAATGATATTTTGTGATGATTGAATGAAAAATATGAGCTAAATTGTGTGGTAATGTGTTTAGATATATGTGAAAGTCTTAAATTTTGAATGTGATCTGTTAAGTTTAGCATGTGGTTATATATATAAATAAATATATATATATATATATATATATATATACTTGATTACATGTGGTTCGTTATCGCGGGCTATAAACATATTAGCTACTGCCCCACAATTTTTCCATTCCTTAGGTGAAGAAATAGCAGATCAGTGAACTTTGCAAAAACTTCGACATAACTTTGCAAAAACTTTGACATATCTCCAAGAAATAGTTCATTTGTAACTAAGTTAGTTTGGATCATTTTTGGTAGCTTTGTAAGCATGTTAGGCATGAGCATCAATGTTGTATTTTAGTGTTATGCTACTAATGTGGCTTTTTGTGTGTAATTGGAGTAATGTACCTACTCTTTTTTATTTTGGGAAATGAATGAAAATAAGAGTTAAAGATTTTCTTTTGTTCATGTTCAAATTTCTTTTTGTTAGTGTCGTTGTGTTGGGAATAAAATTGTTAGTTGTTCAAAAGTTTTCGAATAAATTTTACTAAAGCAATTGTTTATAATGGGAGTTTTGTATGTATGGGTTTCGGGTTTTGTGGTATTGTGTAAGGTGTATATTGATAGAAGAGAGAAGAAGGACGAGTCTTTTGTGATAAATTGCAGATATATGAATTGACAGTAGAGAGAAAAGAGGAAAAGGAGATGAATATGTGTTCTGAAAATTTGGGGAATAAACTAGCTTGATCTAGATAGAATTTGATAAAAGTGTCTTCGTAAAAGTTGTAGATCTTTTTCTTAGCTTTCTAATGACATAAAGTTTGTAATTTTTGGATTTATGGATTGAAATTTGTACAATTTTGAAGTAGGTGTATGTGACTGGGATGTCGCGATCGTGCTTGAGCACGATCACGACAATCTAAAATTTTCTAGCAAGTAGTGATCATGCACAAGCATGATCGCGACTCTCTTCTTCATTTCCTTCCCTTACGCCAGTGCATGGTTCACTCACACCCTTGACTCTTTTATTTTCCTCTCATGCCTGTGATAATTTTTCCTCACGCCAGTGACTTTTTTGTTCTCCTCTCACGCCTATGACTCCAAGCCCTCACGCCCATGAGATTTTGTTTAATTAAAAAGAGTCATAGCTGTGGCTCTCTTCACTCACGGCTGTGAATTTTGCATAGCTTGACAAATTGTGTTTGTAGTTGTTACACATGTAACATTTTATGGCACGCCCATAAGTGTTGTTTGAAAAATTGCATAGGCATTTATTGTTGATTTTACTCCCCATTCTCGACTCATTGAGAGTTTAATTTAGTTTTTATTTGATCAAAATAGTAAAAATATATATTTATGCCCTTTTGTTTTAAAAGTCCCACCATTAATTCCCTTTATCTAAATTTTAATTTAATGTTATAATTTTATTTTATTGAAATGTTCCCAAATTTATTTAATCATTATTTCATTAAATCCCAATTGTGGCACGTAGTAGCCACGAAATCTGAATCGAGACCCGAGGCCAATAATAAATCTATGGAAAGTAAAAATATTAACATATTTGGATACTTATAAGAATTCTAATAGGAAGGTTAGGTGGATTCTTATTATAGTATTTGGTATGCAATAGTATTTTATGAAATATAATTTAATTTTTACTTGTGTTTCTAATTATATCCCTACAAACTAAATAAAAATTGAAATCGTTAAATAATGTTAATTTGTGATGCAAGTTATATTATTAAATGTTAATTTTTTCATTTATGATATTCTTATCATATAATACTGTTATATCATAAAAATAGTATTGAAAAATACTAAAAAAACCTCAACCGAGTACAAAGATAAATCTTAAAATTCAAATCAAATATCAAAATTTTTTCTAAAATTGAAAATAAAAATACAAATAGTGCATTATTTTAACTGGACAATCTCAAAACTAAAATAAAAAATGCCAAATATCTTCTGAACATCCTAAATTTAATAAATTTGAAAATCTTAAAAACTAAATACTCTTTAAATGTGCCTTATATATTCTTCTTTGTCAGCATCCTGGAGAGTGAAAAAATAATCCATATGATTTGGTTATTTACAATTTTTATTCCAGCTATAATACATTTAGCTTATGTTAAGTCTTTCATTATCCTAAGTTCTTCATCTAATTTTTGCCTATTCTCATATTCCTTCCAATTCGACCTTGTAATAGATTCTGCAACTTTAGCCATTTGTTTCTTAGATTTCTCCAAACCTTCAGTAAGTTTTTCAATGATACGTTCCAAACATGAAACTAAACTATCAGTACTCCTCTTCCTTTTACGATGTGTTTTCTTTGAACTTCCTTCACCTTGAGAATTACTCCTGATTGGTTGATCTATCTGAGGCTCAACATCCTCCTCCTCATTAGATTCTTTATTCTCTTCATCCAAGTTCTCTTCTCTGTTTATATTTTCTAGCATATCTGCAGGTGATTCAGCATTTTTTTCTTGTAGCTCGATCTTGTCCCCATATAATAGCTAGTTTATCATAGTAGGAAATGATTTAGTCCTCATAAATGAATTATTCGGATGACTCTACAACAATCACAATATCAATCATTATAAAAATATTAATAAAACATTAATACAAAAATAGTGCTAAAAATTATAACATCAATCATTATATAAATCATGTAAAAAATTTAAAAAAACTAAGTAATCTAATTTGTACTAAACTTTAGATATGCACTCCACTCATCAGTGTCTGCAGTAACACATTGTTTTCATCATCCCAACCAAAACCACTTGTTTCTCCACTATTTCTCACATTATAAATAGCATGATATTGTTTGTTTAATAATTTTCAACGAGATTCAATATATGGTTTTTCTTTTAAACCATGCCCTGGTAATTTTTGATCTAATATCCTTTCCAGTTCTTTCTGATATCCCTTCCTTAATCCACTACCATTTTCACCATCAAATTTTCTACTTTCTTTCAGTTCAAGCATGGTCTCCACTAACTTTTCATCCTCAACAGTAGTGCAAACATGGTTACTACCTTTGCCTTTACGTGATCCAGTATTATGTTCTATACCTGACAAAAGTAGCACTGCATCATATCATCAAAAATATGTTCAATGTTAAAAATGATCACACCATACACAACCAGAAACCATACGACTTTTTAGAAGCAAGAATAAGTCAATATTAATTAACATTAAGATGAAGAAAAATAATGCAATAAATTTAAATAATGCATGTCTTTAACAAAAATATTAAACTACTTAAAGCTACTAAGAATACGAACCTTAAAAATATGAAAGCCTATATTTGTATCCAATATTTCTATTTTGCGTCCATTCATCAAGCATTTGATTGGCTAAAGTTTGTCTCCAATTTATCCACTCCTCAGATGGTTCGACCAAAGTGATCGGCTCTTCGTCTAACTTAACTCCACCTTCATTTTCTTCTTCTTCCTCTTTTGCATCCAAATCAACTTCTGCTAGATCAATAGGCATATTTCTTCTTATATGATTGTGAAGAGGACAACAAGCCGTTATAATCTTACTTTGCAATGTAATATGATAACAATTTGAGTTCTTAATGATATGCCAACGAACTTTACAACCCAAAATATCTTTCAATAATATTTCCAGCTGAAGAATTTTCCATATTAAAAAATTCTTGAGGGGTATTTGATTGATATCCTGGACTCTATTCATTGAGGCGATATCTTTGACCTAGAAATGGTGCAAGAAATCCTTTGCCATTTGTATTTCCCGCATCCACTAAATAATAATAATCTAAAATATTGAAAATATATTAAAATAAATTATGCAATTTTTAGTAATTAGTAATATTTCACTTTTTTATTTTTAACTTACCATCCCTCATTGGTAGTCCATTTCTTCTACTTAATGCATCTCGGAGTACTCTCACATCTACAGCTGAACCTTCCCACCTAGAGAGGACATAAATAAATTGCATGTCTTGTGAGCATACTCCTAAAACATTTGTAGTTAATTCACCTTTTCTATTTGGATACCTGGGCTACAGCTTCAGGTACCCTCACTTCTATATAATTACCATCTAGAGTTCCTAAACAATTCTACAAAATTAAATTCCATGAATACTTATATCATATAATTAAGAAATAAATATATCAATTGATATATTAAATACTAAATATTTACCTTAAACCATTTCCATTTCTCATCTGTGGAATTCTGAGGTACAAGTTTAGGCACTTTAAGCAATTCTCCTTAAAGTCCAAGAACTGAATTTAATACTCGATTAAAATGCCTACTAAATATTTCTCCTGAGCGTAAGAAGTCAGTTTTTATCGTACAATTTTTCTCGTGATGTCCAAGAATGTATAGAAACATTGTTCTTATTCATCTACAGTTGTGTTCTTGGTATTTGTTAATCAACCAATAGTTCTAAGCATATTTACTAATCTTTTAAATGTGAATCTATCTATACGCAAGTCCGATCGACATGTTGAGTCACTAGCACAACCTATGAAGGTATCGAGATCGATTGTATTCATTAACAGAATATGGAGCTTTCAAACAATATTTTCCATGATACAATACTACAACCGAAAGGATATGTAATATGACTCTTAACATGTCTCATCGTTTCTTTTGCATATCTATTAATAAATAAAATAGTTTCTTTTTTGCAGCCAAATTCATTCCAGCCGTTCTTTATCACCTATCAATTAATCAACACATTTGAAAATAAAAAATTAAACTTTATTGAATAGATATAAGAAAAAAAGACCATAATTTATTCCAAGACATCTCCTAAGCTATCAATAACTATATATATGCAAGAAGAAGAAGAAAGTTATGAAGCCCAAAAAATTGACTCAATCTGAAATCAAGTATTCACTAAGGTTTCAACTTAATAATAAAAAACTATGGGGAAAAAAGTTCAGAGAACTTACTAGGAAATAGAGAAACTAGACACCAACAAAAATTTCCAACGAAGACTCTAATTTCTTCAATTCATCGGAAAGAGTTTGTCTCTCTAATATAAGTTTCTCTCTCTATAGAAAACGATAACACTTGGATATCCTTTAGAATTCAACGTGAAACAACTTGTTTAATGTTGTTTGTGTGATGCGTGTAACTATAAGAATCAGTAAAACAACGCGTCGTTGTCACGGGAACTTACACGCAGGTATCAGTAAAACTATTATTCGTTGTCACGGAAACTTACATATAGAAAAAAGAAGATACAGATTTAACAGCTTCACTTTCTCTCTTAGGTCTGGGATTTTTATTATCTTCTTGGCTTCTTTTTTGTCTTTTTTGTTCTCTAGGGAGCTTCTTCACTCGTCCCGTGACTCTCACCTAACTCGCATTCACTCAGTGATTGTAATCTCTGTTAATAAGAGAGAGAAATGTTTTTTTAACTAGTGTATTTTTTAGATTAAATTCTTAGGAAAATAATCTAAATACTAAGAGGTGATGAGATTTATAATCTAAATAAAATGCTACTACTTTCCCTAGATTGGGAAAGTTTTTACTTTCCTAACTACTCAAAAAAATGAGCCAAACGTTATAATAAAAATTTTAGAAAAAAGATTGCTTTCCCAAGTAAGAATCCATACCAACCAAAGGGTTAATATCTACCCAACTATTCTATCTAGAAAATGTGATGATGTGTTTACTAGTACTTGCTTTGACTTTTAGCCTAAATTTCAGCTTTCATCTGAAATTAGTTTGCATTTCATAGAAGTTTCCTTATTCACTTGAACTTTGAAGGGGGTCAATGCTTTAAGCTTTCATTTTGGTGATCTTTCATTTGTATATTTTTCTTCTGAACACATTTAACTTCACATGGGCGCCATTAATGTTTCTCATGAGAGGAATTCTGATTATACATGAGAGATCTTAATTTGCAAAAACATTCATAGAATAAATCATATTTTCATATAGTTTATGGAGTCAGAACATTTTACAAGTATTAAAGTCCAATTAAAGTTCAAAAAGAAAGATTCTATCAAAGTCAACAGAAGTGATGATTTTAAATCAATGGATTTCAAATTATATAATTACCAAATGAAACAATTAATTTCATGTTTTTAAAATTTCGTATAAATAAATTTTGGTTAACACTTATTAACTTGTTAATCACATCATTTACTAACTATATTGATATCTTTACCATAAACATCAACTACACAGAACTTCACGTAACAGGCCTACGTTAGATAAGGCCCAAGACGAATTAACTAGTTCGAATATAATACAAAACCCCTCTGTTTGTTTTCTCAAAAAATCAAGAAAGTGCCAAGAAAGGTAATAGCTTTCATTGTCTAAACTCAACCTTTAATAATCTTCTGAATTTCGTTGTTGGGTTCCAGATCAAGTAGTTAACTAGATGTGAATTGCATATCTTCCTTTTTTGTGCAAATCGTTTGTCAATTGCTTCAAGAAGTTCTTTTTAACAAAATAATGAATAGTTATAATTTGGATATAAGTAGGTGTCATGATGGTAGAAGGTGGTGCATGAATCAAACTGAAATGGTGGCAATAGGTGACGGTTGCAATAGGGTCAACGATGGGTACATTGTTAGACCCGTATAGAGCTGATTTGGTAGCTGCTCTTAGACAGAAAACTAAGAAGCCTGCTTTTGAAATGGTGCTCCAGAGGATGAAGAATAGCCCAGAAGGCAGAGTAAGCCCACTTAAAAACTCATATTCTTTTTCTTTATTTTTCTTTACTTGTATAATATGAATTTGGAAAATAGGTGGGCATGTGGTTTTGATATGTTTGGTTTAGTTTGGATTTTTGATTGTTGCTTTTTTTGTTAAGATTAGGACCTAGAGCTCTTATGTGAAAACTCAATTATTCCATGACTGTTTGAGAGTTTGCTTCATATGTTTGTATTTTACGTAATTGAAGGTTTAGAGATCTAAAAAATATGGTAGAAGTAACTCAATAATGGATTATTAATAAAATAATTGCAATTACTCTTATCTTTGATTCGGTTCTACCCTCTATATTCAATCCAAGTAATCCATCGAAACCCTACTTCTCATATCTTTGCTTTTGAACTTAACTTTAACTAACTATTGTTCTCCAAAATTTGATGTTTCTTTCTTCATTTCGTTTTATAAATAGCTAATGTATGTGTTGCTTTTATACTTGCTTGTTTTCCACTATTTATTGAAGTGTTGATCTTATAATTACTAGGTTTATTAGTGATGGGACGCACGTAATGTTACAAATATGGAGTGGGAGAAGATTATGGTTCATGGTACGTGGCATATGTGTTACTAAGTTAATTTATTATTAGATTTAGAGAGATTAGTTTTGGGTTTACCAAATCTTATTAAGAATATACTGTTTGCTTGTGTTTTTGCGTTGTATCTCGAGTTTTTAAAGTATAATTATGTGTTTTGAAATTGAGGGCTTACCTGTGATTTGCACAATTATAGGCATGTACTTCATTTGGTATCTCATGAGTGAAATTAGTACCAAAGGATGCGGCTGTCGCGCCATTATTTTGTTTATTATTCAAGGTTGGTGAATGTCTTAACTAAATCGCTTGTAATCTGAAATATCAAGTGAACACACAAAACACTCATGGAATAACTGAGTTTTGACGTAAGAGCTTTAAGTCGCAGTCTCCGCAGAAAAAGTAACAACCGGAAATCCAAACCCCACCAAGCATATCAAAAATCCATGTCCACCTACTTCCTCTATTCATAACATAGAAGTAAAGGAAAAGAAAAAAATGAATTTTTAAGAGGGCTTACTCTGCCTTCTGGTTGTTCATGATCCTCTAGAACACCCTTTCAAAGGCCCCCTCAGATCCTCTGTCCCATTTACCCTGTCCCTACCCTGTCCCATAGCATCTCAACCATTCATTTTTGTGGGGCCAGGATCAGCCCCCTTCAAAGGCAGGCTTCCCAGTTGTCTCGTTAAGAGTAGCTGCCAAATTAGCTCCACGTGGGTATAAAAATGCACTCACCGCTAACATATCACAGACACTTAATTGCCACCTTTTCAGCTTGATTCGTGCACCGCCTTCTACCATCTACCTATATCCAAACAATAATTGCTCATTATTTTGTAAAATAGAACTTCTAAGCATTTGGAGAATGATCTGCACAAAAAGAAGGAAGATATACAATTCACATTTAGTTAACCATCAACAAAATTCAGAAGGTTATTAAAAGTTAAGGGTGTATTCGATTAAGGAATAAGAGAATAAATCGATGAGAATGGAATAAATGGTAAAGGTTAGTTGGTTATTATTATTGATTGAATAGTTTTTTCATATCTAAGTTTTCGGTAATGATCCATACCCTCAATGTATGGGAGGAATGAGTTTGATTCCGACCAACAATAATATTTTTTAATTTTTAATTAAATATAATTTATTAAAAAATAATTAAAAATATATATAACTAAAATATAAAATATAATTAACTAATTAAAGTCTAATTAAAATCTAATTAGTTAATTAAAATATAATTAATTAAATGATTAATTAAAATCTAATTAATTAATTAAAATATAATTAAGATGTAATTAATTAAAATATAATTAAGATGAAACTAATTAAAATATAATTAATTAATTAGTTAATTACAATGTAATTAATTAAAATATTATTCATTAATTATTTAAAACATAACATCATTTGCATTATCAAAGGAATGTAAATTGTATTAAACTATGTTATTTGATTTTATTTATAACAATGGAATAGTAGATATTATGGTTGTGTCTATGAATTGTACAATATTTTGGATGATTAAACTATATTTTAAAGATATTATGTAACTAATGATATGTTGATGTAAGAAAATACTAGAGTATTTTTTTCTTGAAGAGTTATTGGAAAGAAAAAATTCCAATATACTTGATTTTAAACATTTTGTCATTATAATTAGATTGCATAAATTAAAAAAAATCATTCAAAATATATTTAAATTTTGATATAAAACAAATATTTAACAAATTTTTATTTCTCAACATTTTTAAAAAAACTAACCACTATATTGGTAATCATTCCTTCATCTTAATCAACCGTCATAGTTATAATGATTATACCAATTCTCGTTCTTTACTGTATTCATTCTCATTCTCATTCTCCTTGTTTTCTATGAATCAAGCGCCTCCTAAATTCATAAACTTTCTTGTCGTTTTCTTAATTTTCTTAGAGACCTAACGGAGGGATTTTGTCTATTAGATTTAGAATAGTGGGTTGGTCGAAGGTCTTACATGACATAGGCTTGTTTCACCGAGTTCTATATAGTTGATCTTCACGGTAAAGATTTCGGTATATCATAGCTTTGAGTATAACTTAAAATGTCATTAATGTCTTATCTTGGTAATGAACTTATCGCAAAAAACAGTATAATACCCGAGTAATTAATTGGTGGGTAAAGGCAAAAACAACTAACTAATATATTTAAGGAAAAATTTCATATCGTTTAAAAAAATATGAAAAAGTCTTTGAACTTTTTAAAGAAAAATTCTAGAGTTGATTATTGGTTTTTTTTTAAACTAATAGAACTTTTGACGTGGCAAAGTAAATCCAATTGGATCAATCAAAATTATTTGATCTAACCCATTTATTTAACCTGACTTGACCCTAAAAAATCCGACCCCTAGCCCACCGGGCTATCCTAAACCTAAATTTTCCCCTAATCATATTCTGTTCCTTTCTTTAACCACAATTCAAAAATTATTTATAGCTGGCGAAAAATTGAGAGATGGTGGAGGACAAAAGTGTTGCTGGAGGAGAATAGCGAAACAGGCAGGAGAGAAGCTGGTGGAGGAGCAGGCAGAGGAGTAGATGACAGACGGTATGTATAGGAATGGGAGATAACATTTCTGTTTTGTTGGTTTGATTTTGCGTTAGGAGTTGGATACCCATTCTAGGCAAATTACTGTACGTTTTAGAAAACTTTTGTTGCACATGTTTTTGGTTGTTCAGACTTGAATTAGTACACTCTTGCCTTTCTTTCACGTAGACAGTAAAGTTGCCTAAATTTTCTGCTTATTGCTAAAACCTGTAACTGCATCAGTGTATAAATCACCTTTAAATGTTGATAAGAACTTGGTAATAAAATCCAGAACAGCAACGGTCTTCAATGGCAACTTAGATGGGATGTTAATTCAATGATAGAGTGGAACTTGTGTGCAAAATGGTGAAGCTTAAGACTACTTGATAACTACAAAACTTGACTTGTGAGAATCCTAAAGTAATACTACTTTACTTTAACATGGAGCCATAGCTAAGTTCAGATTGTTTGGAAAACTGTTCTGGTGCCTTATATTATATGAAAGCTAAATTGAGATATGTTTTGGGAGAGGGCGGATATGTTTGGTTGTACTAATCCTCAAACAAGTTTTAATAGTACTTTTTTTTATTAAGCACATCTATTGAGGAAACAGCTGTATGAAATCTTATGGCCCAGATAATTAAAATCCCAACTTGATTTCCCTTATTTCGTTTTATAAATACTTTCAGGATGAATCCTTCGACATTGCACAGGCACTGATGGAATGAGTAATAATTAATGTGAGATATTCAATAAAATGATAGAGCAAGCTGTAAATGAGATTCTAAGTAAGGTGCATCAACCTCTTTGGATGTGATTGCTGCCATTTTTTCAATTCACATGATTACTGCCATTATTTGATTTGGCACAGAAGAAATAAACATCCAAGGTTTATTGGAAGAGTACAAATGAGTCTATCCTATAATTTATTTTCTATTCTTTATAGCTTTAACTCTGCTGTCGTGTGAGAAATTTATGCCACTAAAACTGTTGTTTTTTTTAGAGAAATGACTAAGACTATTGTTTGTGGGCATTCTCTTTCCACATTTTCTCCATTGGCATGCATCATTCTTCTAGAGAGAGAAAAAAAAAGAAGTTTTTCATAATTGAGAATTTATAATTTTTATAGGTAGATATATTTACCTATTCTAAAAAATGTCTATGGTTGTACAATATTTTGTCTATTGCAAAGAGAAGTAGGTTGACTTATTAAAGAAAGTGATAAGCACCCAAAAAGCTAGCTTGAAAATGTCTTACAAATTAACAGCCATGCAAAGCTGATTTTTGAAATTAACAAACATGCAAAATTGCTCATGTATGTTAGATTTTACCAATTCCTGGTAAAGATTTGTGGCTAAACCTGAATGGGTTCATGGTTCTGAAATCCTTTTCAAATCCTTCCAGCACAATACACAGAAAGTGCTGGAAGACCAAAAAAGGCAAGGAGAAAAGAGGTAGGAGAGGAACAGAACCTATATAAAGCTACTAGGAAAGGATTTCAGATGTCGTGTGAAATATGTAAGCAATATGATCACAATGCAAGAACATGTTCCAATAGAACAAATGACAGCCAAACCATCCAATTGACACAAGAGCTAGCACAGATGAAAAAGAAAAGGAGAAAAAAAAAAAAGTTCTTCATTTTTGTATATGTTGCACATTGAAACTAGCTATTTATATATATGGAGCTCCTTTTGGCTAGCAATTTTTGTGTGTATGATGTTCCTTATGGCTGGGTATTTTTTTATACGAAGCTTATTTGGATGATGAATTCTATTTATATATATGCTTTAAGTAGTTGTTGAGCTATTGATCTTGTGATCAGATTTTTGTTGTTTTACATGTTCCTATATAAATGCATTGGTTGAAATTATAGCTTAAAGGGGTTAGAAGGCTTTTATTCTGGCTTATTTTGATCATGTTATGAATTATGGTACATGCAAGCTTATTTTTAGCTTGGAATGCCAATTATCATTATAGGTCCGGGCCTTATTGTAAATCTCTTGTGCTAAATTTGGTTACACGTATGGTCAACCAAAGGGTTATGCATATGTAGAATTCCTTGCACTAAATTGAATCATTGTCTTCTCTTTTGACAACCTCAAAAGGGTTGCTTTGAGATAAGGGAGGAAGGTGGAGAGAAGTTCATTGGTCTGTTTTTATTCTTGATATTTGATACGAGACAAAGATACACAATTTAAATTAATTATATATATGTGCATTATTTTGTTTGCTAATTGAAAACAAAGAGCACTGGTGGTCATAAATAGTAACCTTATAGTAAACTTTGGCCCTTTGGCTGAATTAACCGTTTCTTCCATTGCTTGGACTTTGTAGGACATTAGATATAATTGGTCTTGTTCATATAGTTCAGGATTATTTTCCACTGGCTAGTTATATCTTTGATATTCAGTTTTTTCTTTGGTAACCATTTTGGTTATATGATCTTCTAAATTCTAGACTTTTATCTATTTATTGCCAGAAGTTCTTATGGTATCAATGATCTTGACTAGTTTACATGACCTCTAATGTATGCAGGACATGGAACTTCCATTTAAACCTCTGAAAACTCTTAACATGGAATTTGGCCACTTTTGTTAGTGTGCAAGAGTTGGTAAATTATTTGACTGTATTATGTAACAGTGATTCCTTGGTTTGCACCCTCATACATAGATGTTGTTGCTTAAGCTTACCTTACACAATTGTTATTGCGCAAACTAAACTTGTATCAAAACCGCCTACCTATATTACATGTTTCAGCATTTTATATATATTTTAACTGATTTCAACATTAACTTTTTTTTTCAAAATTTTTTACAATTTCTTACAAGTTTCTTATATTATCTATCATTCCTAACTAAAAAAGCATATAAATATAAATTGAAAGGAGAAAAAGGAACTTTTTAGCACTTTCCAAATAAGATAATACTAATACATTAATACTGAAAATATTTGTACAGAATCCTATTTAATATTAATCCATATATTAATATAGTAAATGTATATTTTCTAATATATACATTGCTAAGTAACACCCGACAACTACAATAAAGATGATCTAATTACAAATCAATGTCCTTTACAATAAGTCATCTTGTTAGTTCCTTAATGTATTATTGATCTCCTACAGCTCATTGATTACATCTATACTTCTTTTTGTGGATTTTTTTATCATGCCATACAAGTCTCTCTAATGCACGACTCAGCACTCGCGTCTCTCAGACTCTTACTCACCATTCTTATTCAATCAGTCATCTCATCGCCTTCTCTCTATCTCTCTCACCATCGTGCCACCATTCGCCAACCATAGCAGCCACCCCTGCCCCCTTTGCCGAGCGCTAGCCAGCGTATAACATATTACGGTACTCTCACTCTGCTCAAATTTGATTTTGTCATATTATTCATATTCAAGAACAATTGAACATGTATGATTGCTTGGAGAGGATTGTGGATTGTGGTTATGATCTGACTGAGGAATTGAACAATTGAACATGTATGCACATTAATTGTTTTATGAAATACCCCATTAGAGCCAGAGCTACGTAATATAGTAATCTTGCTCTTCCTGAGACAATATATAAACAATGACAATGTAGACTTATTTACTTGCCATACTAATCTTTGCTTCTTGGTACTTTTCCTATGTTAATTTCATGAAATCAGCTTGATTAATGTTGGTGGATTCGAGATAGCATCAAGATTACAAAATCTAATTCCAAATCAAGCCCACCTGACTCTTTTCGTTCTGTTCTTATATGCATAAGTGCATTTTGATATATATAAAAACATGTCCTAAATCTCTTTCACTCATTACATACGTTAAGTGAAACAATTTCACACATTTATAAATCATTATAAAATAATCACTATTTGGAAAATAAGATAATTTTTACTTACTAATTTTCTTTTATTAAAATATTCCATTTACTTTCTCAAATTTTTACTAATTTAATATTAAATGCTAAAGATCAAAAAAATTCTATCACTTAATTTGGAAGTGTTTTAAGAAAAACCTCTAAAAGCACATATATACAATAACCATAATTTTAGATCTTTATGCTCAAACCTATGTTGTAAGAATCTAAGTATTAGAAATTACAGAATATCACATTTCATGTTGCCGAGTTCATATTGTAACTATGCAAAGATAAGTGTTTTCTTTTTTCAGACAATATGTGTTTTCAGATTAAACAAAACTTTCTTTCCCTATAGAGCTATAGAAGTATGAATTCTAAAAACAGAGGTTTGCTTTTCTTTTTGTAAACCTGAAGATTTTACACAAAACAATGATATGCATTTTATCACATCATTTGTGCATATGATAACAACATGTATGCGACCCCTTTTATTTGTCCTTTCTCTCAGTAATTTTAGCTTTGAAATTTAATGTATAAAACATTATCACATCCTTTGTAGATGGATGAAGTGTCGCTGAACACCAAGACAACAGGCGATGATGATGCAGATGAATTGGAAATGGATGGAGATTGTGCGATGATAGAATATGTTGATCAACGGGGTGTAATTGACAGAGAGAATCCCCTGCCTCCTGCTGTTGGAATGGAGTTTGAATCCTATGAGGACGTGTACTACTTTTACAATTGTTATGCCAAGGAACAGGGGTTTGGGATTAGAGTAAGCAATACCTGGTACAGAAAGGGTAAAGAAAGATACAGGGGAAAACTTAGCTGCAGTAGTGCAGGTTTCAAGAAGAAAAGTGAAGCAAATCGCCCTAGACCTGAAACAAGAACCGGCTGTCCAGCAATGATAAAGTTCAGGTTGATGGAGAACAAAAGATGGAGAATTATTGAAGTTGAGCTTGGGCACAATCACATAACTAGCCCTGCGAGTGGGAAGTTCTTCAAATCCCACAAACTCATAGGTGCAGGTAGTAAAAGGGCAATGAAATTTGATGGACCTGAAGAAGTAGAGAAAATCAGGCTATTTCAAACTGTGATTGTTAATCCTGAGAAGAATGGCGATGTGGAAGATGATGGACATTTTGCTGATTTCGTTGTCTGTCCCAAACAATTGAATCTTAGAGAGGGAAAAGCCTTGGCGGTTCAAAATTTCTTTTGTGATTTGCAGTTGATGGATCCCAACTTCTTTTATGTGGTGGATCTCAATGAGAAAGGATACATGAAGAATTTGTTTTGGGCTGGTACAAGGGCAAGGGTTGCCTATGGTTATTTTGGTGATGTAGTTGCAATAGACACTACATGCTTAACAGAGAAGTATGAAGTTCCTCTAGTTTCATTTACTGGAGTAAATCATCATGGAAAGCCCATACTACTGGGCTGTGGTCTAGTTGCAGGTGAAACTACTGAATCATATACGTGGTTATTGAGGGCATGGCTTACTTGCATGTTAGGTCGTCTTCCACAAGTGATAATCACTAACCAGTGTAAAATCTTGCGAACTGTTGTTGCTGATGTTTTTCCCAGAGCTTCCCATTGTATATATCTATCATCTATCATGCAAAAATTTTCTGAAAATTTGGGAGGAATACCTGAGCTTGAGGAAATTAAAATCGCCTTTACTAAAGTAATTTACAACTTTCTAAGGCCTGAGGAGTTTGAAACAGCTTGGGAGGAGATGGCCAATCGGCATGGAATCAAGGATCATGGGTGGATCCAGTCCATATATGAACAGAGAAGACATTGGGTTCCAGCTTATGTAAAGGAGACATTTTTGGCAGGAATGTTACCACTCCAGCAAAATGAAACCGTGATTTCAGTTTTTAGAGGATATTTGGATAAGCATACTTCACTGAAGGAATTTTTGGACAAGTATGATCAAGCGCTGCAGGTAAATCACCGACTTGAGGCATTGGCTGATGTGGACTCTGGGAACTCAAGTTTTACTCAGAAACCAAGATGTTATTTTGAGGTGCAACTCTCAAAATTATATACAAATGAAATATTAAGGGGTTTTGCGAAGGAGGTGGAGGGCTTGTACTCTTGTTTTAACATTAGACAAGAAAATGTCGATGGGCCTGTGATAACATATATGGTGAAAGAGCAAGTTGAAGTAGGGGGAGGTGGACAAGAAAGAAAAGATTTTGAGGTCATCTATAATGTCTTAGAAATGGATGCTCTTTGTATTTGTGGATTGTTCAATACTCAGGGTTATTTATGCAGGCATGCTTTGAGCGTGTTTAAACATAATGGAGTGGAGGAGATCCCACCTCAGTACATTCTTACACGATGGAGAAAAGATATAAAACGGTCATACGTTCTTAATCACAATTGTGCTGGTATCGATATCAAAAATCCGGTTCACAGATACGATCATCTGTACAAACGCATTGTGCAGGTTGTAGAGGAAGGTAGGAAATCAGAAGAACATTACAAGATGGCTCTGCAGGGATTGCAGGAGATATTGAACAAGCTTCATCTTGCAAAAGACTACCCTAGGAAATAATAGGTAAATTATAAGGCCTAGTTTCTGGAAAATGGATTGTATATGGCAACAAAGCACGGAACCTCATTGAAAAGCACGGAATCGCATTGAATGCTAGAAGATGTTACTTATCAAAATTCATTTCTATTAGCATTTTAAAAAGCTGCAATGTTCAGAGCTAATTTACCTGCTCTGTAAACAACGGAGTAACCGAAGAAAATCCATAAAAATGGAGCATTAGACTCAGACTACCAATTACCATTACTTTAACAGCTGACGCGAGTGACAAATTGGCTTAGAAATCATAAACACAAATAGGAGTAAAATAGAACAAAAGTAAATAATTCCAGACTACAAAAATAAAACAATGCAGTGCATATTGTAGCCGTAATTTGATAAAGAGTCTCCCGAGGCATAATGTTAATGTTTATATCTTTGAATTCCAAATTTACCCATGAACTGTAAATACAATTACCATTTTTGTTTTGCTCTTCATTTCGCTCCATCCATCGTCTGGACAGTCCAGACTTTGGGGCGAGAAGGCGCGAACTCAGGTCGGTTTTTTTCAGTTAGCCCTAACTTTTGGTTCGCTTCCTAAAAAATGCAGCGTAAAGAAAAGGAAATCAATCGCTATGGACACTCTTTTTTCTTTTTTTTTGGACTTACGTACTTCTAATTTTTTTTATGCTCAATTCATTCTGATTTTACGTGTCTACTTGATCCAGATCATTAAATTCGAAGTCTAGATTGTTAGAGTTTGCGATTTGCCTTACTCTCATTTAAATTATGCTGACATTGATAATCTTCTCACTCTGGTATGAGTAATCCAATGAAACCCCTACTCATATCTTTGCTTCTAAACTTAAATTTAACTTATTATTGTTCTCCAAAATTTGATGTTTCTTTCTTCATTTCGTTTTATGGATAGCTAATGTATGTGTTGCTTTTAGATCTACTTGTTTTCCATTGTTTATTTAAATGTTGATCTTATGGTTACTAGGTTTATTATTGATGGGACGTCGTGATGGTACAAATATGGGGTGGGGGAGGATTATGGTTCATGGTATGTAGCACATGTGTTACTATGTTAATTTATTATTAGATTCAGAGAGTTCGAATTTGTGTTTACTGAATCTTATTGAGAATGTGATGTTTGTTTGTGTTTTTGCATTGTATCTTGTGCTTCAAAAGTATAATTATGTGTTTTGGAATTAAAGGTTTATTGGTGATTTGCGACCAATTGTGGTGCCGTACTTCATTTGGTATCTTGTTAGTGAAATTAGTACCAAAGAATGCAGTTGTCTCCATATTTCAGATCACTAACGAGTTAGTTAGATTTTCACCCACCTTGAATTCAAAGAAGCTTTTTCTTATGTCACGTCATTTTTTTGTTTATTGTTCATTCTATTTTGTTTTGCTCTTAATTTTGTTTCCAATTTTTATTCATATGTCACTTATGATGGCTGAACACACAGTGTAGAAGGTTTAAGCATGGGTCGTGGAGGTAGCAGTGGTGGTGCTTAGAGTTCGTTAGGCAATCTGTTTGGCGCTGGTGAGACTCCAGCTTCTGCTGCAAACAGTGCTTGTGCTGCTCTGAGCGAGAATCAGACTGTAAGCAGTGCTCCGCCCCCTAAACCTGCTGTCAGCCAGTAAATATTGTTAAACAAATCCTTATTACTATGAATAGTACTTCTACAAACAACTGTCCCCGTGCAAATGGCCGGAATACTAGAAACTTCATCACGGTATGAGCTTTCACAACCATGCTAATGAATTTTCCTCATGAAATATAGTTTGCATTGGTTGTCCAGGCAGATTGTCAGTGGGGCTTAAATACTTAAGAATCTTAAGTTAATCATATCCCATGTTTTGCGTTTCAATGACACAACAAGTTGAGTTACTTTATATGGGGATCCTTTTGTCCTTCAGACATATATGGAATTACAGGAATGGAACTTGTGGATGGAAGCAATGTCTTTGTGATTTATTACAATGATGCATCTTTGCATAGGAAGGCTTTTTCGTGGTGCTGTAATTTCTCAAATTCAGCTTTGAATTTTGCACCTAATAATCGGGAAGTTTTTTATCTTGCTTATTTTTTGTGCTTTGATAACTTAATTGTCTCAAAGGATCTTTAGTTTACTAAATCTGTTTTTAGAATTCAAAGGACCTCCTTTTTGGTTCTAGGATATGACTTTTTTTTAAAAAAATTATATTCTATTAGGTTAAAAAGACGGTTTGTTTCTCTGTTGTGTTTAAATTTAAGTTCCATTTAATGGTTTGTGGCTGTATGATTTTGAAGTTTAGATGCCAAAATTAACATGCTGCCTAAAAATGGAAGTGATACTTTCCCGCAGTATCCACAATGTAGAATAGAGTCCATGAAATGTTATTCCTCACTAATGCACTTGTGCCTTAAGACGAGGAGGTTTCTTATTTTCTGGGATGATAGGGAAGGATTATTTTGTTGATCTTTTGCTTTACTTTGTTGCTTTTCATCTAAGAAAAGGTTTCTTGGTAGTCGTTCCAAGTATATATCCCGACAAGTATCTTACTGGATACAAAATCGACCTTCAACAAAGGTTCACTCTACCCCTAGAGGTGGATCTTCTCTGGTTTACCTCTTTGGCTGTGTAGCAACTAATATGTCTTCATGTCTTCATGTCATCATTATGATATCAACTTATTCATTTTTGTGGAACTTGTCGTCTGAATGAATCAATGTCTCGATCACTTGTAATGAATGTAATCTTGTGGATCAAGTGACGTAATATAGAGGTGTTTTATCGTATTTTGTTGTGACAGCAAAAACAACTCAGCCTACCAAGCCTAAGCGTGATGTGAATAAGAAGCTGAAGTAGTGTCCAAAAACAACAACAAATATGCCTTTTACATATTTTCTAGGTTTTTTAGTTTGTTAAACTTTCTGTTGCAATTCTGTTAGCTAGGACAGCTGGTAAGACAGAGGGGAAGATGCTAATATCTCCAGTATATAAGGAGACTTGTTTCATTGTAATGATCATCTTCAATATATGCACATTCTCTTCCAAATATTCTCTATTTCCAAGTTTTGTTTTGATTGTGGTCATTATAATTTATTCCTTCAAGCTAGATTCCATGGTTACGATTGGAGTAACTGGTTTTTTGGTTACAAGTGATATCAGGGCTCGTAAGTTCCTCAATTCTTTAAGAAATCATCAATGACAATCACTCGTTCTCAAGTGGTGACATAAGGAGGTGCGGAGTTGGAAATGGAAGTTACGATTGCAGATAAGCTAGCTCAGACCCAATGGGAAGTGTAGGACATCAAGGTAGAGATCTCATAGGTGAATGACAAACTAGCTCGATTGGAGATGTTACTGAGTGCGAAGGATGGGAGTAGAGGTGAATGTTCTTCTGGAGGAAGAAGAGAAGATACAGGGAAGTCACCGGTGCTGCAACAAGAGAACGACAGATTGGGTAATCAAAGTTCTCACTCTCAAACTCAGTCTCATGCTACTAGAATTTCCAAAATTGAGTTTCATCGTTTTGATGGTTCCAATTTGAAGGGATGGCTCTATAAGTGTGAACAATTTTTTTTGTTAGATTCTACCCTGCCTAAATCCAAAGTTAGGTTGGCTTCGATGCACCAAGACCAAGTAGCTCTTCAATGGCTCCTTAATTACATGAAAAACAGATTCAATATTTACCCTGATTGGCCTCAATACATTACTGAATTGTTTCTTAGGTTTGGTAAAGTATATGAGGATCCTTTAGCATATTTGATTCGTCTTAAACACATTGAAACCGTTCAAGAGTGCGTAGATGCTTTTGAACTAGCCCTGACTTCATTAACCTTACCTAAAGAATTCCCTGAGCATTTTTCTCGTTGGACTTTAAAATAACACCTAAATGCACGCTCGTATGTTCTCACCTACCTCTGTGGCCCAAGCTGAACATTTAGCCAAGCTACATGAAGCCTGCAAATTAACTTCGAAAACTTTCTTTAAACATTCCACTTGGTCCCCTTCCTTTACAACTAAACCTGTCTCTGCCACAGCTCCAAATACCACCCTTGTCTTACCAAACTCTTCGACCAAACCAATATAGAACACTCAAACGGCCAAACCACCATTGTTTAAACCTCTGACCAATTTAACACCAGCTTTGATGAATGGTAGGAAATTGAAAGGTCTGTGTATGTATTGTGGGGAGCAATTCACTCCTGGGCACTATTTTAAACAAAAGAAAACTCATTTGTTTGTTATGGAAATGGAAGATGAGGAGGAAACAGAACAAGATGAAGCAGAAGAAATGTCTCAACAAAAACCAGTAACATTTAAGGCACCACATCTTTCTTTACATGCATTATATAGTGTTCCTAGTTTTAACGTTATGATAGTTACAGGAATACATAATAAAACTAAGTTGAAGATTATGATTGATCCTGGGAGTTCTTATAATTTTCTGGATTTGGAGTTAGCAAAGAAGCTGGGTTGCAAGTTGGAGTCGACACCCTCTATGACGGTTAAGGCGACTAGCACTAAACTACAGTCTAAATACATATGTTGAAATTTCAGGTGGAATTTGCAGCAGGTTACTTATTCTTCTTATGTGCTTATTTTGCCATTAGATTTTTGTGATTTTGTTTTGGGAGTTCAATAGTTAGTTACTTTGGGACCTATAGTTTGGGATTTCTTGCATATGACTATGGATTTTAATGTGGCAGGTCAATGAAGTTATTATGTGGTGCCCAAAACAATGGTGTGCTGTTAAAGAAGTTGGGCAGCTGTGTTTCTTATAGGTTAGTAATGTAGAAGAGGAAGTAGTAACATACTTGTATAGTTTGAGTTTTGATATTGATTGCCCTGCTAAAATTTGTGATAAATTAGAGGAGCTGTTAGCAGAATTTGATGATATTTTTAATGATCCAAAAGGGTTACCACCAGTACGTGAAGGTTTTGATCATTGTATTCCCCTATAAGAGGGGGCAATTCCTATTAATCAAAGGCCTTATCGTTATTCCTTGTTGCAAAAGGATGTTATCGATGCATTAGTGCAGGAAATGCTTGACCAAGGAATAATACGGCATAGTAACATTACATATGCTTCTCCAGTAGTGTTGGTTAGAAAGAAAGATGGAAGTTGGCGATTGTGATGATTTTCGTAGATTAAATAAGATGAATATTAAAGATAGGTTCCCTATTCCACTCATTAATGATCTTTTAGATGAACTTGGAGGCTCAACAATTTATTCTAAATTGGATTTACGGGTTGGTTATCATCAAATCTGGCAACAATTAGGGGAGCAGCATAAGACTACCTTCCAAACTCATTCTGGACATTTTGAGTATTTGGTAATACCCTTTGGTCTCGCTAATGCTCCTGCTTCTTTTCAATCTCTTATAAATGCCATTTTTCGGCCATATTTATGAAAATTCGTCATAATTTTTTTATGACATTCTCATTTATAGTAAGATTTAGACATTCACCTACAACATCTTAGACTTTTTTTTAACCTCCTATGACAAAACACTATTTCTTAAGAAGTCCAAATGTTGTTTTGCTGCCCCAAAATTGAATATTTATGTTGGATCCCACGTTTAGGATTTTTATATTTTATTTTATTTTAATTATTTTATTAGATAATCAAGCATGGAAAATAAATTAGAAACTATGAAGTTGAAATTTTTGGAGTTTAATATGGTATATTATGGGTTTTGGTAAGGTGGTATAAAGTAAAAGAAGGAGTTAGTAGGAATTTCA
>JANZXR010000003.1:18854152-18935593 GCA_027575705.1 Erythroxylum echinodendron
CTATTAAATTGAGTATTAAATGTTTCTCTTAAGTTGTTGTTCTGGAATAATTTATTTTAATGTCTATGCTCATTCTATGATCCCACCACATGTTTTTCCTGGGTCAACACTTATTGAAATTCTTTATGATCTACCTCTGATTTTGTTCAGAGGTAAATTAAGAGAGTTTATTTTGTTTTAGGTTTGACCTGGTGGGGAATTCCTCCCTCGTGGGACACGCATCCAGATGTCACGTAGGATGTCGGGCCCGTGACTCGCTCGGGTGGGGTTCCAGCACTATGAATGAGAGAGGAAAGTGATCCTTCTTAATCTTAAAATTAAGCTTCCAATAATCTATGCATACTCGTCATCCTGTGACTGTTCTTGTCGAAATTACTTCTCCACTTTTGCTTTCTATCACCATCATTCCTCCCTTTTTCGGTCGCATTGCACCAGGCTGACCCATTCACTATCAGAGATGGGATAAATTATCCCTGCATCAAGGAGTTTAATGAGTTCCTTCTTGACTATTACCTTCATGTTAGGGTTCAAACTCCGTTGACGCTCCTGTACCGTTTTGCATCCATCCTCCAAATTTATTCGGTGAATGCAAACATTCGGATTTATTCCTCGAATGTCACCAATCTACCATCCGATAGCTTTCATCTGCTTCTTGACAACCTCCACCACTTTACTTTCCTATTTTTGACTCAATTGGATGGAGATTATTATTGGTAAGGTTTTACCTTTACTAAGAAAGGTGTACCTGAGGTGTGCAGGTAAAGGCTTAAGTTCTAATATCGGAAGCTTCTTTGAGGATGGTGGAGTGGGTGCTTTAGTCTGAACTAATTTGTCTTGATGTACTGGAACATCTGTTCCCTCTATCTCATCATCTTCTGAAGATTCAGGATTCTGGTGTTCATTGTCATCCTCTACTTCCAAAGACTTCACTTGCAATGCAACTTTTAATTTGTTCTCGGATTTGATGATCAAATATTTCAACCTTTATACATGCACTACTCGTTTTTGGATTCTTTGAGGCCTTATTCATGTTGAATTCATCCTAATCTTCTCCTATTTGAAGTGTAAATTTACCTTCGTAGACATCAATTATGGCCTTCCCTATATTCATAAAAGGTCGACCCAAGATTAGTGAACAGTTATTATCTTCTTCAAAATCCAGAACCACAAAATCTACTGGAATATTGAACTTGTCCACTCGCATCAATACACATTCTACTATTCTCAACGGTCTTTTAATGGACTAGTTTGCCAATTGAATTAACATAGAAGTAGCCTTGACCTCTCCCAATCCCAACTTCCTAAATATTGATAACAACATAAAATTGATGCTAGCTTCCAGATCGCACAAACACTTAGACAATTCCATTTCATCAACAACATAAGGTATTGTGAAACTTTTTAGATCTATCAATTTTGAATTTTGAAGGCATTTAACTGATGACTATTGAACTACAAGTGCCAATCAAGGCTATCGTCTGATTTTCCTCCCAAGTACGCTTCTTGGATACTATATCCTTTAAAAATTTTACGTATTTCGGCATATGTTCTATTGCCTGAATAAAGGAGAGATTTATATGCAGCGTCCTTAGCTTCTTAATGAACTTTGTAAATTTCTCATTTAACTTCTTCTTTTGCAATCGTTAAGGAAAAGGTACCTTGGGTTGATATGGTGGAGGTGCAACATATAGATGGTATTCGCTCATGTCCACTTCCCTCTCCTTTTCTTAATTCTCCTCTACTGGCTGGGTGGACTCCTCTCTTGTCCTTGTGGGAGGTTCAATTTCCTTCCCACTCCGAAGTATGATAACCTTTAGCTGCTCCCTTGATTTTTGTCCTAAAGTGTTGGGACTATTTCCTAACTTTTGCGTAGAAAAGGCACTTGTCAATTGACTCACTTGGGCTTCTAAATTATGAATGGAAGATGCATGTTGCTTAATGACTTACTCAAATTTATCTTCCAACTTCTTGTGTACATCATCTAAAGTCCCAAGCTTATCTAAAATTCTGTCCCATTTTGAATTCATCGAGCTTGTTTTATCTTGTTAAAAGCTCGATTGTCCTTGGGGTCTGAACTGCCCTCCATTGTTGTTGTTAGACCAGGAGAAATTTAGGTGATTCTTCCACCCAGGGTTATAAATGTTAGAGTAGGGATTATTAACCCCTCCACGTCCAAATTGGGCTCCCATGTAATGAACTTACTTCCGGTTATCTTCTCTTATCAAATAGCAGTCCACTGTATCATGATCCAACTGGCCACATAGCTCGTACTTCAATTGCGCGACCTTTACTGTAGCTAAGGATGACGCCTTCATATTACTGAGTTGTCGCGTCAAGTTGTCGATCTTATCTTGCATCTCCATCATCTGATCGATAGCGATAACTGTCTTCTGCTCCCTAAAGTTAGTAGATTACCTACTATGTTCACTAGCCCATAAGCAGCTGTTGCTGGCCATCTCCTCTATTAATTCCTCTGCTTCATTGACCGTCTTTCTCATTAAATATCCTCCCGACGCTGCATCGATGGTGTCTTTAGTCTGTGGGTTTACTTCGTTATAAAATGTTTACAGCAGAAACTCCTTGGATAAATTGTGGTGTGGGCATCTCCTTTGCAGGTCCTTGTAACGCTCCCACGCTTCATAAATAGACTCCCCATCACCTTATTGGAAGTTTATAATTTCCTTGATAATTTTGGTGGTCTTTGTTAATAAGAAATATTTATCCAGGAAGGCACACACTAGCTGGTCCCATGTCGTAATATTAGCGGTGCTCAGTAAGTGATACCAAGCCTTCACTCTATCCTTAAGCGTAAAGGGAAACAACTAATTCTCTGTGCATCTTCTGATATCTAATGATACTGAAAATATCCCAAATCTCGATAAAACTCACGATGTGACTGTTCGGGTCTTTATTTGCAAGTCCATAGAATTGGACATTCTGTTGAAGCATATTCAAGAGGGATGACTTAATTTCAAAGGACATTGCTTGAACAGGCAGTCTAGGCACTCCTTGGTTAGCAAGATTGAACCCTGGCCTCATAAAATCCATGAGGGTCCTCTGTTGTTGCCTACCAGGGTTAACTTCTTGATCCACGTTTCTTTGGAACTCCTCAACCATTTGCGCTTTCTCAAACTCTCCTTCTTTTTTTTGCCAAACTTTCCTAAGGGCATTCTAAATGTGTTATGTCTAAATCTAAAGTATCCGCTGAACGACTCGAACCCCTCGTAACTCTTGTGTTCATGCAAGAGCATGATTCCTAAGTAAAACTAACCAAAAACTAAAACAAAAATCAAAGACTATCCTAATGCCTTAAACTCTAGAACTCAATTGCCTTCCCCGATAACGATGCCAAAAACTTATTAGACTGAGGTTACACATGCTAAGTTTTGTTATTTATAACCTCGGAAAATTTTGCAAGCGCTCGGGTCATTCGTGTAGTACCTAAGGTGTCAATCCCACGAGGAAAAGAACTAGTCCTAAAGTCTAACGACAACTAAGTTCGCAATACCTAATTAAACAACTACCGCAGAAATTAAAATTAATCAATAATCAAATATGAGAAATTAAAACACCAACAGAATGAACAAAAGCCAACTCACACAAATAATTCAAATGTCAACTTAGAAGTGACCAATTGAGAGAAAGAGGGAATTTATTCGAAATTAAAGAAAATCCATCCAATTATGAAATTTTCGACTTAACGGGTCTAGACGATCCTAGGTGAATTACTCTCTCTAGAGTTATAATTCTTAACCCTAATTAATAATCCCTAATTAAAATTATGAAAATTGTGATCTCTCGATCTATAATTAGTCTAAAACCTAAATTAGTTCTAACGTTGTCCTGCTAACCTACCGGGAATCTATGTTATATCTCTCTTTACATGTCTCTACTGATTTGATTCAATTCTCTACCTATCAATTTACCTAACTCTCGTTAACCTAAATCGATGATTTTTACTGACTTATCCTCTCAGTTTATTGCCAAGTTATGAATAATCAAATTGAATCACAATTGAATCGAATAAAACACAATCAAATCAATTTTATTAATCTCAAGAATAAAAACTCAAAGATGAGTTTAGATAGAAAAATCAACACTCAACAACAATATTTCTAATCAATCTCCAAATTTGATACATCAATGAAATTGAAATAAAAACTGAAAAATACTATTGAAATAGATCTCAGAAGTCGCGACTGCGGGAAATCACCTATTCCGGGAAGTACATCACGTCAAACGTGTCTCCATGCCTCTCTTCCTTCATCTCCTTCCTTAATCGCCTGATCTCTATCTAGGTCTCTCTCGAATTTTCGGTAAAATCTCTCTTTTGCGCAGCTCTCTCAGCTCTCCGGCTAGGTATTGTTCTATTTATTCTGTGGAGGTCTTATGTCAAACTCAGGGTAGAAATGGTCCAAAAATCACTCAAATTTTAAGTTTTCGTGTCAGTCTGACGCAGGGCACGATCATGACCACTTTTTCCTTTCTGTCAAGATCATGGCCTGACTTGACACTCTCTGTCATGATCATGGCCACAGTGCACGATTGTGGCCTGTGTCTTTTAGCCCAAAACTCTTCAGATCTTCGCTGTTCTTTCCTATTTATCCTGCAACACTAGCACACACATCAAGGTACCTTAAAAATTTACAATTTAAGCTCAAAGATTCAAACTAACCTATAAAAACACTTAAACACAAAAACTAATCTAATTAAACCCTAAATGCATACTCAACACTCAATTTAAAAAAAAATGCAAAACAAATTAAACCCTAAAACATCATACAAAACACTACTATCACCTTTTTTGGCATTTTCTTGACTTTTTGAAAAACCAGAGGGGTTTTTATACATTAGATATGTAATAGTCGATTCATCTTGGGCCTCATCTAACGCAAGCTTGTTACATCAAGTTCTATATAGTCAATGTTCATGGTAAAGATATCGGTATAGTTAGTAAATAATGTGATTAACAAGTTAATAAGTGTTTACCAAAATGTATTTTATACAAATTTTTTTTAAAAATGAAATTAATCATTTCGTTTGGTATACAGATAATTTGAAATCCATTGATTTAAATTCATTAATTCTGTTGACTTTGTTAGAATTTTTCTTCTTGAACTATAATTGGACTCTAATACTTGTAAAATGTTCTACCTCCCTAACCCATATGAAAATATGATTTATTCTATGAATGTTCATACAAATTAATATCTCTCATCTATAATCAAAATTCCTCTCATGAGAAACGTTAAAGGTGCCATGTGAAGTTAAATGTATTCAGAGGAACAAAAATACAAATGAAAGATCATTAAAATGAAAGCTTAAAGCATCGAGCTCCTTTAAAGTTCAAAAGAATAAGGAAACTTCTATGAAATGCAAACAAATGTCAACCAAAACTTGAAATTTAGGCCAAAAATAAAAAAAGTAAAATAAATGCATCATTACATTTTCTGAAAAGCATAGTTTGGTAGACATTAACCCTTAGGTTGTTATGAATCCCTTCAAATCGTTGAATTGTTAAATGAATAAAAGATCCAACTCATTGCTACAAAAGACAAGCACAAGCACTCCCACATATTAAGATCAGGATTGACTTATTATAAGCATGCCCTTACAAGAACAATTCATATTTAAAAAAAAAAAGACAGAAAGAATAGACAACACTAAAATACAATCTTGATCATATGTATTAGAACACCAGTCAAATATAGGAACATCAAATCATAATTGATACGTACAAGTGATAGTTACAACCAAAATTAATGCCTTTTAAGATCCAAGTGAACAAACATAAGGATTGGGGTACGCAGAAGTTTTTTTTTTCTTTGCAGGTCAACATAAAGAGACTCAACAACCAAACAAAACAAGAAGCAATCCTAAATTTGGACAGAGCAATCAATCTTACCACAAAACCCAAAATATCAAGAAACTAGACCATTAAATTTCTTGAAACAAACACAATTGCTACAATCAATATAGTAACAAGAACATAATCCTCAATGAAAAAACAAAAAATAAAACCCTACTTTCTTAACATAATTTTTAGAGTGACCCAATTGTAGATTTTGATTATGATTATAAAAGTGAGGTCACAAGACTTAAGTTCACTAGATTCAAGGCATAAATAGTTTTTAGTGGAGTTGAGGTTGCGTAAAATTATCTTACTACTACATGAAGTGAAGAATGGGCAAGAAAGAGGCATCAAAAAGAGTGTGGCAATGTAAAAGAATATGTTCATGTGTGTCTATATATGTTTGTGCCTATGTAACCACGTATATGGGAGTGTGGGTGTGAGAGAGAGAGAGAGAGAGAGAGAGAGGGCAAAGTGAGTATTATTTAAATATTAGCCTGTCTTTAAATTTGTTTGTTACGACTACCATCCTTCTCTGCTTAGCTAAACACACTTTCTTATGAGCCTCGCAACCATGAACTGGAGTCTCTGATAAGTATAAAGGCATCATCATATGATCCACATGACATTTAACACTATTTGGATGAAGACTCTATGGATCTTTATAGTTAGGCTACGATCACTTGATCACCTAAAAATGTTGTTATTGTCTTGGGTGGGCTCCCATTCAACCTCTCTTTAGTACTCTATCTAGTAATGTAGTGTTAATTTATGTCTTTGTAGCCAATCAATTAGTTACAATCTTATGTATAACGTTATTATTTAATTAATAAAGGCATTATTTATCTTTATCTATTTTTTAATTACATTTGATGTTTTGATACTAAAGATAAAATATCTATAATGATTATTGTGTAATTGAAATTATAATGAGATCATAATTATATAATTCAATTTGCATTTATGTATTATTCCTAAATTGTTTCTAATTGTAATGTAAAACTAGCCTACATTATATTTCTTTCTTATGAAACATGTAATTAATCTCATATATTAAAGTATGGAGATACTTAAATAAACATGTGAAGATCTCAAATAAGTTCATAGAAAATAAGTTTCTAGAACTAACCCGATTATGAAGATCTCAAATAAAATATTCCTTGTGTTTGTATATTACTTCATTATTATGGTTATATATTTGATCCTTAAAGTTGAGATTGCCAAGGTATCTTTTATGATAATTATTGTGTTTTGATGCTATTTCTAGCCGATCCTATTTAAGATAACTTAGTCGATAATACTTGGATACAATATGAGCCATATGGAGATAATTGAGTAAGTTAATAAAGAATCTGTCAATCTAAAGTAATTATAGATAATCTTCCATTATTCTTGATTAGTAGTAATTTAAGAAATTGTTTTACCCAAGTGAATTGACATTTGAAAAAAGTGTCTTTATCAATTAGTAATTAGCAACAACAAATATAATTGGAATTAAAAATAGTAGATATTATATGTATACTCTATTTCCAATTGAACATTTAATAAAAAAGCATTAGATTATACATTATAAACATATATGGACAGATTAAGTCAAACCACTTTGACATTTTTAATATTTGGATAGTCATGATATGTTGTTATATGTCAATTTTGATCTATGATTATAAATTTTTTGATTGGAAAATTAAATATAATTATGAATTATAATTAAAATTTATAATCATTGCTAACATACTAGGAATCTAATATGTCATACATAAAGAGCGGTTAAAAAGAGAAAAAGTTAATTTAAGTTAAGTTAAACTTATTGTGAAATTTGAGATACTTCATAGATCAAATATGAGCTATTTGATTTTATTTAAATCAAATTAAATTATAATTCAAGTTGAACTTTAGTTATAATTAAAATATTTAATTTTAATAAAAATAAAACCCTAATACTCTTCTGTATATAAAAAATTAACCTAATGAAGTCAGCACTCTTCTTTAATTCCTCGTAAAGAGTTAAGTTTCTTTTTACTACTCTGCAGATGCCATTAAAAGCTGAATAGGTGAACACCTCATGATTGACACCTCAAAGAAGGTTTCACTAGAAATTTTGAATAAGATACAATTCCTTTATTTAATGATTCAAGTTTTTCAAATTATTCAATTATTGCGATCTGATCGATAACCGCAAAATTTTTATTTTTTCATTACTCCCGTAATTCAATCATGATTGGTTTCCCAACATGTAGGACATCTCACAAATTTTTCATAGGTGTAAAATATCAAATGGTCTTTTGATTCTTCTTCCTACATTTGATGAATCACCCATCTCACAAGAATTTATTTCTTTTATTACCTCCTGATTGACTAGGCTATCCAAGTTCTCCTTTAGTCTTAATTTTGAATGTCCTCTTTCTTAGAATGTCATATCTTCAACAAAAAAAGAATGGAAGAGCTTTCTTTTTTAGTAACATATAGCACGATGCCTCTGTAACTAGGCAATATCATCTTACGGTTGACACAATATATTCATCTTTCAATTTTTATGGTTATGCACATATTAGCAGTCGCAAAACAATAATATTTTTGGTTAGTTGTTGCCAGAGCTTAGTTCTCTTTGAAAACCTCAAACTTTGGATCTTTCTAACATTAAATTCTTTGGAACTATTCCACCATTTTTTAAGCCTCCAGTACCTGAGGATAAACAACAATAGTTTGGGTGTCATCGGCCAAAGTCCAAAGCTTGCTTTTCTAGAATTGTCTCCCATCATTCTTATTAGATCACTGAACAAACAATATAAATGTTATCTTTTAGTTTATGCCCTATAATTTATTGATCAGTTGTAGTTTAATAACATAATTATTAAAAGGCATTTTTTATCTTAAATAAATTTAGATATGTATGGTAAAGTCCACGAGATAAATATCCATTGCAAATGAAATTATAAATATGAAATTCATATTGCATTTATGTATTTTTTCAAAATTATTCCAAGTCATTGTTTTAATAAGATTAGATATTAATAAAACATAAAAAACTACCACATATTTTTTTTCTTATAAAGGAAGTAGTTGATCTTATGGACTAAAGTATGACGATACTTAAACAAATGTATGGGTGCTTGATAGGAAATTAATTCACTAAACTGACACCATATGAAAAATTCATTTTAAACATTACTAGTATGTCTATGAAAATTCTTGTTATGATGCTTATATAAGTGATCATTTAACTTGAGATCTCAAAAGTTATTTTATATAGGAATTTTTATGTTTTAATACTACTTATGAGCCATCCTAGTCAAGCATAACTCAGTAGGTAGTCATTGGTTATAGCATGAATTATATGGAAGTAGTTGAAGTAATTGGAGAGAATGCTTTGTTGCTCTCGGTTAGTATTGATTCAGGAAATACTTGGCCAAGGTGGAATGATTCTTTGAAAATAATTTTTAAAAATAATTAATTAAATCAATTATTATTTACTAATGACAGAGAACTAATAAGATTGGACTCAAATAGAGTAGATATTAATTCCGTACCTTATATCTAATCGAAATATTGTATGATGAAATAATTGAATTATACTAAAAAAATCATACATAAAAAAGTTAGTCAAAACTACTTTGACATTCCTAAATATCTTATTGGTCATAATGTATTGCTACACGCTAATCTTGATTTATGAATATAAATTGTTTATAATTCAAACTTTATGACTATTTCTTAATCTCCCACGAATCTCATAACAACTTTTCAACTAATTATTGTTTTTCATGTGTCAAGAAAATGATTTCAATGGCGGCCCACTTACATTCACCTACACACCTCATGTGAGACCTTCTTTTTGGTGTTTGGTAAACACTAATATAATGCAACTTTGACAACATGACAGCGGCATATTTTGACAAACTTGTAAGGTGTCTTTGATGATATATATGCTGCCACAAAACACTAAATGATATATGCTGAAAAATGTGACAACTTCAGTGTTGGTGTTGATTAATGGAAATATATTCGACGCTTCAACGTTGTTTGGTAAAATGTATGGAAGGCTGGACACATTTGCATGGTGCGGTGCATGGAATATATATGAAACATAAAATTCATAGCTATTTTTGTAAGCAAAAATAGCAATAATAATTAAATTGATACTACTTATCTGAAAATAAGCGTCGTGAAAAATCACTGCCCTAAGTCTAAAATTCTCCCTCTACGATGTAGCAAGACAATGGGATCCAATTTTAGGGTTAAAGCTTTTTTCACAAACTTCGGTGCACTGTAAAAGGTTGAGTAGGAACTGTCTCCGAAATTAAAGAAAGACAGATAAATGCGGAATTTATGTGTAAGACAAAATACATGCGTAAGGTATTTGTATGTCGAGGAAAATGCTTGAGTAGGATGGAGCAAATAAAGATGCGTGAAAAATTAGAAAGATGAGTAGTCTTTTGTAGTAGTTCTTTCTTAAGCAAATACATGAATCTTATAGAGAAACAAAGTGAACATTGGCTATAGGAGAAAAAAACGTTGGAGAATAATAATGGATAAATATTATAGCTGTTGCAGAATAATAATGGTTAACAATGATAGGGTCCAAGTTATGGACCAATATTAACAATCCCCCACTTAGTCCAAAACTTGAGAAATTAACTGTAACAATTTAGGAGAAAACAATCAGGTGAACTAAGTCTTGAACATATTGTTCAAGAAAATCAGAAATGGAACTTGCTAGAGAGTGAACAACCTTAAAATGCCCTGGTCTCATTATCGCTCTAGAGAGATAGCCTAAATATTCTCATAGGAGGGTGGCTAGCCCCCCACAATCACGTAGGTGAGTCCATCAAGTATATACTACAAACTACATAAACTTGAGCTATAAAACTCATTAAGGATTATATAATCCAACCTCATCAAATGCAGTAAAGTCATGCTAGGGATGCAATTCAACAACTGAATATATCTTAGTATCATATCACAAACAAAGTACAAGTAAGTAATCACCACATAACTTCATTTGACCCATCGAACTTGATTTCCTAAGTTAGGTGTCCATCATGAGGTTACTATATAATTAGGCTCAACCCCATCCCTTTAGCATGCACTAAAACTAGTTTCCTACTCAAAGCTTTTGTAAATAGATTTGCTAAGTTTCTTTCTGACTTAACATAGTATAGAGAAATTACACCATGTCTAATTAAAGTATAGATAATTTTATATCTCAATCTGATATGTTTACTTTTGCCATTATATACGTTGTTCTTGGCAACATGAATAGTAGCCTGTGAGTCACAATGAAGAAACATAGAAGGAATTAGCTTTTTCCAAAGTTGGATATCTGCTAAGAGATTCCTTAGCCACTCAACTTCTCGTCCTCCCAACTCCAAAGTCATAAACTCTACCTCCATTGTCTATCTTGCAATATATATTTACTTGGATGATTTGTAAGGCATTGCAACTCCTGCCAAGGTAAAAGCATAACCACTTGTAGAGTGTATATCATCATTTTTTGTAACCCAGTTAGCATCATAATATCCCTCCAATAAAAGAGGATGACCACTAAAAGATAATTTATAATGCATAGTACCTTTCAAATACCTCAATAAACAAATCAAAGCATTCTAATGCTCTTGACTAGGATTATGAGTATACCTACTAAGTCTACTTACACAGTATGCAACATCAGGATGAGAATAATTCATCAAGAACATCACACTACCAAGAATTTTAACATACTCAGCTTGGTTTACACTGTCACCAAGATTTTTCTTTAATGCAACACTAGCATCATAGGGAGTTTTGACTGGACAACATCATAATAACTAGACTTCTTTAAAATTTTCTCAACATAATAAGTTTGATTCAACCTAAAACCAGAGTCAGTCCTATCAACTTTTATTCCTAAAATAAAGTCCATAGGCTCAAGATCTTTCATATCAAACGAAGACTTTAGAAAACTCTTAGTAGTATCACTGACAGATAAACTAGTATAAAAATAAGCATATCATGCACATAAAGAGTTATGATTACGCAACCATTGATATCAGATTTCACATAAATGCAAGAATCAGCATCACAAGAGGTGAAACCATGTTTGAAAATCTCACTTTCAAATTTCTCATACAACTGTTTGGGAGCTTATTTAAATATATACAAAGACTTAACCAACTTACATTCCTTTTGTTCTTGACCAGACACTCTAACCTACCCCTCTTACTGGACCATATAAATTTTCTCATCTAGATCACCATTCAAGAAAGTTGTTTTAACATCCGTTTGGTGCACATGAAGTTTAACTACTGAGGCAATAGCAAACAACATCTTTATATATGTAATTTTAGTAATTGGAGAGTAAGTGTCAAAAAAGTCCAATCCTTATTTTTTGTTTAAAGCCTTTCATCACAAGTCTTTCCTTAAACCTCTCAATGGTTCCTTTAGGTCGCAATTTCTTTTTGAAAGTCCACTTACACTCCAAAGGCTCACACCCTCGAGGTAGATCAACTAAAACCCAAGTTTTATTAGAAATGATTGACTTTAACTTACTATCTATGACTTCCTTCCAATATGTAGCATCTACAGATCTCATTGCTTTGATCTTCCTAAATAATATAATTCACCACAAAAACATAATTTATCTCCTCAGGTTTTTGTTACCACAAAGGAAATAATAAAGTCAGAACCAAAACTTGTGGGTATTATAGCTCTTTTGCACTTCCTTAGTTTAACAATTTCCTCTTTCTCTATGTCATCATTGGTAGAATAACTAGGGACAAATTCTCTAGGAACTTGCACACTCACTTTCATAGGAAATATATCCTCAAAGAACACTACATCTCTTGACTCTATAATTGTCCATAAGTGTTAGATCCCTCTTCTTTAACCCTAAATCTATAGGCAGCACTATTAGAGGCATATCCCACAAAAATTGAATCAAAGGTCTTAGGCCTAATTTTCTTCCTTTTATGTTTAGGTAGAGCAACCTTAGTAAGACACCCCCACACTTTCAAAAAACGCAAGTTAGGTGGATAACTTTTCCAAATTTCGTCAACAGTTTGATCTAATTTCTTATGAGGGACTCTATTTAGAACATAACAAGATGAAAGAATAGCTTCTTTGCACATAAAATTAGATAAATCGGAACAAATAAACATTGCATTCATCATATCCTTACGTGTTCGGTTTTTCCTCTAGGCTATTCCATTTTGTTCAAGTGTATAACAGGTTGTAAGCTAGTGAATAATCCCAACTTTTGCACAATAATTAGCAAGGAAATCAATACTATACTCACCACCTCGATCAGACTTTAATCTCTTAATTTTTCTTTTTAATTGGTTTTTAACCTCAGCTTTGTATTTCATAAATATTTCCTCTGCATTACTTTTATTTTTCAATAAGTAAATCTTAGTACATCTAGAATAATCATCTACAAAGGTAATATAATATCTCATGCCTCCTTTACTCATATAATTCTTAAAATCACCAAAGTATGTGTGCACCAAGTCCAACAATTGTGACTCTCTCTCGGTCACTGACTTAAAAGGTTTTTTAGAGTGTTTAGCCTCAACACAAATTTGACATTTTTCATTTCATTAGTGATCTGGTTAGGTTACAAGTTTAAGCTTTGCATCCTCTTAATTGACCTCACATTCATATGCCCAAGTTTAGAGTGGCATAAGTATAAAGACTCAACAATATAAGCAGAAGAAATAGATGTATTCATTTCAACATCAAGTACAAATAAGCTCTCATTATAAAACCCTTTTCTAATAGAGTTTCCATTCCTAGTCAAAACTAACTTATCAGAATCAAAGGTCAATTTAATTCAGACTTTGTTAAGTAATGCACTAGAAATCAAGTTTCTACGTACATCAGGAATAAATAAAACATTTTCTTACGCCAGCACTTTTCCGGAAGTGAGTTTGAGAGTGACCTTCCCAACTTCTTGGATAAGAACTTTATTGGAGTTGCCCATGTATATAAATTCACCATCAACAGCATTATTCAACTCCTTGAACAGGTTCTTTTTAGTGCAGATGTGGCGTGTAGCTCCTGTGTCAACTATCCACTCCACCAAATTTCCAATAAAGTTGACTTGAGACACTGTAGTAATAATAACCTCGTTGTCATATACCAATTTCAACCATATTAGCTTGAGGCTTACCAAAGCTCTTCTGTTTATCCCGTTGGTAACCCGTTTGGTTTCCTTTCCTGAACTGTCATGATTTCTGTCCTTGACCTTTCTTCTCATAATTGATTCTAGCTTGACAATTGACAACAGGATGGCCTGGCTTGTGGCACCACCAATAGTCACCATCAATCCTTTTGCACTTAAACTGACCCTGCTTGTTGTTGAAAGACTTGATTTGTCTACCATTCTTCTTGAAGTTATTAACATTTCTATGTTCTACCACATGAGCCTTAACAGTAGGGACAAGGGTGAGTATTTTGGTCTTATCTTGTGCATGGTTGGCATCCTCAATCTTTATATGTCCTATCAACTCCCGAAGCTTCATGTCTTTCTTCTTATGCCTCAACTGATTTTTAAACTCATTCCATGAGACAGGTAGTTTCTCAATAAAGACATTAGCTTGAAGCAACTCACATATGTTCATACCCTCAGCAAGGATTTCAGCAATTAGATTTTCATACTCATGTAGTTGGTCCATAATAGGCTTATCATCAACAACGGTAAATTTTAACTACCTAGCAACTACATATCATCTGTCCCATATTTTACTTCTACAGCATCCTAAATTTCCTTAGCAGTTTTGTACTTGCAGTAGATATCAAACAAAGGGTTAATCATATGGTTGAGTAACACTCCCCTAACGGTACGGTTATCCTTAGTAGTCTTAGGATCGGAATTATCACTAGGAATCTCTTGAAACAGTACATAATCGATTTTGTATTGCTGAAAGTAAAAAAGAATTTTCTCAAACTATCTTTTAAAGTTTCTCCCATCTAGAGGCTCTAATTTAGTAAAGTCAGGTATAATTTTCGAGGCTATAGTGAAAGAGGCAGATCTTATGTGGGGACCAGTAAGTGCAAAACTTACGTTTGTCTTATTTGCAGACGACATAATTCCAACTTATATCAAAATTAAATACATAATAGCCAAAACAAAATGTAGAAATTTCCAACAACTAGTAGCAAACCTAAAAACAGTAACAAGTAGAACAACACAATTTTTGATAGCAGTAGTAAAGCAACAAATAATTTTTCGACTCAGATTGTGAGCGAAAATAGCAATAATAATTAAATTGATACAGCTTATCTAAAAACAAGGCCTCGTGAAAATCACTACCCTAATTCGGAAATTTCCTCTCTACGGTGCAACAGGATAGCAGGATCTGACCTCAAGATTAATGCCTTTTTTACCAGCTTCGTTGTACTCCAAAGGGTGGAATAGGAACTATCTCCGAAATTAAAGAAAGACAGATAAATGTTGAATTTATGCCAAAGACAAAAAACGTGTGTAAGATATTTGTATGTAGAGAAAAATGCTTGAGTAGGATGGAGTAAATAAAGATGTGTGAAAAATTAGAAAGATGAGTAGTCTTTTGCGGTAGTTCTTTCTTAAGCAAATGCATGACTCTTATATACGAGAGAAACAAAGTAAACGTTGGCTATAGGAGAAAGAAACGTTGGAGCATAATAATGGCTAAATATTATGGCCGTTGAAGAATAATAATGGTTGACAATGGTAGGTTCTGAGTTATGGACCAATTGCATGGTGTTTGCGTGGCTTACCTGAAGCTGGACATCATTTACAAGTTAATTAGTTTAATTATTTGGACATCATGCATCTGCACGTAAATCACACGGTTTGGACGTAAATGGAAGTTGATGGACGTGAGCCTTACATGGCTTGAATGAAGATGGACATAATTGCTTGGTACGGTGCATGGATTTCACGTACATGGATTATGTTGTTTAGATATTGAACTGTCTTATGTAAACTGTCCAATTGTAACTGTCGGTGTTTTTATCTTTTAAAAACGTTAATGACTGAAAGGTATAAATATAAATCCTTTGGACTTTGTGGGTGTTGTACTCCAATTATGCAGTAATAATACAACGTTGGTTCCATGTGCTTGAGCGGTCCAGGTGTCACATATTTCTGCACCATTTGGCAGCTTGCTTTCACGCTGTCTTTCTTTTATTTTTGTGAGAAGCATTTTGCTGAATCGAGGCATTTGCTTACATTACGGGGCTGATTTGTTGACTTTTGCTAACCTCAAAATTAATCCCGTAACACCTCCCCTCCCTAGACAAACCACAACTCTCCCTTATCGAGAGCTGCAAATCAATGGAGCAACTAGAGCAATTCCACTACCAAACAATCATAATAGGCACAGTAGCAAGTCCTGTCGTTCAAAGTCAGATCATTTCTTTGAGTTGCAATTGTGAGTTTGGTGACGTAGATTATGCCCGCCTACTGTTTGACACAATTCTTCAACCAAGCGTCTTCTATTGGAATATGATGTTCAAAGGGTACTCAAGGATTAATTGTCCCGATACTGGACTATCAATGTATATAGAAACGTTGAAGAGAGATATTCGACCCAATTGCTACGCTTATCCGTTCTTGTTTAAGGGCTTGACAAGGCTGTTGCTTTGGAGTTTGGGAGGAAGTCACATTGTGTGATGAAATACGGGTTTCATGCGATTGTCTTTGTTCAAAATGCGTTGATTAACATGTATTATTCACGTGGTTTAATCGGTTTGGCTTGTGTGATGTTTAATATGAGTTGTAAGACTAAGAGTGATGTGGTTACTTAGAATGCAATGCTTTCTGGGTACAATAGAATAAAGCGGTATCATGAAACTGGGAAGCTGTTTTATGAGATGATGAAGGGAGTGGTACGCACTTCAGTTACTCTGGTTTCTATACGGTCAGCTTACTAAGTTGAGAGATTTTGAATGTGGCAAACACGCTCCCAATTGCATTACATATGGGTTGCTGAGGAAAATTTGATCGCGTCCAATGCTTTGATTTATATCTTTTCAGCTTGTAATCAAATGAATTATGCATTTGGAAATTTTGAGAATATGGGGAATCGGGATGTAGTTTCGTGGACTGCAGTTGTCGTTAGTTTCTTGAACACAGGCCAGCTTAATTTGGCAAGGAAATATTTTGATCAGATGCCAGAAAGAGACAGTCTCATGGACCTCTATGATAGATGAGTACCTTAGAGCAAACTGCTTCAAAGAAGCCTTGATACTCTTTCGTGAGATGCAAGCTTCAAATATAAAACCCGATGAGTACCATGGTCAATATGCTTACAGCGTGTGTACAGCCTGGGCACTGAAACTTGGAGAGTGGATCAAACCATACATGTACAAGAATAAGGTCAAGTTTGACGCTTGTGTGGGGAACGCCTTGATAGACATGCACTTCAAATATGGGAATGTTGAGAAGGCACAAGTCGTTTATAACAATTTGCCTAATCGTGACAAATTTACATGGACAACCATGTTGTTGGCCTTGTAGTGAATGGATATGGAGTAGAAGCCTTTTATATGTTTTCCTTATTGCTGAAAGCTTCAGTCATTCCGGATCAAGTAACCTATATCGGTGTACTCTTTGCTTGCACTCACACTGGAATGGTTGATAAAGGACGAAAATTATTTGCTAGCATTACCACCCGTTATGGAATTGAGCCAAATGTAGCTTATTATGGGTGCATGGTCGATCTTTTTGGCCCAGCAGGACATCTCATAGAAGCTCTTGAACTTATAAAGATGCCTATTAAACCAAATTCAATTGTTTGGGCTCTTCTTGGTGCTTGCAGAATTCATAAAGATCCAAAATTAGCAGAAATGGCAACTGAACAGACACTAAGTTAGAGCCAGATAATGGGGCTGTTTATGTTCTGCTTTGTAACATATATGCGGCTTGCAAGAAATGGAAGAATTTGAGGGAATTAAGACAAGTGATGATGGATAAAGGAGTCGAGAAAATTCTAGGTTGTAGCTTCATAGAGATGAATGGTATTGTCCACAAATTTGCGGCTGGTGACCTGTCACACCCCAAAACTACAGAAATATAAATGAAGTTAGAGGAAATGATAGCTGACTTGAAACTGGGGGTTTATTCGCCTGACTATACCGACACAGTGAGAAGTTAGCTATTGCATTTGGGCTCCTCAGTTCAGGAACTGGCACCACAATTAGAGTCGTGAAGAAACTTATTTGCAACTCTTTTTCCTACCATTGGGTCACCAGTTCTCCTACAAGGATACAATTAGGACACCACCTACTACTAAATACCTTCGAATTGAATTTGCAGTTCTTAGTCAGAACAACCAGTAAACCGTTATGTACTACATATATGTCCTACATATGAATTACGTTCAAGTTTCAACAGAGTCAATTTACTCAGATGTGTGCAAAAAAAACAAGTAATTATGATTTTTAAGAAAGAAAATAATAGTTCAAAGAACTGCATCAATCCACAACTTTCGTGGCAATAATAAACCACTCAAGAAATTTTATGGCATAGTTATTCAAAATTGTGATTATGGAAAATAAAGAGAGAAAGGACGAAAAGAAGAACAAACACGTAAGTACATTCTAATATGACTATTCCTTGATTGTTAATTGATATTCCATAACATTGTTAAAGGCAATTAATTATACATTCAAAAAGAGGGAAGATAAAAGATAGGAGAACAAGAATAGAGAATACAAAATTCTAAAGCAGCAAATTTGTCCTCGATTCTTGGCATTCAAACAGTCATGTCTTGGAAGGAGCTTCCACAATAGCAATTAGGCAAGGCAGATTTACTAACAAACTCCCCACACTAGTAGAAAGTTAAATATCAATTTCATCATGGATCAAGCACAGGAAGCCTGCAATGTAAACTGATGGACTTATCAGTCTGGCGAGTTCCAGGAATGAAGAACTGAAAAATCACTGTCAAGCAAACACCTTGAGGAGCAATCCCATAGAAAGTACAGTCTGGTTTTGCCAGGTGACATTGAAGACTCTTGGAGAAATGTCTAACACTTACTTGCACTGACAGAGCATCTCCACGCAAAATCGCCCTTTGTGAGCGAGTCTGTGCACTTAGATTTTGGTCCTCCAGTGGCTCCTGAGCTTTATCTCCAATAACCAACATTTTACGAAATTCAGCACCCAGTGTGATCAAAGTTGTGGAGATCTGAAGATGCAGATCCCCATACTTGCTTATGGAGACATTTAACAAATCTCCAACATGCTTCATTCTATCCACAAAGTTCTGCAATTGATTCAAATTTGGAACTTGAACAAGAGTCTGAGGCAGGTCTTGAGCCATATCAAGAGCAGCTTGAAGTTCCAGAAGTTGAACTCGAGACAATGGTTTTGAAATCGGAACATCTTGAATAACTGCAGACTTGTAACCCTTAGTTTCAAAGGTCAGAAAAGGCATTGGTTGAGTACAGCTGGGAGACAGCTTTTTCACCAGTTTAATCTGAAGGCGATCTGTAGGCGCCCCACCACCCCCAAATTCACTACAGATACTGACACTACTACGAACAGCACGATGAAGAAGGGAAACATCAATAACAAATGCAATTTTATCTTCGTTCTGGCTCGAAATACGATAGTCATCAAATAGAGCCTCTTTGCAGAACTGCGCAATGGATTGAACCCCATCACCATTAAGAAGGTTGTGCAGGAAAATTGCATGGTCTCTTGTGAGCAACAAGTGACAAATTTTACCCATCTTGTCTAGTGCTGGCAAGAACCTCCTTTCCAAAAGGCCAACACCACTCTCCGTGAGAAATGCCTTGAATTTCATCTCTCTCCCTATTCTAGTTACTTTTTACTCAGTTCTTAAAATCAAAATTGCAGCTATTGACATAGTGAGGCAAAGATCACAGCATCTGAACCACAATAAGACACATACGAGAGTGAGAAGATTATCAATGTCAGCATAATTTGCATGAAAGGCAAATCGCAAACTCTAGCAATCAATTGTGATTTTGGAATGAGGTATGAATTAAGATTCATACTTTATTATGATTTATGTGTTAATTATTTTATAGAATTTTAGTGATCTTGACTTTCGAGAAATCATCCTACCCTAATTTACTAATACTGGTATCAGAGCCATCTTTTATTCTTTAATTTGATTAAAATATTAGCTTGTTATTGATTATAATTTTGGAATCGAATTGCAAAAGTTTGCAACATAATATGGCAAAAAATTCTGTAAGAGTTGCATGAAAGAAGCATGGATACTGTTAAAAAATGTTACTGCATTTTCCATCTACAAATAAAAGGGGTGTCATACATGTTGGTATCATATGCACAATGAATGAGTGTTGGATGGCCAACGATGCCATAAAGTGCATATCATTGCTTTGTGTAAAATCTCCAGGTTCACAAAAAGAAAAGGAAACCTCTGTTTTTAGAATTCATACTTCTATAGATCTACAGGAAATGAGAGTTTTGTTTAAGCCGAAAACACATACCGTCTGAAAAAAGAAAAACACTTATCTTTGCATAGTTACAATATGAACTTGGCAAGATGTGACATTATGTAATTTCTAATACTTAGATTCTTACAAAGTAGGTTTGAGTTTAAAGATCTAAGATCATGTTTATTGTATACATGCTTTTAGAGGTTTTTCTTAAAACACTTCCAAATAAGTGTTAGAATATTTTTTGACGTTTAGCATTTAACTATTAAATTAGTAAAAATTTGAGAAAGTAATGTAATATTTTAATAAAAGAAAATTAGTAAGTAATATTATCTTATTTTTCCAAATAGTGATTGTTTTTATAATGATTTATAAATGTGTGATATTGCTTCATTTAACTTGTGTAATGAGTTGAAAGAGATTTAGGACATGTTTTTATATATATCAAAATGCACTTATGCATATAAGAATAGAACAAAAAGAGTCAAGCAGGTTTGGTTTGGAATTAGATTTTGTGGTCTTGATGCTATCTTGAATCCACCAACATTAATCAATCTGATTCCATGAAATTAACATAGGAAAAGCACCAAGAAGCAGAGATTAGTATGGAAAGTAAATAAGTCTAAATTGTCATTGTTTAAATATTGTTTCAGGACGAGTAGGATTACTATATCAGATAGCTCTAGCTCTAATGGGGTATTTCGCAAAACAATTAATGTGCACGCATGTTCTATTGTTCAATTCCTCAGCCAGATCATAACCACAACTCCACAATCCTCTCCAAGCAATCATACATGTTCAATTGTTCATGAATATGAATAATACGACAAAACCAAATTTGAGCAGAAAGAGACTACCGTAATACATTATACACTGGCTAGTGCACGACGAAGGGCGCAGTAGTGGCTGTTGTTGTTGGTGATTGGTGGTGCGGTGGTGAGAGAAATAGAGAGGTGGTTAGGTGATTGATTGAATTAGAATGGTGAGTAAAAGTGTGAGAGACATGAGTGTTGAGACGTGCATTAGAGAGACTTGTATGGCATGATAAAAAATTCACAAAAGGAAGTATAGATGTAATCAATGAGCTGTAGGAGATCAATAATACACTAAAGAATTAACGAGATGACTTATTGTTAAGAAGGACATTGATTTGTAATTAGATCATCTTTATTGTAGTTGTTGGGTGTTACATAGCAATGTATATATTAAAAAAATACATTTACTATATTAATATATGGATTAATATTAAATAGTATTCTGTACAAATATTTTCGGTATTAATGTATTAGTGTTATCTTATTTGAAAAGTGCTACAAAGTTCCTTTTCCTCCTTTCAATTCATTTTTATATGCTTTTTTAGTTAGGAATGGTAGATAATATAAGAAACTTGTAAGAAATTGTAAAAACTTTTTTTAAAAAAAGTTAATGTTGAAATCAGTTAAAATATATTTATAATGCTGAAACATGTAATATAGGTAGGCGGTTTTGATACAGGTTTAGTTTGACCAATAACATTTGTGTAAGGTAAGCTTAAGCAACAACATCTATGTATGAGGATGCAAACCAAAGAATCATTGTTACATAACACAGTCAAATACTGTACCAACTCTTGCACACTAACAAAAATGGCCAAATTCCATGTTAAGAGGTTTCATAGGTTTAAATGGATGTTCCATGTCCTGCATACTTTAGAGGTCATGTAAAATAGTCAAGATCATTGATACCATAAGAACTTATGGCAATAAATAGATAGAAGTCAAGACTTTAGAAGATCATATAACCAAAATGGTCACCAAAGAAACAACTGAATATCAAAGATATAACTAACCAGTAGAAAAAAATCCTGAAGTATATAAACAAGACGAATTACATCTAATGTCCTACAAAGTCCAAGCAATAGAAGAAACAGTTAATCCAGCTAAGAGGCCAAAGTTTAATGTAAGGTTACTATTTATGACCACTAGTGCTCTTTGTTTTCAATTAGCATACAAAATAATGCACACATATATAATACATACATATTGTGTATCTTTATATTGTATCAAATATCAAGAATAAAAAGAGGCAGTTTATATATAAAGTCAGGTTAATTATTACTAACAAACTAACGAACTTCTTTCCACCTTCCTACCTTATCTCAAAGCAACCCCTTAAAGGTTGTCAAAAGGGACTAAAACGATTCAATTTAGTGCAAGGAATTCCGAATATGCATAACCCTTTGGTTGACCATACCTGTAACCAAATTTAGCACAAGAGATTTACAATAAGGCCCAGACTTATAATGATAATTGGCATTCCAAGCTAAAAATAAGCTTGCATGTACCATAATTAATAACATGAGAAAAATAAGCCAGAACAAAAGCCTTCTAACCCCTTTAAACCATAATTTCCAGCCAATGCACTTATATAGGAACATGTCAAACAACAAAAATTTGATCACAAGATTAATAGCTCAACAGCAACTTAAAGCATATATATAAACCAGAATTCATCATCCAAATAAGCTTCGTAGACAAAAATACCTAGCCATAATAAACGTCATACACAAAAAAATTGCTAGCCAAAATGAGCTCCATATATATAAATAGCTAGTCTCAATGTGCACCATATACAAAAATAAAGTTGTTTTTTTTCTTCTTTTCTCTTCGTCTGTGCTAATTCTTGTGTCAATTGGATGGTTTGGCTGTCATTTATTCTATTGGAACATGTTATTGCATTGTGATCATATTGCTTACATATTTCACATGACATCTAAACTCCTTTCCTAGTATCTATATAGGTTCTGTTCCTCTCCTAACTCTTTTCTCCTTGCCTTTTTTGGTCTTCCAGCCATTTCTGTGTATTGTGGTGGAGGCATCTCAAAACCATGAATCCCATTCGGGTTTAGCCAGAAATCTTTACCAGGAATTGGAAAATTCTAACATACATGAGCAACTTTGCATCTTTGTTAATTTCAAAAAACAACTTTGCATGGCTGTTAGTTTGTAAGACATTTTCAAGCTTAGCTTTGGTGTGCTTATCACTTTCTTTAATAAGTCAACCTACTCCTCTTTGCAATAGACAAAACACTGTACAACCATAGACATTTTCTAGAATAGGTAAATATATCTACCGATAAATATGGAAAATATAGAGTGGAACTTGTATGCCAACGGAGAAAATATGGAAAGAGAATGCCCACAAAGAATAGTTAGTCATTTCTCTAAAAATAACAACAGTTTTAGTGGCATAAATTCCTCACACAACAACAGAGATGAAGCTATAAACAATAGAAAAAAATTATAGGATAGACTCATTTGTACTCTTCCAATAAACCTTGGATGTTTATTTCTTCTGTGCCAAAACAAATAATGGCATTAATCACATGAATTGAAAAAGTGAAAGCAATCACATCTAAAGAGGCTGATTCACATTACTTAGAATCTCATTTACAGCTTGCTCTATCATTTTATTGAATATCTCACATTAATTATTGCTCATTCCATCAGTGCTTGTGCAATGTCGAAGGATTCATCTTGAAAGTATTTATAAAACGAAATAAGGGAAATCAAGTTGGGATTTTACTTATCTGGGCCATAAGATTTCATACTGCTGTTTCCTCAATAGATGTGCTTAATAAAAAAAGTTCTTTCTTGAGGATTAGTACAACTACACATACCTGCCCTCTCCCAAAACATATCTGCTGTTTGTCTCTATCTGACTAATTTAGCTTTCATATAATATACAGCACAGAACAGTTTTCCAAACAATATGAACTTAGCTAAGGCTTCATGTTAAAATAAAGTAGTATTTCTTTAGGATTCTCAAGTCAAGTTTTGAAGTTATCAAATAGTCTCAGGCTTCACCATATTTGCACACAGGTTCCACTCTATCATTGAATTAACATCCCATCTAGGTTACCACAGAAGACTGTTGTTGTTCTGGATTTTATTACCAAGTTCTTAGCAACATTTAAAGGTGATTTATACACGGATGCAGTTGCAAGTTTTAGCAATAAGCAGGAAGCTCAGGCAACTTCACTGTCTAGATGAAAGAAAGGCAAGAGTGTCCTAATTCAAGTCTGAACAACCAAAAACATGCGCAACAAAAGTTTTCTAAAATGTATAGTAATTTGCCTAGCATGGATTTCCAACTCCTAATGCAAAATCAAAACAGAAGTGTTACCTCCCTTCCCTATACATACCGTCTGTCATCTACACCGCCGCCTGCTCCTCCAGCTGCTTCGCTATTCTCCTCCGGCAACACTTTTGTCCTCCGCCATCTCTCAATTGCTCGCCGGCTATAAATAATTTTAGAACTGCGGTTACAGAAAGGAACAGAATGCGATTAGGGGAAAAATATGTAAGGTACTAATTGATTACTTGGATATTATATTGTTTTTTGCGGCAAGTTCATTACCAAAATAAGACATTAATGACATTTTAAGTTATACTCAAAGCTATGATATATGTTTTAACCACAAAATTTTGAAATGGTAGCTAAATATTCTTTGCATTAACTTCACAAACTTAAATTTTATTAACAGGGAAGTTTTTGTGTTAGAGGGAAAATTAAAAGAAAAAAGAAAGTTAGATCCAACTACTGATTCAAGCCAAGGTCGAATTAATGGAACTATTTGGATTTATTTATAAATACGTAGAAATATTTATATGCTAATAAAGATTTTTTTTGTATAACTTAAAATATTGAGCATAAAAGATATCCATCTCTTAATATAGATTAAGAAATCTTAGAAAAATTATCTAATTTTTAAACAAACTCTTTCTAATTTTAAATTTTCTAGAAAGATTTTAATTAAGAAAGAATGATAAATACATACAGTATAAAATCAGTCATGAATTAACTAAATATAAATATAAATGGTAGTTGATTAATTTACGTATGTTGTTTATATTACGTGTTTTTAACTAAATTTTAATAGAATGAGTTTTTTTAAAAAAATAAAATTAAAAAACTTTTTGAAAGTTTAGAAGTTCAGAATTTTTCTAAAATTTCTTAAGAGTTTAGTATCTTTTATCCAAATATTTATTTATTTCATTTTAAAAAGAGAAGTTCGCGTCTATTGATCTGTCTTTCATCCCTTGATGATCACTCTTTATCTTTATTACCAAGTCAATTGCGCTATATTAGTGTGTATGTGGGTAAAGTTCAAAACTTTATTAAACTCTTAGTTCCATTTTCGTAAACTGATTCCACTGTCATTGCTCAATGTCTCGTGCATGTTGCTTCGTGTTGTTGAATATGCTTCTTGTATCGGAGATTTTGAATCTTGTTTTAAATTAGCTCTTGAGCTCAGTTCACTAGAGGGTTGTATTGTCTGTGGATGGAATGACATTTTGACTCTTTTTTTTTTAATTTCAGTTTACTTTATCTTAACATTAACAGGTTGTTTGGAATGCTCTGAATAAGAAATTTGGAAACACAAAAAAGGGATAAGTTTAATTCATGCATGTAATTGAAACTCATCCTTTTATAAATTGAATTCACTCTTTCAAATATCAGAATTGAATTCACTCCTCTAAACTTCACATCCTATTTTTCCTTTCTTCTCTTTTCTATTTACTAATTGCAAACCTTACATTACGATCTTCATTGTTAAACTTTTAACTTATGTTTGGTTGTAAACTAGTTGGAAACTTTTTTTCCACCTACTATATTCTCTATAATGTAATAATATAATTTTTGGTTTTATCTTACTTGATCTTTTCTATGGGTTCAGCTATAGTGTATTATAGCCTGTTAGTTTTAACTTTTAATAAAAATATGTTTAATTAAATTTGTAATTTTTATTTTTAGTTATAATTTTTTAAATTTTTATAAGATATGAATATGAAAAATTAAATTTTATTTTCTATTTTTATATACACATTTAACTCACTTAAAAATTCTAATATTAAAATTACCTATTTTTATAATTTTAATTTTATAAAATAAAAAAATTCTCTTTTAATCATATTAAAATTTAATAAAAATATACGTTTTATTGATTTTTACGTTAATAAATAAAATTATTTTTATTATTTTATCGAGTTATTATTACTATATTTCATTAATTATAAAAATAAATAATTTTTAACATATAATGCTAATTAATTTTACCTATAATTATGATATTTTAATAATATATTAATTACTGACTTATAATTATCCATGAATCTTTTTACTTATATACAATAATCTTTACCATTCAATCGAAAATCATATGATATAACTGAATTATGAAAGTTAATATAATATTGCCTTGAGTATTACTTTAAACTAAATATTAATTGTAACAATTTGCACATTTTATACTCTTGATCCTTTTGAATAAAGTACATTTGATTATTTCATATATTATTTTTATCTAGTTTTCTACATAAGAATACTTTCTTTACATTTGATGTAATTAAGATCTATTATGGTCACCAAAACTAGAATTAATTGGAATAAAGAAAATAATCTTATTATTTAATAAGTTTATTTTTTAGTTAACGTTAAAAATGTCATATAAAATAATTGAATTCATTTTGATTGTGTTCCAAACAGTATAATTGAATTCAATTCCAATATTACTGGGTTTGTTCCAAACGGTATAAATTGAATTCAATTCAATCTCATTAATGTAATTGAATCCAATTCGTTAATGAATTTAACTTGAAGGTTTCCAAACGGCTTTTAACTTGATTTTCTTACACTATTGTAGCTCAAACGGTGTTGTCAACTATTCTAGTTTTTTTGGATTTTATCTACATAGTGGACTTTGATTATTTTCTAGTAACTTCAGAGTTCTTCGAAAAAGATGCATAATTTTAGTATGCTTGAAATTTATCCTTTGTAGAATCAACTTAATTTTTGAGTCCTATGAGAGCATAGCTAGTGACGACAATGTTGACTGCTAATTACGAGCTTTATTTGATAATATTATTATATGCATCTATTGAATGTAAGTTGTTGATGTTGAGTAATTTGTTAAAGACCTTAGGATTTGCTATTAGTAGACTCAAAGTTAGCTACTTGCATACCATATTGATAGGTAAATTTTCAAATTTTAAATTAAAACCTCTTATTCTGCAAGTATACAGATCGGAAACTGCATAATAGATAGGTATCATCCTACAAGGATTGATTAGTCACCGAAATGATTCAAATGTTGTTTTGTTCAGGAAACTCAAATAATTAGAATTGAAAGATCCAAAATATAAAAATTAAGAGTTATATATACATACTTTAGGGTTATCAAAAAACTAAGAACACAAATTTGGAAAATGGTGAATCAAAGTATCAATTTAACAACTTAGGATTGTCATTACCTAATTATGTATTCTCTCACTTTAACAATGTTCAATATATTTAGTCTAAAATTTCCTAATGCCCTAATTCTTTCACTCTCATTACTTGAATCAAATAAGCCCTATTTAATGAAGTAAATGAATTATGTAAGCTCTCACTTCCCATTTTTCACTTAACCATTAAAAGGATATGAACAGATTTTTGGATAGCCACTTTTCCTTTCAAGATCTCTCTCCAAATGGCAAGATAACTTGATATATGGAGTATTCTTACTGTAACCCCACTCTCATGGCACTTACTAACATATTTCTTAACTCCATATCTCTATGTGAGCTAAGTATGGACAGCCATATACCATAAACATCAAACACATCCACAACATTGAATAAAGTGAGGTATTACATAATTTAGGCAATAACAACCCTAATAACAACTTAGAAATCCATCAAAATCTATGTTCATAACATAGCCATACATCCTTCTCAATCAATAAAATACAACAAAGAAGCAAGAAAAGAGAAGAAGTAAGGCTTATATGTCGAAGAGCAAAGCTGGAATTTTATGGTGGCAGCATTTTGTCACCTTGAAATCCTTTGATCCCACCTTAAATTCTCTTGGTTTTTCTCTCAAAAATGCTTTCTTCTCGTTCCCTTGGATATCTTGCACGACCTCATCCTTTCTAGGGTTTAAAATTGAGTTTTTATACCCCATTTAATGCTTAAAATGACGTAGGAAGGAGAAAGTTGCCAGCTGGAATTTTCCAAAAAAACTCTATTTTCTATCTTGACTTCAATCCGCGATATCTTATTGATTTCTTTTCCAAATTTGGCCTTTATTTCACCAATTTGAAACAGAATTTCTCCTTTTTCTTTGGATGAAAAATGAAAAACATCCAATAAGAATTGTATCTTGCGAAAGAATAACATTGGTGATGGGTCGGCCCAGGAAAATTCTAACTTTCCTTTGGGTCATGTGACTTGCTTTCTCTTTGGTTCTTCTATCCTTCCATCCCTCAAAACCACCTTCAAACCTATTGATTAAAAACCAAATTAATCACTTAATCATGCCCAAAACACATGCAATTAATACCAACATAATGTAAGAAAAAGACTCACAACAATGTCATGCAAAATTCATGCAAAACCTAATCTTAAAGACCTAATTCACACACATTCATGCATATTCACATACATTCATACATAATCATGCAATTATATGAAACTAAGACAAAAAATAAGCTAAAAAAGTTAACAACAATAAATTTATTATGATTAGATAACAAATTATCCTAAGAAAAGTATGTAAAAATGCCACCTACTAACTCCCCCACGCTTAATATGTACAAATGCCACCTACTAACTCCCCCACGCTTAAACTTTTGCTTATCCTCAAGCAAAATCAAATACAAAAATAATCTAAAGAACACAAATGCACAAAAACATACATGCATACAATATCAAAATTGATAGCTACTAACATGAAACGTTCTGCAATGAACTTAATAGTAAACAATAGTTATATCACAAGTTCAATTTATTGACTTATTCCATTATGCCTAAGTACTTTAATATAAACATACACATCAATCAAGATATAAACAACTCAATTTTAAACTTATGTCATTTATATTCGTGTATTTACAAGTATTGATCATTTAAATGGTTAATTATCCAAGTTATCCTTTCATGAAAATTTTTAAATAATTTATCTTATCAGCAGAGTTTTTATTACACACACACTTTTTCTCATTTTTGTAATGTTGACTTAGTCTTTTGATGCAATGACAAACATTGATGATGAATGTCCCTGGTTATTCAACTAAGGCACGTTTTTTTATTTATTAAGCTGGCTTAGTTAGGGCATCATTATAGCTTTTTGACGCGAAAACAAACATTTGTTACTCAACTAAATCACAGCTCACAATCAGCTACTAGCTCTTTTTTTAACCCTTTTTAGGTCAACGGAATAGTTATTAACACACACTCTTTTCATTTCATTTTTTAAAATTTCTTTTAGCTTATTATTTTCATGAAAGGGAAACTGAGATTGTCTACCAATTTAATGACTTCTAACAGTAACTACACTTGAATTAATAGCATTGAGTGTAAATCTAAGTATCCTATCCTAATCAACACACATGTTTATGTTAAAGCTACTTATAATTTAACTTCCTAAGTTAAAACATATCACCAGTTTATCAACATTGTTCAAAATTAAGCTAATTCACATAAAATTCCAGCCACTAAACATCCACACAGTTACATAATTTCACACAAAAATTGAAAAAATGACACATTAATATAAAAACATGAAAAATCATGCAAAACATGTAAAAAAAAATGCATATCACTATCTCACACTTGAACAACACATTATCCTCAATGTGTGAAAGTGATACACAATAAACAACAATCACACATAATATATAAAAAAATCATAAATGAATAAATAAAAAGACATAAGAAAGCTTGTTGGTATTAGTGTCGAGGATCGTGTTGGTGGTGGCTTGCGTATTCCTCAAAGCTCACACTTTACTTCTTCTTTTCCTGTATTAAAGAAAACAAAAAATAACATAAATAAAATATAAACGCAAACATCCAACAAACAAAAACAAAAACAACTCATGCTAGTTTTTAAAGTCACTAGCTAGACTCTGATCACTCTCTGGTTATGGACGGGGTCCAAGAAATATTCTTTCTCACTCGGTGGGCACTTGTCCTCTATAGTAGGGCTTGCAATGGTGGCCATTCACCCTGAAAGTTTCTCCACGCTCATTTTGAAACTCCACAACTCCATATGGGAATGCATTAATTACTGTGAAAGGTTCGCTTCATCTAGATTTTAACTTTCCAGGAAATAACCGGAGTCTAAAGTTGAAGAGTAAAACCATATCACCTGCATAGAACTCCTTTTTCATGATGTGTGCATCATGCCACCTCTTTACCTTTTCCTTGTAGAACCTGACATTATCATAAGCTTGCAGCCTTAATTCATCCAACTTATTTAACTGCAGTTTCCTCTTTTCTCCAGCTTCCTTCTGATCCCAATTTATGGTCTTGATAGCCCAGTAGGCCTCATGCTTAAGTTTCATAAGTAAATGACAAGTTTTCCTATAAATCAACCTGTAAGGCGTTGTCCCATTATTGGTCTCGAAAGTTACCTATAAGCTCATATTGCATCATCTAATTTGATTATTGAATCCTTCCTAGAACTGTTGACAGTCTTTTATAAGATTTTCTTTAATTCTCTGTCACAACCTTTACTTGTCCCTGATCTAAGGGTGGTAAGGTGTAGTTATGTTGTGTTGTACTTCATGTCTTGTAAATAATGTTTCAACTGGATTATTGTTAAAGTAGGTACCTCTGTCACTAATAATCACTTGACGCATACCAAATCTGTTGATAATCTTTTTTAGAAACCTTTACACCACTCTATTATCATTTGTTGGTGTCGCCATCACCTCAACCCACTTTAATACGTAATTAACACTTACTAAAATATATTTGTTTTCATAAAAGGACAAAAATGGTCCCATGAAATCCAGACCCAAATTGTCAAAAACTTCAACCTCTAGCATCAAAGACATTGGCATCTCATCCCTTTTCGATATGTTGCAACTCTTTGGCATCTATCACTTCTTCACCCAATGTTGTACGTCCTTAAATAATGTTGAACAATACAATCCATACTCCAACACCCTTGCGACTGTCCTATTGGCTCCATAATGTCCTGCATGAGAAAAATTATAATAGTGAGTTAAAATAGCATTAATTTCATTATCAAGAATACATCTCGAAATCAGTCCATCCGCATAATTTCTATAAAGAAGTGGATCTTTCTACATGTATTGCTTACAATCATGTTTAAACTTTTTCTGCTATTGGTAAGTTAAATTAAGAGGAAGGACACCACCTGTAATGTAATTTGCAATGTTGGCATACCAGAGATGGTCTGATTCTTGTGCCAAGAGTAGCATCTCATTAGGGAATTGCTCATTAATTTATAAGCTTGATTCCACTCTTTCCAATCTTGACAGGTGATCAACAACAAAATTTTCTACTCCCTTTTTATCCTTGATCACAATATCGAATTCCTGTAAGGATATGCTTGTTTGTGGGGAATGAGATAAAGGTAATGGGAATGAAATGAAAAATAATGCCTAGTGAAGAGTTATGATTGGATAGGTAATATTATCATTCCTTATTTTGGGGGTTTACTCCATTCCTCCCGATTAGGAGAGGAATGGGAGCCATTCCTTCGTATATTTGGCGCGCTTTTACTGTGACTTGACCGAATTCTTGCTTTTTCTCCAATCTTTCCGCAACCATCTATGATTCATCTGTTAGAGGAACCCTTTCATTTTGCAAGACACACTCAAGACTCTCACACTTCTGTTTGCATTACCTACATCGCCACCATCAATGTCGCTGTAGGGATTTGCTATTTCAGCTAGTTCGCAACATCTATATTAGCCCAAAAGTCAGGTGCTTCTCTTATCTATGCCTCTCCATCTCCATCGTCATGCTATATTGCCTTTTCTGAAAACAAAAAATTACGCATGAGCTATAGATAAATATCTCCAACCCACGAAGCTCTCCAACCCACGAAACTTTTGTCTATGCCTCTCCATCTCCATCATCAAGCTATATTTCCTTTTCTAAAAACAAAAAATTACGTATGATTTATAGATAAATATCTCCAACCCACGAAGCTTTTTCTTTTATCTCCAACCCACGAAGCTCAGCCTGGCATTCTTTAATCTCCAACCCACGACAAAGTGATTTGTAGTATCTCCAGGACAAAGTGATTTGTAGTATCCAAGGCATTTGTGTTCAAATCTATTGCAAGAGAAACTGGGTTTTCTATCATACTATTTCACGTTATAATCTCACAGGTTTTGTTTGCTTTGTTTTCATTACTTTGATTTATAAGACATTGCTTTTGGCTATATGACTCAGCAAAGATATGATTTCCTGCCACTCTTAAACTCAAAACTTGAACGTTTGGATTTGGGCACTTAATCCATATGCTTCTCCCTTCTGTTGTGTGGTGAACTCTGTTTCTTTTGTCATCTTTGGTCCTAGGTTCTTTGACTGCTAGTGGATTGGAATGGAATTTTTTAAATCTTGGATATTCAACTTCTCATTGAGGTGTTGATTTATTTGCAGAAGCCTATGATCCTCTCGATCCAAATGGAAACATTACGATCAAATGGGACATAATGAGCTGGACACCAGATGGCTATGTTGTAAGTACTAGAAAAGGATACAAGTGTCTGATTGTTTTAAGCCTTACTGTGAGGGATTTATTGTCACAACATGTGTGTCTTACGCATTCCTAGAGTGGGATAACCCAGACCTACAACTAAAATGCTATCTTAGAAATGGAAAATATCAGTCTGGAAACATCCAAAAATGCTTGCAGATTTTTTTTCTTATTTTAAATGGCGTGTGATTTTGGCTTTTACATCTTCTAAGTTTGCAACTGATACTTTGTTTTACAAAAAGGAGAACAAAGGGATATTCTTGCATGGTTCCTATTGGATTGGCAACTGAAGTTAACTGCTATACGTTTTACTTTATCTTAGAACTGGCAATTGTAATATTTTGATTACAAGGACTATGACAGTTCATACTTGTATCGGGTCAAGGCTCCTCATAGCATAGAAAAAAATCATATTTTATATTGTCTATATTTTTTGTCGACCTTTCTCTCTTGTTAACAATTACTGATATAACTAATTAATTATTGTAACTTTATTACTAAAGTTAAAAGTGAACACACTTGTCACTTATCTTCCTTTTCAGAGTTTCTTTTCATCTTGATTCTGAATCCATTGGTTCTGAAACTCCTACTTTTGTGGTTGGGTGCAGTGCTTAGTTCTGAGTATGTTGTGCTTGACATGATAATTCTTCGATCTTATGAATTGTTATAAGTACATAGTATGTTTTAAATTGGGTATTGCCTAGGTCTATTTCATACGTTCCTTCAAACAGTACCTAGGCTTTTAGTTAGTTTATCCTTGTTAATACAATTATCTGAACTTCTCTAGGTAAACCTGAATAACATGTTCTAATCTAGGCCTTGTTTATTGACATAACTGATAACTTTTTTCTTTGTAAACACCCTTCTTCTATTATAATGATAGTCTTTCAAGTTTGTTTGGCCTTACATCTCCAAATTTTTTGCTTTTATTGCTTTTTGCTACTTTCTTCAGCAATAAGACACCAGATGTTAGAAATCATATATATTTGTTTACATTAAATGATGTTTGTGGTTATGATGTAGGTGAATGACTCCAGGAATCTAACAAGATCATCAAGAAATACCTAGATCGAGTTCCTGTAAGTTATTCATTTACACTTGCATTTCTTAGATTTTGGAGCTCCTATTTTATGCACAATATAAATGTCTTTGTATAAAGAAACATAGTATACCGTATGACTGAACATGGAAGGAAAAGGATAGGACAACTTCATGCGGTGTCTTTCAATTTGAAGTTGCGTTTTATCTATGTGTTGATGTTGTTTTACTGCTACTGGTGTTGTTTCACTCTTATTTATCATGAAAATTTCCCTTTTTCATAGATGCAACCCATCCCTTGTTGGTTGTTGCCTTATTGAATATAGTTAGGTTAACATCTACTAAGTACACTCATTCATAAATTTCAATAAAAGTGCTTATTCTCCTAATTGAAATCTGATGTCAAGTTCATCTTGACCCTTATCTGGAACTTCTTCCTCTTCATAAAGTGGTTAGGAGTCATCTCTACAATATTATCACCATTCACAATATTTAATAAACTACCAAATATGGTGTTCTACCTTTGAGCATTTTGGTGGGTAGCATATATAGCCAATATACTAAAATATTCATTACTCTTTTAATCAAAAACTTCTTAGGTATTACCTTTTCAACCATTATGCTTGCTTGTTACTCTCACACTGATTAACCGTTATGCTCCCTTGTTACTCTCACAATGATTATAATATTCTTCCCTATTACTCTATTTTGTTAAAGAGTATGTAAGGTTATAAATTTGTGAGTATTTTGTTCTTGAGAATAATAAGCTATAAACTCCTTGGAGATATGTTATAAAATGTTATCATAACATGAATTACTTAAGTGAAACGATATTTCTTTTTGTAGTCTTACTTGCATAACATCATTTTCATTCATAATTTTAAATGCATCAAAACAAACATGTCCCATTATGTTATGTCATATTACTAATTTGCTAATTAACATAGGCAACTTAGCAACATATATAAAAGTATTCTCTTCGAAAGATTTTTCTTAACATTCTAATCAATAAAAAAAAAGTTTGGTCTTCATGCAAATTCTTAACAATTTGAGATTCTTTAATATCAATTATCACTCATTCACCTCTAGCAAAGTTCATTCATATCCTTTATTAATCAATTGACCTAAACTTGATATTTTTTATCAAGGTTGGGAACTACAAGTACTTCAGGTATTTGGTTTAAAGTATGCAAAGGAACCGATCTTCTTCAACATGGCTCGCCCCCCTAATAGCGAAAGACGACACAAACTAAAGCAACTTTTGATACTTCAACAAACAACAAATAATATGATGGTGTTCTTATTTGCTGTACATTATGTTATCTATTGTTTGTACCTTCAACATAAGGTCCGTGAAATTAAAACAAAGGAAGAAAAAAGGATTGATAGAATGAGATGGATGTTTAGATTGACCATGGATTATGATAACGCTTGCATTAGTGAACTTTGTATGGATAGAGCAACCTTTAGGATATTGTGTGATATGGTAAGAGATATCTGGGGTTTAAAAGACACTAGGAACATATCCGTAGAAGAGGTTGTTGCAATGTTCATATACACCTTAGCTCACCATAAAAAGAGTAGGACAATAAGCTTACTTTTGCTCCGTAGTAAAGAAACCGTGAGTCGGCAATTCCATAAAGTTCTTCATGCAATTATAAGATTGCACCATATTTTGCTCAAGAAGCCGGAGCCTATTACTCAATATTGTCAAGATGAGAGATGGAAGTGTTTTCAGGTAATTGAACATTATAATTAACATATAACATTAATATCATAACTTTTATGCGCTAAATCACCTTTTAGTTTTAATTTGTAGGGTTGCCTAAGAGCCTTAGATGGGACATTAATTAAAGTTACACCTCCTAATAAAGATAATCCCTGATATCGCACAAGAAAAGGATGTATTTCAACAAATGTTTTAGGTGTTTGTTGTCAAAACATGCAATTCATATATATATTGCCTGGTTGGGAGGGCTCTGCACACGATGGTCATTTCTATTACAATATCCAATTTTGTTTCTGCTTCAGTTATGCTGCTCAATCATAAGTTATTGTTTAATTATGAAGGATGTTATTACTTGGTTGACTCTGGACATTGCAATACAAATGGATTTCTTGCTCCGTATCAAGGGCAACGCTATCATCTCAAAGAATTCGATGGCCATCTACCAGAGACGGCGGAGGAATACTTTAAAAAGAAACATTCCAAAGTAAGGAATGTTATTGAGAGATGCTTTGGATTGTTGAAAGGAAGATGGAAGATCCTTGCATCCCCTTCATTTTTCTCAATTCAAACCCAAGTTCACATTATAATGGCTTGTTCCCTTCTACACAACTTGATTCACAAGTTCATGAGCTTTGATCCACAAGAGTCAATCACTAAAGATCAAGAGGAAAGTGAGGAAGATGATGAAATGGAGTACATTACACAAATTAGTCCAAGTGATGAGTGGTTAACATTTAGGAATAATATGGCAACCAACATGTATAATATATGGACAATTAGATCCAATGAAAATGATGTAGATTAGTATTTTAAGATATATTTGTTTCATATGCTTATTAGATTGTTGAAATCTTTTGATTTTGATTAATGTACCTGAATGTTGAACATCTTTGTTTGTTTACTATTAGTAATATATAATTGAGAATTATTGGATTACTTTTGAAATGCACCTATGTGAACATCTCTATTTGGTTGACTATGTGTTTGTGAGTTATTAGATTACATCATTGTATTTATAATTTTCAGCAAAGTTATTTTTTATATGTTATTTTTTTGATAACTCTTACATTGTCATGCTTTTAATAGGAATGGCTATGCTTCCGTGTGGGAGGGGAAAGAATAAGCAGTATTGGAAGGATGATGAGGTTGAAGCTTTGGTCGATGTTTTGCAGAAACTAGCTTGCGATCCTTTATGGAAAGTATATGGGGGCTTTAAGAACAATTACATGGTTAAAGTGCACAAGAGGTTGCTGAGTAAGATTCCTAATTTTGATAAGGATGTCGATCCCCACATTGACTCTAAAATTAAATGGTTCAGAAACAAGTACAATCCAATTTCTGAAATGTATATGCAAAGTGGATGTCAGTGGGATGATGTTGAGCATAAGATCAATTGTGAGAAACAATGGTTTGATGAATGGTAAGGACATTTATCTCAGAGTTTTTTTTCTCATAATTATAACATTTTCTTGTTATCACATTTTTAATCTTCTTCTTGTAATTCCTTTTTACAGAATCACAAGAATGTAATTGGGATGTGGAACTTTAAATTTCCTTATTTGCAGAAACTAGACATGGTGTGGGGTAAAGATAGAGCGACGGGACTCCAAGCTGAGGATATAGCTGAAGCAAGTGCTAAGGCTAACATTCCAAAGAATATGACAGTGTGTTCTTCATTAGACAGTGAAGATGAAGTTGTGGTATCTGATACACAAGGATCATCAGCTATTCCTTCTAGCAACCATGGAATAAAAAAGAGAAAAAACTTGTAACCAAGAAAGGAAAATTCTTACAAGAAAGGAAAGTTCTTAAAAAAAATCAGCAACACTGCAGAATACTATTGAATCAAGGTTAGACAGCTTCACAGTTAAGTTTGAGTCTATTTGTGAACAAATGGCCTCACAATATGCAGCTGTTGCAAATGCTTTTATTGCGGAGTCTAAATCTGATTCCTTAACTTATGAGAAGATGCAAGAGCTCTTCAGTGAGCTTATTAGTATTAGCATATCTGAAATGGATGTTGGTAAGGCTGCTCTATTATTCTATAATGATCCTGCTAAAGTTCAGGTTTGTTCGCTTTGCCAAGTTATTTAAAAAGGTCTTTTGTACTTGGATTCCTCTATCCATCTTCCAGTCTATGAATCATTAGAGGAAGCATATTAATATTTTTGTAAGTATTATGAACTTTTGATGCAATTGATGTTGCCTAAGCAGGTTATTTTGTATTAGTTGTTAATTTTGTAGTTATGATGCAAACAAACTTTATAGTGTTAACCTGGTTATTTTGCATCAATTGAAGACTTGTTGTTAGGGTATTGTGTATAGCTGTCATATTTTACATCTTTTGCATTATTAGAAGAATGTAAATTGTATTAAACTATGTTACTTGATTTTACTATAGCAATGGAATGGTGGATATTATAGTTATATCGATGAATTGTATTTATTTATTTTGGATGATTAAATTATATTTTAAGGATATTATGTAACTAGTGATATGTTGATGCAAGAAAATATTATATCATTTTTTTTCTTCAAGAGCTATCTGAAAGGAAATAGTGCAATATACTTGATTTTAAACATTTTATCATTATAAATAGGGTGCATAAATTAAATATAATCAAGTAAAATATATTTAAATTTTGATATAAAACAAACTTTTAACAAATTTTTATTTCTAATATTTTTAACAAATCAACCACCATCTATGGTGATGGTAATTATTCCTTCATCTTAACCAACCATCATAATTACTATAATCATTCTCATTCTCATTCCTTACTATATTCATTCCCATTCCAATTCTCATTCCCCTTTGTGAACCAAGGACCCCTTAAGAGTAGGATCCACCTAATCAGCTGAGGCTTGGCATCCTTTTTGACAAAAAGGCACTTCAAAGATGCATGATCTGTATACATAATCACTTTTGAACCAAGTAAATAAGAATGAAATTTATCACAACCAAAAACTACAGTTAACAAGTTTTTTTCGTCATGGTATAATTAATCTAAGAATCCGTCAAAGTCTTGCTGGTGTAGTGAATAGTATGCAACTTCTTTTCCTTACGCTACCCTATAACACACCTAATTATGTAATCGCTAGCATCACACATTAACTCGAATGGCAAGCTCCAATCTTGTGGTTGTAACATTAGTGTTGACATCAACGCCTTCTTCAACCTATCAAAAGAAAATAAACAATCATTATCAAAAATGAAAGGAACATCTTTAACTAACAAATAAGTAAGGGTTTATCAATTAAAAAAAAATCCTTTATGAATCGGCGATAGAACTCGGCATGACCTAAAAATGCTCAGACCCCCCGAGCATTAGTTGTTGGAGGAAGTTTATCAATGACTTCAGTTTTTACCTTGTCCACTTGAATACCTCTACAAGATATCTTGTGTCCCAAGACTATTCCATCCTAAACCATAAAGTGGCATTTTTCTAAATTTAATACTAAATGGGACTCTTCACATTGTTGGAAAACCTTATCCAAAATTTTCAAACACTGCTCAAAGTAATCTTCATACACTGAAAAGTCATCCATAAATACCTCTAAAAATCCTCAATCATATTAGTAAAAATGGCCATCATATATCGCTAAAATGTAGCTGGTGTATTGCAAAGTCTGAACGACATCCATCTGGATGCAAAAGTACCATATAGACATGTGAAAGTTTTCTTGGCTTGATCCTTTGGATAAATGAATGTCTAATTATAGTCGGAATACACATCTAAGAAATAATAGAATGCATGTCATGTAACTCCAGCATCAAAGACATTGGCATCTCGACCCTTTTCGATATGTTCCCAATTCTTTGGCACCTATCACACTTCTTTACCCAATGTTGTGCATCCTTAAATAATGTTGGACGATAAAATCCACACTCCAACACCCTTACGACTACCCTATTGGCTCCATAATGTCCTGCAAAAGAAAAATTATAATAGTGAGTTAAAATAGCAATAATTTCGTTATCAGGAATACATCTATGAATCAATCCGTCTGTATAATTTTTGTAAAGAAGTAAATATTTCCACATGTACTGCTTACAGTCATGTTTAAACTTTTTCTGCTGCAGGTAAGTTAAATTAGAGGGAAGGATACCACCTGTAATGTAATTTGCAATGTCGGCATACCAGGGATGGTTTGATTATTATGCCAAGAGTAGCATCTCATCAGGGAATTGCTTATTGATTTCTTCTTGTAAGCTTGATTCCCCTCCTTCCAATCTTGACAGGTGATCAACAACAAAATTTTGTGCTCCCTTTTTATCCTTGATCATGAAATTCTCAACCAAGGCTTGGTATCCTTTATAGCAAATATATACTTTAGGGATGCATGATCTGTATACATAATCACTTTTGAACCAAATAAGTAAGAACGAAATTTTTAGAGCAAAAATTACAGTTAATAGTTCTTTTTTCATCATGTTATGATTAATCTGAGAATCCGTCAAAGTCCTGCTGGTATAGTGAATAGTATGCAACTTCTTGTCCTTACACTACCGTAGAACACACTGAATTGCGTAATCCCTACCATCGTACATCAAATCGAATGGCAATCTCCAATTTGTTGATTGTAACACTAATGTCGACGTTAACGCCTCCTTCAACCTGTCAAAAGAAACTAAACAATCATTATCAAAACTGAAAGGAACATCTTTAACTAACAAATGAGTAAGGGGCCTAGTAATTAAAGAAAAATCCTTTATGAATCGGCGATAGAACCCGGTATGCTCTAAAAATGATCAAACCCCTCAAACATTACTTGGCAGAGGAAGTTTATAGATGACCTCAGTTTTTGCCTTGTCCACTTCAATACTCTTGTGCTCTCTCATTGGAAGGTGGTATGGTTGGCTTGGTCCTCGCCAAAGGTTCCTTCTCACTTTTCTCTTCTTCCTCTCCATCCTTCTCTCTCTTTCCACTATTGAACTCAACTTTTTCATCACCAATACGCAAAATCAAAACACCATTATTTACATCAATCAATGCTTGACTAGTATTCATAAATTTGTGTCCCAACCTTAATGGACAATTTCTATCCTCAGCAACATCAAAAATTACAAAGTCAATAGAAATCACAAACTTATCTACTTTTACCAAAACATCTTCGATAACTCCAAAAGGCTTTTTCATGGACTGATCAGCTAACTGAATTGTCATTGATGTTGGCTTTATGTCATCCACGTTCAGCTTCTTAAAAATAGAAAATGGCATTCGATTAATACTAGCTCCCAAATCACATAAACATTTAGAAAGTTCAACTCCATTAACAATATAAGAATAGTAAAACTCCATGGATCCTTTAATTTCGATGGCAAAGTGTTTATAATCATAGAGATGCAACTGGCTATCAATGCTACTGTCTGATTTGAATCCTAAGTTTGCTTGCGAGAAAATAATTCCTTTAAGAACTTAGCATACTTGGGTATGTGCTGCAAAACTTTTGGCAAACAAAAACTCATATTCAACTTGTTCAATTTTTCAAAAAGTTTGTTGAATTAGATCTCTACTGGATTCTGACTCACTATTCTAAGAAATGGTAATTTTAGAACATATGGTGGAGGTGGAACATATGGGGGTTCCAGCTCCTCAGTGACTTTCTCCTTAACTTTTTCCTGACCTTTCTCCACTAGATCAACAACTTCCTTCAAAACTGGATCTGGTAACTCCTTTCCACTTCTCAGCTGAATCGTCTTTAAATGGTATTTTTGATAAGGTTCTGAAGTGTTGGGAAGGTTACTTGGGGGTCTAGTTGATACTGTGGTTGCCAGCTGACCCATCTGCACCTCTAGGTTGTAGATTGATGATATTTGATTTTTAATCAACTGATCACTCTTCACTTGTTAACTCTTCAGCGCCTGATCAGTCCGTGCCTATGCCTCCTAGATATTGTTAACCTTTAATCCAATTGTACCCATCATTTCCATCATCTTTGAAACTTGGGAGCTCAACTATAGAAGTTGAGAATCTGTGCTTGCATCTTGGGCTTCCATTTTTGCCTCTAGCCTTGATTCAATACCTCCAAACTTTGACCCTAAAGCAATGTGTAAGTTACTTACCTTTTTCCTAAAATCCTGGGAGTTTTTGAGGTCTCCAATTGGTTCCTATAGGGTTAGCCCAAGAAAATTTTGGATGATTTTTCAATCCAGCATTATAAGTACCAGAATATGGTTTATTACCTAACCTTTATTGGAACCTTAAATAATGAGCTTGTTTTATGCCTTCAGTGCTCATTAAATAATATTCTGATGAATTATAATTGTCTGCTCGACAAATCTCACAATTTTGATGCATATACTTCAAAGAACTAGATGAAGGTTGAAGATCACTTACCTGTTTCCTTAATGATGCAATTTTTGCAAATAAAGCCCTTGTTGAATCTACTAACATAACCCCTTTTTGTTCCTTCATCTGTAGTGGTTTACTCATTTTATGGTAACAAAGGCAGTTGTTAACAACCATGTCTTCAATCAGGTCATATGTAACATCTATAGTCTTCTCCATTAATGAACCTTCTGTAGCTGCATCAATGGTGCTTCTGATTGTTGAATTTTATTATAAAATGTTTGTAACAAAAATTCCCTAGGTAGATTATGATGGGGAAGCTCCTCTGCCACTCCTTGAAAAGCTCCCAGGCTTCGTACAATGAATTGTTAAAATTGGTGGACCAATTGGTCCTATATTCTAACTTGTTCTGGAGTAAGGGAGTTCATCCATGCCTTTGCTTGATCATTTAGTGTGAAGGGAAATAATTTCATCTTTACTGCATCTTTCGACAGCCATTTTTCTTGAAATTATCACAAATTTCCAAAAAAATTGGCAATGTGAGTATTAGGATCCTTATGTGGCAGACCATAAAATTGAAAATTACTTTGCAAAATATTAAGTAAAGTAGGCTTGATTTCGAAATTGTTCGTATTCACTGGTGGTTTATCAATTTCTTTTTGGTTCAGATTAAACCTTGGCTCTCAAAGTTCTTTCTTCACCACCTTGTTCCCTCTGTTAAGCCATTACCTCCTTAATTTGATCTTGTCTCCTTACCTTTCTTAATTCCTTTTCTACTTTAGTGATGTCATGTTTAATTTCTCCGCAACTCTTGCACTCGTCGTGTGCATATCCCTATTACACATCAGAAAAGAATATCAAAGTAAAAATGAAAAGAAAATCCAAATCAAAATAATTCAAACCAAAACCAATGCTAAGCTCAATCCCTAGCAATAGTGCCAAAAACTTGATAGGTAATTTTCCAAATTTTAAATTAAACTCTCTTATCCTGCAAGTATACAGATCGAAAATTGTAGTATAGATAGGTATCGCCCCATAGGGATTGGTTAGTCACCGAAATGATTCAAATTTTGTTTTGTTCAGGAAACTCAAGTAATTAGATTTGAAAGATCCTAAATATAAAAATTAAGATTCATACATATACACTTTAGGGTTTTCATAAAAGTAAGAACACAAATTTAGAAAATGGTGAATCAAAGTATCAATTTAACAACTTAGGATTGTCATTACCTAACTATGTATTCTCTCACTTTAGCAATGTTCATTATATTTAGTCAAAAATTTCCTAATGTCATGGTTCTTTCATTCTCATTACTTGAACCAAATAAGCCATGTTTAATGAAGTAAATGAATTATGTAAACTTTCACTTCCCATTTTTCACTTAACCATTAAAAGGATATGAACAATTTTTTAGACAGCCACTTTTCCATTTAAGATCTCTCTCCAAATGGAAAGGTGACTTAATATATAGAGTATTCTTGGTGTAAGCCCACTCTCATGGCACTTACTAACATATTTCTTAACTCCATATCTCTATGTGAGCTAAGTAACCGTATACTATAAACATCAACCATATCCATAATATCGAATAAAGTGAGGTACTACATAGTTTAGGCTTAACAAACCTAATGACTACTTAGAAATCCATCCAAATCTCATCCAACATGTTCATAACATATCCATAAATTCTTATCAATCAAAAAAAATACGGCAAAGAAGCAAGAAAAGAGAAGAAGTAAGGCTTATATGTTGAAGAGCAAAGCTGGAATTCTATGGTGGCAGCTTTGTGTCTCCTTAAAATTCTTTGATTCCACCTTGAATTCTCTTGTTTTTTCTCTCAAAATGCATTCTTCTCTTTCCCTTGGATATTTTGCACGACCTCCTTCTTTTTAGGGTTTAAAATTGAGTTTTTATACCCCATTTAGTGCATAAAACGACGTAGGAAGGAGGAGGTTACCAGCTAGAATTTTCCAAAAAACTCTATTTTCTGTCTTGACTTCAATCTGTGATATCTTATTGATTTCGTATCCAAATTGGGCCATTATTTCACCAATTTGAAAATTAATTTCTCATCTTTCATTTGGATGAAAAATTAAAAACATCAAATAAGAATTGTATCTTGCGAAAGCTTAACATTGGTGATGGGTCAGCCCAGGAAAATTCCAACTTTCCTTTGAGTCACGTGACTTGCCTTCTCTGGTTTCCTTCCATCCCTCAAAATCACCTTCAAACCTATTGATTAAAAACAATATTAATCACTTAATCATGCCAAAACACATGTAATTAATACCAAAATAATGTAAGAAAATGACGCACAATAATGCCATGCAAAATTCATGCAAAACCTAATCTTAGAGACCTAATTCACACACATTCATGCATATTCACATACATTCATACATAATCATGCAATTATATGAAACTACGATAAAACATAAGCTAAAAAAGCTAATAACAATCAATTTATCACAATTAACTAACAATTTGTCCTAAGAAAAATATGTTCAAATGCCACCTATCACATATGGGTCTCCATGGTCCAATTAATCAACAAAAAATTGCATGATAAAAGATCAATCTGTTAAGGTTTTAGGGTATTCGAGCTTAGATGCTAATTTCTAATAAGATAGTTTTCTAAGTGAATTACACTATCTCTGTGTTCATTATTGTTTTATTCGAGCCTAGATACTAATTTCTAATAACGATAGTTTTCTAAGTGAATTCCACTATCTCTGTGTTCATTATTGTTTCCTATTTTATTTTAATTGTTTTAATTTTATTTTTTTATTAAAATGTAAAATCAATCTTTAGGCTAGATAATAGGGGAAAGGTAAGTACTAGTATTCATAGTCTTCGTGGGACTGACCCGTACTTGCCAGTACTAACTACAGCTACTCTATGCACTTGCGATTATTACATAATTGACCAACTCAAAATAGATCAACCACCTACATTCTTGATTCCTTTATAATTATAGGAAATTAAGTCCTAGAAGGAATAGGAGTATCTTTAAAAGATATTATAAACATTCCAAAGGATATATTTTCAAAGGTGAACAAAGTGATAAATGAGTAATTGAATTTAAGTAACGAGATACTAGGTCCATAGAGTATGATGTTCCAAAGTAAGAAAATATTTTTTTCAAAATTTATCAATATGAGATAATGAATTATAATGATCTAGTAAGAAGAAATCAATTGGATGGACGGTATCTAAGTGGGAGCAATTTAAGAGATGATAAATTAGTTTGATCATGGATAATTGTAGCATTCTTACCATTACTAATTCAAATGGTAGTAATATCATAATAGAGAGATTTTTTTAAAATTAATTATACACATATTGTTCCTTGAATAATTCCTAGATGAAGTTGTTGATATTGAAAGGGAATCCTTTATTGTAGCTTCACAATTAAATTATGAGCCAAGAAATGTGAAAAAGGCTTTATCCAATTTTGCTAAGGATGAATGATTTATAGTAATAGAAAAAGGAATGAAATTCAACAAGCTAAATTTAAGTATGATGAATGGTTAATCTTCCTAAAGGATGTAAAACCTTTAAGACAAATGAGTTCTCAAATGTTAAATAAAATATTGATGGCATCTTTGAAAGATACAAAGCATGTCCAATGGCAAAAGAATACACACAATAGAAGACATTTGTTATAATAAAACATTCTCATGTGTTGTGAGGTTTATTTTAGTTCAATTAATTCTAGCTTGATTAGTCAAAATGGATCTTGAACTACATTAGATGGATGTTAAGAATGCATTTTTAAATTAAGATTAAATAACGGAATCTATATCCCCTAGATTTGTTTTAGAAAGGCCAAGAGCAATACATGTTTAGATCGTTAAAGCCAATCTGTATTCTTAAGCAGTCTTGAATTGAGTGGTATATTTTCATATTGTAATCATGTCATATAATTTTAATATTATTAACAAAGCCCACTAAGTATATGTTAAAAGGTATAATGATAAAAGTGTATTTTATCATTTTGAATGGATAATATTTTGATAGTTGGTGATAATAGTTAGTTTGTCAAGCAAATAAATAAATTAACTATCAAACACGTTTAAGATGAAGAACATAGGTAAGGCTACATACCTTTTAGGGATAAGATTGTAAATTATCATTCAAGAAATCATTGTCACGTTTACAATTTACATATATATCAAGCAAATACTTAAACAATTTTATATACTAGATGGAAACTGCTTTATTGTGGTCATTACTAAAGGTGAGTGCATAAGTAATAGATAGTATCCACAGATGCTATAAAAAGGAAGAGAAAAATATGGTTTCTTATTTTTTTTTCAATTAGTAATCACATAAAAATATTTTATATATGAATAAGTATATTAAAAGGTAGTATTAGGGAGCTCAAGGATAAATATTAAACGAAACAGATACATATCAAGTATAATTATGTGAATGAAATATTATTACAAAGAGGAATGAATATGCCTTGTGATTATTCATAATACTTGTTATTAATGATTATAGTTTATCTATCGTTGATTATTTGATGCAATATATGTTTAATCAAGTATTAAATCCATTTTTTATAATGAATTTTAAACAATAATTAAATTACAAAAAATATTAGAATGCTTAATTTTGAATTTAATTTTCAATTCTAGAATGAATATTAGAGTAAGTATGAAACATTGGCATTTAGATACAAGAAGTTTGTTGAAAAGATATGAGATATCTTCCCACAGATAATCGCCTCCATTACTTTGTAAGAATGAAGGTGAGAGAAGTTTTAAGTAGTTTTATTAAGGTGACAAACAACAGCTTAAGGCCTAAAATACTAATGTCATTATGAAGTATATTAAAAGGTATAAGAAGTTATTAGTAATAACATGACCTAAAGAAATGGTGTATTCACCGAATATTTTATAATATTCTATATGTGAGTTCTAAAAGGTTAATTGAATAATTAAAAGGGTGAACTTGAGTTAGACATTAAATATGTATGACATATCCTTTATACAATATTTAAGAAAGACATATGTTTTGATAAAATAGAGTTAATGTTGTAACATATGAATTATAACATGTGTTAATTTCCAATCAATAAGCATATTATAAGTCAAATTCTCAACACATATTGTTTACGGATCCTTTGAGACTATGTGAACCCCAAATTAAAATACTCTTTTTTCACTCCACTTTTAGTTCTAGAGAATTGAGTTAATGGTTGCTACTTAGAATGTTACTAGAAAATCATGAATAATTTGATATAAAGGGATATTCTAGAAAATCAAATTAATTTGACTTAAAGGATTGAAGAACGAGAAAGATAATTATAAATTTAAGTTTGCATCAAGATGTATTCAAAGCGACCCACCTTCTATATGGAAGGCCATATGGATACAAAGCATTTATATAATGAGAATGAGATGATGATGATTGATGTAGTAAATGATTTAGAGCATAGCATTATAAATCCAATTAAGGATTGATTCATTAACCGAGAAGCAATATACTCCTAATATATGTATTTCAACGTGTTCTCGTCATATACTAGTGGTAGGGGTCATTAGATAAGTATTAGATACACCAATGGTGAAATTAAATACTGGTGATTGCTTCAACAATCTAAATAGTTGAAACAGTTCTAATAATCTTCTAATATAAAAACAGATTTGTTCCTTTTATTTAAAAAAGATAATAAGATAAGGATAAAAAAGGAGAAAAAGAGGAAAAAATTATGATAAGATAATATCAAGTATCCAAAGATTTTAAAAATAATGGCTAAATTTTTTTATTTTGAAAAAAATCTTTAATCAGTAGATAAAAAAGAAAATTGCTATTTTTTGTTTAAATATTAGTGTTACAAATATTTCTCGATCCTATTTTATTATTTACATTTAAATTCAATAACATTGAATATTCTTTGGCCTGAGCCATTTATGAATTCTCTTTGTTTGATGGTTATTTTCCTCCATCTTTCTTCTTTTTTTTTGCTTTTTTTCTTTTCGCCCTCCTCTATGATTCCACAATCACAACCTTTAATAGAAAAACCAAATTAAGAAACATGTCAACAATATTAAGAAAATAAGATTGTAAAATTTTAGAGAACATCAAAGAAATTAAAGTACAAAATCACCGAAAAGACAACACAACAAATACAGGGAGACTCTCTCATTATACAGAAGTCTCTATTTGAGCACTAACAACTCAAATCTCTCGACCCTTATGATATCTTTAGCATAAAAGAAATGCAAAGCATTGATTAAGAATTGTATGCGACATAACAAGATTTAGAAACATTATAGATATAGTGTTCCAAAAACATGAGTCATATTTTGCCTCACTGAGTATTGATTTGTTAAAGAAAAGTTGTGAGAGAACTTGAGAGAGGAAATAGGTGAAAATATCCCACAAAGATGGTGTTAGAGTGTAATGAACAAAATAAACTTACCCTTAAAAATATCCAAGGGGAATTGGATTTTTTCTTTTTCTCAGTGTATCTTTATATATCTTTATGTCCTTCCTTCTTAGCTAGTAGTTGGTTATCTTTTTCTTACTCCATGGATTTCACTCTCTAGTTCGTTGTTAAAGATTATACCAATGTTATGAATACCATACTGATACTGGTATCAGATTTAGTTCTGATACAGTACTATATTAGTATTGATCAATATCGGGTACCATTTTTTATAATTATTTAAATTTATGAAATAGTCCTTAAATTTTTTTGAAATTGCAAAATAGTCCTTCAATATATTGTATTGTATATTTTATAATTTTACATTAACCTTGCCTCCAAAAATCATAATAATAGAAACCTAAAATAACAATTTATTTATTTTTATTAACATTATTTTTCACATATAAATAATAATAACAATTAATATGAAAAAAGATCATTCAATAATTATACTAATATAAAATTAAAAAAATGAAAAGTATTTAAAATATTACAATTTCATCATATAATAATTACATCAAAACATCAAATAAAAATCATAATAAATATGCATTATTCTCTAACAATTACAATTTACAACAAGAGTTCGTATCGAAGAATCAATTAGACGTGAAACTTGAAATAAAAATATTTACAATTATATTGTATATATAGAATTTAAAATATACATCAAATATAAGTGAAATTAAAAGAAAAGGAGAAATAAAAACATGGAACTTCATTCAATCAAATACTCATTATAATTTCATTGACCTCAATTCTTTTTTGGTGCAAAATCCTCATTATTAAGAGGAGTCTCATCATCACTATCATTCAAACGCATTACACCAAATTGTATGTCAATGCTTTCTTATTCAAGATTATCTTCCAAATTACTCTCATTTATCAAACCTAGTTCCTTAGAAACCCAATATGCCAAAAGATCGATATTATCAATGCAAATTGGATCTACTGAACTATTTGTTCTATTAAGAGTCCTAATAAACAATAAATTAAATTATTAAAAATTATAAGAAGTTATATCTAACTTAATAATGATAATAACATTGACAGGCCCCTCTCTTAAAACAACTAGGCTGCTTGCTCAATATACCAAGGTGACCTTCCAGTAGATATTTGATCTAGTTAGAAAGTTCTTATGGAGCTAAGCCTATTGCTCTTTTTGTTAAGAAAAGCCTAACTCAAATTAATAAATATAAAAAGTGGAGTTTTTCATTTAATCTTTTTATTAAAAATTTCAGCAGAATAACAATTGCATTTTGATATTTCCAAAATTTCCAAAGTATTTGTAAATGTTCTAAACACTTCTATATTCAAACTAATTTCTTCATTACAAATTTCAGACTTCAAGTCCTCTCACAAGCAACCTCAAACAATCTAATCAATTAATTTTAAAAAAGTTAAAACATATTCATGCATTTAATTTAAAAACATTTACATATATGCATTCTTCACACAAAATTACATTCAAAACATATTCATAGATATGAAATAGTTCCCAAAAAGTATTTACAAGGCAAATATACCTGCACAGCAGCACGTGACGAAGCTGACTACTCATAGGGTGAAGTTCATGCTGTTGAAGCCGCTGAGCTTGCACAGGAGGTTTTATTTTAAAAACATAAAATAGAGTATGAGCTAAATGAACTCAATGAGTGTTAGATTTTTTCTCCAAATCATTTTTAACAATTTAAACTTCCTTAAAACAAATTCATTGCATTTTGTATAACACAATTTCAATTTTTCTGAAATACTATTTTGAAATGCTTTTTCAAAATTAAACTCATAATATAAAAGTTTATTTTTTCCTTTTTCCTTTTTCTTTCAACAATAAACAGTGGTGGCAACAAGTTTTCTTAAAAGTTTTATACTAAAAATAAGCCAACCATTATAATTGGTACCATACTGTGCCCTAGATATAAAGTCACGAAATTGGTTTTGTATCGCTTTCTCACAACTAGTTAACCACTAGTTGTAGAGTTGGTTCTATATCACTGACCTGCAATAGGTTAATAGCTATAAACCGGTAATTACAGAGTTGGTTTTATATCGCTTACTCATAACAATTTTTGGCTAGCACTATATATAGCTAATATGTGTAGAGGATGACTCACTAGACTATCGATAGACATAATAACATCCTTGCTAGTAACTAACAGCCCCCAGACACTGCCTTGCAATTTTTAGGGTACTATGAAAGCATACGATGGGTTAAATTTTCATTTCCTTTTTATCAACAAATAACATAATTTCAATGACGATACTAATAAAATTCTTAAATATACAATTTAATGCATAATTTAAAATAATGTCATCAATTCTTCTGCAAAGAATTTATTCATATAAAACAATTCAAATACACTCACTGTTTTGTAAATTCGTCGCTAAACACACTCACGTGTTTTGTACCCCTCCTTTACCTACATAAATTGTATTTCGCTTTCACATTTATTCCCAAATTAAAAAATAAGGCATTAAAACTATATTTTTAGTTTTAGTCAAATTCGAGATTACTGTTTAATCAAGTAATACGTACACTATTTGTATTTTTGCTTTAACTTCCGTAATGTAATCTATTATTCTCTGTTTCAAAATCTAACTTCAAAAATTACTTAAATACCATCTTTTACCCATTCTAACTTACCAATTTCTTCAAAACATATCTCACCCAATTAATTCACCATATGGCCGAATATGTAGTGCTATTAATGCTAACTTTTTCCATTTGATTTTTCACAATAATAACGTTAAAATTTCAGCTTATTACACCATAACCATATCAAACTTCAACAACCCACACCAACAACTACATTTCCTCTTAAGGTCGAATTGCCCTCACCATACACATATATTATCATTTCATTTTCTTTCCAAGTTTTCAACACAATTCACCTAAGATCCATGCTAAGCATCATCCAAACACATCAAACTAAAAATTACAATTTTTTCTAACAATTTTCTAGCTTGGTCGAATTGATACACATAAATTATCCTTCCATTTTCTTAATATATCATATTACAAATACATGTTTTAAAACATATAACATTATTCAATACACATAATATCATCCCCAACTATTTAACCACAAAAATCCCCAAACTTACATTAACTTCATCTAGTCCAAATTCATCTTCTAAGCTACCAATAAATTTCATTTTTATTTTCAACACACTGATTAGCTTCCAACATATAACACATAAAATGAAATCATACCAAATTTTAATCACAAAACCCTCACCTTAACCAATTCTTTCAAGCATGATTTCTTTGTTTACTTCCTTGGTTTCAACTCTTAAATGCTTCCAAGCTTATTATCAACTCCATGATAAGTCAAAAACTACTATTGCTTATAAAAAAATCCATCCCACTTAAGAACCCACAAAACTAATAGCTTAAGCTAGGAAAACTTACCACTTTTTATTTCAATCTCTTGGGTAATTGATAAGCACCTAGAATTGATCAAAATTCCTCCAAATCATACCCCAAATCCATTAAAAATGGTAGCAAACTTCTTCCTCTTCTCCTTGGCCGAATGTCACCTTGATTTCTCTTCTTTTCCTTTTCCTGTTCACTATTATGGTCAGTCTTATGGTTACCTCTCCAAATGAAGCAATTTGTAAGTAAAATTTTCTCCTTATACTCTTTTAATGCAATACACATATCACTTTCTCAATGGTCATCTCCAATGACTCATCACATCACACACATGTCATTTTCTCATTGGTCATCTCTAATGACTCATCACCATGTAATTAATGATTATTAATCCTTAAGAAATCATGTGATTGGTCATTAAGTGTAATTCATTAATCTACTAATACCATTTTATATAAAAAAAACATATTGCCCTTCAATGAATTTAATTCACTAGCTATTGAATTAAATTAAGAAAATATTTCACAATCATCTTATCATCAAATTAACCATAAAATACTCTAATTAGGGTCAATACTTATTGATTGGATTCTTTAAAAATTTTTGAATGCGTTTGATCATCAATAGTCATTGTTTTCTAAAAGGGAATTTTAATCCTAAACTTTCGGAAATCCTGAAATCCATCTGATCGGACTTATTTTCAATTCATTTTAGTATCATTAGACTTTAATACTTATTCTAAATATTTTCAATTATTTGGAGGTTGGGTCCCCAAATTCACTATTCAAGCAAAAATACTATTCACCTATATTTACTATTCATCTAGAAATATTATTCAACGAAAATAAAAATTTATATTCAAATGTAAAGAAAAGTTTGGGGCTTTATTTCTTAGAATGGATGCATTCAAATATGCTCTAATTCCTTTCCTAGCCTGTTGCACTCCCGCATTGACTTAGAATTTGAATAGCAAACGTTTGCAATTCTGGAACACCGCTTCTGAATTAGTCCCACTAAGAAACTGTAAATCATAAGACAACAAAAGTATGTTATAAACAAAATAAAGTGATGATTAATTTTCAACAAGTAATAAAATGAAAAAATATATATCTTGATTAAGTTTTTCTCTTTGACTACTAGCAATTGACATCCCAAAATTACCAAAAGCCTTCTTATAAATCTCCATTTGTGAGCTTAGGAGATCTTGCATTATCTTATAAGGAACAACTTTTGTAATAGTTAATAGCATTCTTGTATTAATTTCAACTTTCTTTATAAAATTTGGTTTGAAATAGACACTGGGATTCAAAAATGCCCCAGCTGTAAACAACTAAGGGCAAAGTTGCTTTTCCCATCTCTTATTGCTGATTGCAAGATAAAGTGTGTACAAAGAGGACCTATTTTCATATTGGCTTTGATTGCTTCCTTTACCCTTCATGGCATTATAAACATAACCCATTGTTACTTTTGCATCACTATAATCCGGATGAAGTAGCATCACCAAAGGCTCACAAATTTGGATGAAAAATTGACATTGAGACTGAAATTCCGTATCTTCAAGTATAATTTTGGAAACCTCCAATCTAGCGTTGGACTTAGTATGTTGAGATGCAACTCATCTATCACTTGAAAATATTTTTCTAAACTCTTTCTGTACCATAATAAAACATAGAAGTAATAATAAATATGTTACAAATCTTATAACAGTATAACGAATTCCTATCATTGGGGAAATCCTTTCTCATTAAATTCAAGACCTATGTAAGATCGTAAGTGAACTTGGTCATATTTTTTTCTTTCTGTATTGTCTCATCAATAATAGGAAAATACCTAGCATCCTCTATATTTTCCAACATCAAGTGAATGCAATGTATAGCATAAGGAGTCTAATAAAAAGAATTATGCTTACTTTATAAACTTCTTTCATTCACATTATAAGCGAAATCATTGTCAGTAATGAACTAAATTTCATTCACAAATTCATTGAATATTTCAAATAAAGTGTCGGCATTCCTAGTAAGGCTAATTACATCAATAGACTTCAAAAATATTGAGCTCTTTGTAGAATAAACCTAAAAATTAATAATAGGCTCATATCTTCTATTTGTCTAACCATTACACATGATTAAATACCTAAAAGTAGCCTAAGCCATTCTTCTTTCATCCAAATAACTTTTACTTTTATAAACAGAGCTACTTAAAAATTTAATTATGTAGTTATCAATTGAATGAGCGTTGTATCTCGAAACGTAAGAGGCAATAGCATCTACCATAGGTTGATAATAATAAGACTGGGAAGCATTAAATATTATACTTGAATCATATCACAATCTAGCCATTTTTATATCCATATTATGAGCTGCTTCTCTTGAATGTAAAGCACTACGAATTGAAGTCTAAGCTCTAGGAGTTGTTTGTGGTGCAAAAAAATTAGATACTTGTCTTCTTCTTTTCTTAGCATCAGGTCAAATGCAAAATTTACTTCCTATTAGTTAAGAATACTACCACCTTCAACATTCTCACTATCATCCTGAGCACCAACAAACGAACTTCCACTACCAATTTTATAATTCAATCTTTGCCTTCTATCTTTCTAATACGAATACTCTTCAAGAAAAGTCTTCATTTGTCATTTCATATCATGACTCACTTTTTTACAAGGTTCCATATTACCTTTAACCACAAGTAAATGCTTCTTTAATCTGGTGATTCTTTCACCTTTCAAATGCTTATTACAAAATAGTAAATGGTATGGTTCTTCATTCCAGGAACCAATCTAGTATGAGCTTAAGTTGGATCATTGTAGCTTTCTAAAGAGGTTGAATTGTTAAGAGTACTTAAAACTTTCTTCCATTTATCTGTAGAAATAAATTAAGGAATATGTCAAAATTAACTTAATAACTTCATATGAAAATAAAGAACATATAATTTCATTATTAACTGCTATCACAAAATATGTAATATTTAACCTAGAATTCCAAACTAACACAATTATACAATATACATATACATCTTATATAGTATAACTCATTTTGTATAATTACATCATAAATAATTCAATTTCATCCAACACAATTCACCAATAAGTCAAAAACTAATAATTCAAGTATTGAACATATACAATTACACAATACACATATATTATATAATATAACTTATTTTTTATGATTACATCATACACAATTCAATTTCATCCAATACAATTCACTAACAAGTTAAAGACCAACAGTTCAAGTATTCAACATACACAATTATATAATATACATATACATCTAATATAACTCATTTTGTATGATTACATAATATGTAATTCAATTTCATCCAACACAATTCATTAACAAGCCAAAAACTAACAATTCAAGTATTCAACATACACAATACAGATATGCATCTTATATGATAGAAAACATTTTATACGATTACATCATTCAGCAATAAACTACAGACATGCAATCACAACTGTAACATTTTCAACTTCAACCATAACTCTCAACTATAAGTTTATAACTTACTATATGTAATCTCATAATTCAACTTTAAACTAATATATTTTGTTTACTTATACAATTCAATTTGAAATGCTTATAATTATTTTGTTTTCTTTTTTAATCAACATTGTTACTAAAATCCTAATTCTCAACTCTAATTTAATAGTCTTTTATTCACCAATTTTAATTAACATTCTTAGTTTCTTACTCAACTCCATAATGAAGAGTAAACATATACCACACAATTCACCAATAAGTCAAAAACCATCAATTTAAGTATTCAACATACACAAATACATAATACAAAAAAACATGTTATATAATATAGCTCATTTTGTTTGATTACATCATTCAACCATATACTAAAGACATACACTCAAAACTATAACTTATTTAATTTTAACCTTAAATCACAACTATACGTTTAAAACCTATTTTATATAATCACATAATTCAACTATAAATTAATCTATTTTGTTTGTTAATACAAATCAAGTTGCAATGCTTATCTATATTTTGTTTTCTTAACTAATTTTAATATACATTGTTATTGAAATTATAATTCTCAATTTTAATCTAACAATCTTTCATTCTCCAATTTAATCAACATTCTTAATTTTTTACTCAAATCAACTCCACAATCAACGTACACAATACATTACACAATTCAAATTAATCCAAAAAATTTAACATACAAAATTTCTGCATAATACAAAGTCACGAACACACAATTCAATATTCAAATTAACAATTAACTAATCAAGTGATCAACACAATTCCATATTTCCAAAATTCCATAATCAACTTCACAATTCCAAAAATTCACAACACAATAACACAATTAAACAAAATTTGTTGCAATTTTTTGCAACCTTCACTAAGCTAAATCCCTTGATTGGTGCAGGTCAATTGGTGGGTGGGTCAAGTCGCGTCGGGTTTGAATCTAGATTTGCAAAATTCTAGATCTTGATATGATTTGTAGCTGGAGGTGCGGGGCAGTGATTAGAGGCCCAGAGGTGTAAGACAGTGGTGACCAGCGACTAAAGGAACAAAGGACCAGAGGTAGAGGCAATTGTGCAGCAAGCAATAACACACTTGACACTACGGGAGAGATGATTGCAGGGCAGCATTGCTATAGTGGTTGGTAGCAGAGGGAGAGATGATCGCAGGGATGGGACAGACTGGGAATGGGATGTTGTGGTTGGGGTTAGTGGAGATAGAGAAGAGAGAAGAGAGAGAGAGTAAAATAAAGAGGGAGAGTGTTTATAGAATAGGGTTACGGGGAAAAAGGATTTTACATATAAGTCCTTCATTTTCTCAAATTTTATAGTATCGGTCGACATTTGGTCAATATTTTAAATATCAACTAGTACTAGACAAAATCGCCGACACTGGCCAGTACTGAGCAACATAATTTCATACCGTTTACAGGTCAGTACGATACAAGATCCATAATAGTGGATTATACTCCATACTTGTTATAATGGATATTCTACTCAATAAATCCTCTCCTTTTCTTGTTTTGTTCTCAAGCGCATTCTGCTTTTTCTAATTTAACCTAAAGCTTCCTTTTTATTCTTTCTTATCTCCTTCTATCTTTTTTAACCAAGTTGATCCCAAAGTTCTAATAGTAATAATAATAATAATAACAACAACAACTTAATCCAAAAAATTTCTAAAATTAAAGAAATTAAATTATAATTAAGAATGATAAGTATAAAATTAAGTTTAGCGAATGTAATTAAATATAATAAGAAGATTATTAAGTGATATTGACCCCAAATTAATTCTAAGTTTCTTAACACAAAAGTAGTCTAAAAAATTTAATGCATTCAAAAAAGTGAAAATAAAATTCAAATCAATCTAAAAGTAAATTTAGTTATAATACAAACAATTAATAAAATAAACTAAATGAAAATAAATTAAATCAATATTTACTTTATCAAATTTACTTTAAATACTAGAATTTTTGAACTAATAAAATGCAAATCAAATGTAATAGTTATGGAAACAAAATTGAACAAAAATAATTATAAAATTATCACAACATGATCTTTCAAAAAACAAAACAAGAATGTCACAAGATGAATTAAAATATAAATTTCTAATGACATGAGTCTTAGATATGTAGAAGGGACAATAAATACCTTAATTTCATATGGAATATCGCTACATTAATATAATGTGCATACATTGTTTATATACAAAACATGTTTATCAACCGAGACACATATTGAAGTATGGACCATAAGAAGCAATTTAGATTTTAGAGTTAAAGACATTAATAAAGACTTGAAAAGACTGGCAAGCTCATTCAACTCATAAATCCTGCCAGTAAGAGTTTACACTTTGAAACCAAATCAATGACAGTATACTAATGAGAAGGTGCAACGAATAGAGGATATTTTGAAATAAAGATGAAGCATATGAAGTTCTCAAGAATGATAATGATACAAGTCACAGAAGCATCTCAAGTTGCTTCGCAATAAACATCCACTTCGAAATATTCTGATAGTGCATCACATGTTTATGCTTCATCATGAACATCCACTTCAAAACATTCTGATAGTGCATCATATGTTGATGCTTCCCAATGAGCATCCATTTCAACACAAAACATTTTTCTCAAACTGATTGAATATTGCATGTGCCTCACTTAAATGACGGATCTTTCTAAAATCTTCCTTTCCGGTGCTTTGCTGGCAAACATTGGTAAGCTTTCCAAGTTAGAGGAGCTGAGGATTGATGACAATTCATTAGCTGGTGATGTCCCATTTCAGTTTCTAGATCATAGTTACAAGTTCCTGATCTAGGGTAGAACAGGTTTTTCAGTGAGATTCCTCAGCTTTTGAGCAAACTATACCGTTTAAAGATGTTGTCTTTAGGAGGGCATATGTTTTCTGGTTTGATTCTAGCTAATCTTCGAGTTCTCGATTAGCTTCAAACTTTGAATTAACAACAATAAGCTTATAGAAAATTTACCAACTGGTTGGTGAAGCCCAGCAATGAGTACTTTGGAAATCAATCAAAATGGATTCTTTGTTGAGATACCTAACAACATAAGGATTTGAAGAACCTGCAAGTTATAAATATGAGTGCATATGGTTTTTTTGATAGAGTTAGGGCGAGTATTAGGGGTTTGTTGAAACTTAACATTTTGGATTTGTTACTCAAGAGTAACCTTACTCAAACTGAAGAAAAACAGGGGAGAGCAGAGGAGATGTGGGGTAGAAGAAAAGATTTTAAGGAAGGAGAGAATGAAACAGGGAGCGAGAATTTTGTTGAAGCATAACTATCCCTTTCCAAGGATCTGTTCATATATATATGTTCATTTATTTTAACAAAATTTCTACATGTCTTTCATCCAGAAATACTAGTGATAGATTACATAATCATTTAATAAAACAGATTTTGTTTTCTTATGCTGAATGCTTTGCTCGTCCTGCTAGATTGATAATTGCTCCTTTTGTATGTTGCTTGACATGGCATCTATATCAATACCTCCTTTGATTAAGCTTGCCCTCAAGGTCGTAGTGAGGGAAATCTCGTTTAAACTAGTCAAAAGAATCCCAGGAAGTGTCTTCAATTGGCTGAGAGTCCCATTGGACTAGAATCTATGGAATGAATCATCCATTGCTACGGATGCATCGTGTAGCAAGAATTACAGCTAGTGTGAGAGTAGGTGACTGTCTGTAAACTATTGTGGCAGAGGAAGTTGGTTGGACAAGGGATTGCCCATGCACTTCTTGAGAAGGGAAACGTGTAGAGCATTGTGAAATTGTGTAAAACTTGGTATTTGTAATTTGTAGGCCATAGGACCCACTTTCTCCAATATAAGAAATGGATCGTAGTATCTTTTGGAGAGTTTATGATATTTCTGCTGAGAAATAGATTTTTGGCGATAAGGACGAAGTTTGATATAAACCCACTGACTAGGTTCAAATTATACATAACATCGATGGCCATCTGTATGTTGTTTCATTTGCAGCTGTGCTCTGTGTAGATTTTCTTTCAATGTGGCAACAATGGTGGATCAGTCAGTTAACATAGTGTCGACTGCATCAATCTTACTTTCTCCTGCAACATAGTCTCTCATGCTAGGCGGTGGTCTGCCATAAACTGCCTTTAAAAGGGTCATTTTGATGGCAGAGTGTCATGTCGTGTTGTAGTGTAGTTCTGCCCAAGGAAGGAAGTGAACCCACTTTAAAGGATTAGCCATCACAAAGCATCACAAATAGTCCTCTAGACACCTATTCAAAACTTTTGTCTGATCATCTGACTGTGGATAGTAAGCGCTGCTCATGGCAAGAGTGGTGCCTTGGAGCTTAAATAATTCATGCGAGAAGGAACTCATAAGTATCGGATCTCGATCGGAGATAACATTTGAAGGAAAACTATAGAGACAACATATCTCTTAGACAAATATATTTGTGATGATAGCTGCAGAGGCAAAACCTTTAATGGCAATAAAATGACCATATTTAGTTAATTGATCCAAGAAAACTAATATCCCTATCTTTCCATTTGAATGGTAAATGGGTAATAAAATCCATGGAGACACAATCCCCAACTTTGTCTAGAATGGGCAGTGGTTGTAGAAGTCCGACAGGAGTATGATGGATTAGTTTAACTTATTGGCAGATAGAGTAGTTGGAGACGAATTGATGGATATCTTGGCACATACTAAACCAAAAGAATGAAGACGATATCCAGGCTAGCGTTTGTTGAAAGCCTGCATGACTACTCATTAGATAATTATGAAATTAAAAAAGAACAAGTTCCTGCAAAACAGATTTAACTGGTATCCAAATCTTATTTTTAAAGAAGATCAAGCCATCACGAATGGAATAGTCAGGTTGGGATCTTGGATTATCTCTGATGTCATTGTCGTGAGCCAAACTTGGTGGGTGATTAGCAATAAATTTTCAAAGTGATGCAAGGATAGCTGGCACAGGATGCGTGAAACCTATCATTGATAAGCAACTGGGCACCGGTAACCTAGAAAGTGCATCAGCTGGGTCATTATCACTTCCTGATTTATAGGTGATATCAAAATCATATCCAATTAATTTGGATAAAAATTGACACTGATCTGGCATTTCCACCGTTTGAGTGAGAAAAGTGCATAAAGGTTGATGGTTTGTCTAAAGTGTGAAGCACACTCCTAAAAGATATTGTCTCCACTTTTGACCTGACACGTCAATCTTCACAATAAATTGTTCAGAGAAATATGGCAATGCCAGAACAGGTGCCGAAAGAAAGATTTGCTTTAAGGATTGAAATGTTGATGTGGCATCAGTGGTCCATAGCAAGTGTATGAGTGGTGCAACAAGAGAAGCATAATTGGGCACAAAACATCTATAGTAACTAATGAGGCCCAAAAAACCTCTAAGTTGTTTAATTATAGTTGGGAGGGGCCAATTTTGAATGGCCTCAATTTTGGATGGGTCTACAGCAACACCAACTCCTGAAATAATATAGCCCAAATATGAAACAGAAGAGCAACCAATATCACACTTAGGTGGTTTGACATAAAAAGCATTAGTTTGAAGCAAGTGAAAGACAGTGGCCAAATGTTGTAAATGAAGATCCCTATCAATGGTATAAATAACAATACCATAAAAAGGACTAAAACAAACTTGCGAAGCCAAGGTTTGAATAGTTCATTCATTTCGTCTTGAAAAAAGGATGAGGCATTAATCAAGCTAAATGGTAAGACTAAGAACTCCTAGTAACCATCATGAGTTCTAAATGCAGTCTTGTGAATATCATCAGGATGAATTCTAAGTTGATGATAGCCTACACACAGATCTAACTTAGAAAATATGGTGGCTCCACACAATTCATCAAGAAACTCATCAACAATGGGTAGGGGATATCTGTCTGTGATGGTCACAACATTTAAACCTCTATAATTCACACAGAAATTCCATGACCCATCTTTCTTTTTCACAAGTTAAACTGGTGACGAAAAAGGGCTAGAGCCGTGGCATATTATCCCTCATCAAGCATCTCATGAACTAGCTTCTTTATTTTTTGATAGTGTGGATAACGATACAGGCAAGCATTAACCTGTGATGATCCTATTGTAAGGGGAATATGATGATCAAAATGTCAAAAAGGGGGCAGGTCTTGCAGAAGCTGAAAAATACTAGAATACTTTTGTAGTAATGATGTAATGGTCCTATGTAAGCATGTGGGATGTCGTCCCCAAAATGAGCCTGATGGATGTCACTGTCAAGTGAGACAATGAGCTAAAAATACAAGGCAATAGAGTTGGTCTGCTCAGCTCTGCAAACCTATCCAATGGACATTATAGATAATTCTGCTCTTGGAATACCTCGCAAAATAATGGGAACTCTTTAATGAGCAAATTGCATTCAGAGATGTTGATAATCAAATAGGGTAGGATCAATAGTGGCTAGCCATTAAACACCCAAGACAATATTTGCACCGTATAAAAGAAGTAGATAAAGATCAATTTGAAACTGATGAAAGCTTATAGTTACCATCGTTTTGGGATAGAAGTCTATGCATGAAAGCTATTTACAACCGCCAACTATAACGTTGAGGAAACATGATTGTTGAACAGGAAGTTTCAAATATTAAGCCATGAGTGATTGTATGAAGTTATTGTAATATGTAACGGTACCTTAGTTACGTACCCCGGATCGAACGTGAAAGGGAAAAAAAATGGAGAAATACAAACTGTACCTAATTTCGACTCTAAAACTTCAAACGAGCTTTTTGAATCCGAAACGAGCCTGAATCCACCATTGTCTTCACGGGAATCCATCACCGGGACGCAGGCTAGGTCTTTCTACAATTTCTTAATACGTAAGCTCTCTTAATGGGTCAAAGATTCCTTATACTTACGATTGATACGAGTAACTACAGGAGACCATAACCTATTTATACAGCTTCCATGTCGAGCTTTCCCATCATAAGACTAATATGGACCGGTCCATACTAAAAGGGATCCATTTTTTACCCGAACTTCGACTCATTAATTTAGATTATTTATTGGGCCACTTTATTATCTTTATCTGGATCAAATTACGTAACTTAACTGATAATTTATTTAAAACCAAAATCATAATTAATAACTGCCTATTTTATGGGAAATTAACAAATTTGCCCCTAGGGGCAAAAATGTCTTACAATCTCCCCCTTGGACAATTATTAATTGCAGTTTTACTTAATTTTAAAAACTTGGTTAAGCTACACTCCTATATTAGTCGACTAAATTTAAAAACAAAACATTTGATCTAAAGATAATGAAAGTCCTAAATTTTATCTTGCAAGGCTTTCGATATCGAAAAGTATCAAGTACATGTGTCATGTGTGACACAAATCCAATACAATCATGAATATCTAATACCTCACTAACATGAATGGAAAATGGAGTGTGGATAACTACGATGATACCTTTATGATCTAATATGTATCATCTTTATCTGTAGGTTTCGATTTCTCCAACTTTATGCTAAACCACATTGCTAAACTACATCAGAGAAATCTCGTTTTCTCTCATTGAATGCTAAACAGTATTAGAGAAAACTTTTATGTTCTCCAAAAAAATGCTAAACTGCATTAGAGAACCTTTATGGGATTAAAAACTTATATCCCCCTATGTCATGTGAAAATTTAAGGATATATCTATATAAAACTGTATGTGTCTAATGACATAGGCTCAAGGTCAATCTTTATATATGCCCAATGACCTTTAAAATGCTTAAGATCAACACAAATCTTAAGGCTTCCGTACATATTATGACAATGTATGATAACATGTATTACTAAGGATAAACGATAAATGAACCATCATACTATCATAATACATCAAAATGTACAAATGTCCATGTAGTAAACATAATGATCCCCTAACTAACAGTGTCTAAGGACTTTAAAATACCCACCTTGTATACTTGTATTCCAAATACAAGTAGGAAAAGTCCTTTAGTTAAAGATTCGACTTATAGTTCCTCAGTCTTTAAATGCTCCAAATCTTAATGACACCCTTTCGTATCACTACTTTATGATCAAGAATTTGATCTCAAAATGCTAAGGCCCTGTGATATTCAATGTTGTTATTAAACAAAATAGAAGCTTGATTATCACATTAAAACCAAATGGGTTTAGCCACTGAATCAACCATAGACAACCTGAGTTAAACCATCTCTAAAGTAGCCTTATAGCATGCACTATGCATACATGGTTGAGGAAGTCACCCGTGTCTAATTGACACTCTTCCATAACATTGTACCATCTACAAACTCAAACCATAACCTTAAGTGAACTTTTAATCATAAGAACACATAGCTTAATTTGAATCTTAAATCCCTACAAGGTTTGTTCTGTAAACTTTTCTATATATCAACATATAATCCTTGATTCCCTTTAATTATCTTAACACTTGCTTGACTGCACTTTAATGTTCTACATCTAGGTTAACCAGATACTGACCAAACATTTAAACAATAAATGCAATTTCCATCTTAGTATATAACGGTGCATACATTAGACTATCAACCACACTAGAATCTAGAACATTCCTCATAACCTCTCTCTTTACTTTATTCTTTAGATACTGTGCCAAAGATTATCTCTTACTGTGATAGATAGGCGTTACAATAGGTTTACAGTTAACCGTATTAAACCTTTGTAACATATACTAAATGTATGCACTCTGTGAGAGGTATGATGACTATTAAGATCTGTCCTGGTGAATCTAAATATCTAGGATAAAAGATGCTACGCCAAGGTCCTTTATGTCAAAGTTCTTGACCAAAAGTTGCTTAACCTTATACAACATGGTCAAGTAATTTGACGTGAGCAATATATCATCCACATGCAGTAATAAGAAGATAGATTTGCTCCCCCTGACCTCATAATATAAGCATCTTTTCAACTTTATTTTCCATAAAGCCAAAAGAGGTCATAACCTCACCAACTGTAAGGTTTCAGTTTCGAGAGGTTTGATGTAAATCATACATTGAGCTGCATAACGCACAAACCATGTCAGTTCTATCTGGATCCTGAAATCTTTCAAGTTATACCATATAAACCACTTTATAAAGGTCTTTATTAAGGAAAACAATTTTGACAACTATCTGATATAACTCTTTATCATCATGCACTATAGTTGCCTTAATTACTCAAAATGTATCCTACAAGGATATGAGAGAACATCAATATTTCTCATTGAGTAAACCATCCGACAATTGAGCTAGTTTATAAATAACTGAACTTTATCCTGAAATCATTTAGGTTTTAAATCTTCATTTACAACTGACAGGTTTTACAGCCCTGCAACAAAATCAACTAACTCCTATACCTTACTATGCTTCATGTCTTGCATCTCATAAGCCACTACAACCTACCACAATTTTGCTACGAGTACAGAAACAACTTTTGTAAAAGTAACTAAATTCTTAACTTGTCTAATATCATAGTCCTGTTAACCTAATAGACTATGATATTAGATGGGATAGCAGATCATCTCACTCTGGTGGATTTATGTAACTACATTAGATCTTATAACCCCAGGAACCTCTGTGTGTACAGGTATAGGTTCCTATTCCTGTACAGGCATAGTACAAAGATCTAGATCCACCAGATTTAACTATATAGTAGTGGATACATAATAACTATAGTATTTACCTTGCTATCATCACCTCCATCATAGACATTGTATTCCAAAAATTTAGTTGTTTGTGATTCCACTATTATATTCCCTATTTCTCTATAGTAAAGTCTGTAGCCTTTAAAGTGGTCAGGATATCTTACTAAATAGCAATGAGCATAATGAGTATGTTATTTTTCTTTATAAGGATTATACCACCTCCATAAGGCAACCCTATACATAATTGTGTGTAAGGTTGGGATTTCACACTTTTAGATAATTAAGTATATCAGTCTTATTTTGCAGTGACTTTTCCTTTAGGGTGTGGTTATGCCTTTTAGCAACACATCATTTTGCTCAAAACTACCCGGTATAGTGAATCAAGTCACTATGCCAACAGATTTCATATATCTGGCAAACGAACCTTTTTAAGTCCTGAAAACACCATGTGTGATATTCTCCTCTATGGTCAAATCTGGCATTCTGAATGGATTTTTCCAATTGGTTCTCATCATTTAATCTTTAAGCAAGAACACATATAATTGTAATAGAAATAATCATCACAAATGTCAGAATGCTTTTGAATTTCATAATGTAACTGTATAAGGTCTTCTGATATCTGTATATATCAAACTTAATAAGTCAGAAACACAAGTTGGCCCTACTTCCTTATTAGCCAACTTGCCCCTGCAATAGTCAACACATGTTCCCAGATCATCATAATCTAGAATTAAGAGAATACTTTCCTTAATCAATCTCTCAACCCTAGCTTTAGAAATATGGCTTAAACTTTTATGCCACACTATAGATGACTTTCCATTCATCAAGGTCCTTCATTTGATGACTTGTTTAGCAAGATATGAATAAGAATATATCTAACTTGGGGTAAGACATATTCTATACAAACCATATGACAAGAAAGTTGTACCGTTATGTTTTGTATTAAACACAATTGTATAATAGAAGTATTAAATACAAAACGTCAACCTTCTTTGTCCAAAATTAATTAAAAGATCACATATAAAATGTGCCGTATAAAAATCTAAATGAACCTTGCAGCAAGGTTCAGTATATATATCCCCTAAAGATATTTCACCCACTTCTTCATTATTGCCAACCATCAGTTCCTCCTTCTCTTTATTTGGCTTTATCCTAGATATGAATCTGTGCATTGTGGAAACACCTTGATCAAATGCTTGACTATATAGTCAATAAGTACTTAATGCAACTTTGCAAATCATATTCATAAATTGACAAGCTAAGGAGTTATCTGATTGTCACAGTCTTTCTTTCTAGGCCTTATATTATTGGCTTCTTTATATCCCTAGGACCTTCACCAGCACTGAATTGACCAGCAGTAGTATGTGGAGAGGATTTAGTCTTTCTATTTTTGATCTTAGTGTGCTTCATCTTTTCCTTCCATTTAGTTGCATCGAGGGCTGTAGGAGTAACAAACTTGAGTTTCTCCTCCTCAACAATAGAATGGGAAATCAAAGCATTAAAGTCCCATTCCTTATCCTGTGAATATTATGTCTTCACCAGATTACTTAATTCTGGAGAGATTGTATTCAAAGTCTGGTGAACTATGAAGACATCAGGAAGAGGAATGTTTAACATCTTCAGTTTAATATAAAGATGTATCATTTTTGATATATACTCCTTACTCCCTTTTCTCTTGTATACCTTATGGAGAATAATTCTTTAATTAAGGCACTTGTCTCAACATTAGGTGAGACTATGTACCTCTAGGAGATATTACTAAGAAATTACTTTACTACTTCTGTATCTGGAAGTCCACTAGGCAGATGGTTAGGTATGGATCTCTTAATGGTCACAAGAAATAATCTGTAAGACCGATCTTGGGCTTCATAGGCTACTTTATGAACTTTCTAGCTCATAGATGTAGGTGGAGATGGCCTATGCTGCCTTATGGCCATATCAACCTCAACTATTTTCATATCATTCTATGCATCCTCAGTCCTCCTCTTTGCATTGAAACCGGTAAGAGTTTCAATGGTGACACTGATTTTATTGACCGAAAAGGCGACTCTAAGAAACTTTGATTAGATCAACACAAATATAGGATAACAATGATACTAAAAGCCATTAAACAGTATCTTTCTTGAAAATCTAATCAAACATATTATGAAATACCTTTAGGCTAAATACATAATATATGCAATTAGACCTCTACACATAAAAGCGATCAGAGTACAAACCATTAACTCTTGTGACATTGTCACCTTTGGGCGAATAGATCATTTAATCAACAACTTTCCTCCATCTAATGCCTTCATGAACATCTCAAAACATTATGTAAAGACAACTCCTTTGAGTAGAATAACCAAATAAAAAATAAAAGACATTCCCTAATATGCAAGCAGAACAATTCAAAATACTGACTTGAAAGGACACTTTGGTGACTACATTCTCATCAGCACTCAAAAGGTCCACAAACACAAGGGATATATCTTTATGTTATCCTTACATTCTTTATGGGCATATGGTATGTGACAATGTAACTTCAATAAATGCAAAACCCGAATGCAAAGTCTCATTGCCACACACTTGTACTAAATACATTCTCTGATGTGAGATTTTCATAAAAGAAAAATCTCAATAGAATGACTGTCATGCATTACTAGATACCGAACCGAGCACCCGAGACATAAGAATCTCATATATCTCCTTTATGGCAAGTTCGTTGCATGAAAATTCACTCAAAAATAGTTTCAGAATGTCTATGATTCTTTTTCGATTAACTATCATGCAATCCCGAACACTAAACATGAGACCCTAGATCCGAAAACTTGAATTATCTCCATCATGTGATATCTGAAGCATGAAAATTCACTTGAAATTGGATTCAGAACACCTTAATTCCTTTTTCTGAAGTTAAACTTTAATTTATTACTAATGTAATAAATCTAGAAAAATAGAAAATTTCACTTTATAAATTTCTCAAACCTGAAAACTGACCAAAAACACCCCGGGTACCCTTATGGAAAATTTGAAATTTTTGTGTTTTTTTATTTTATTGTAGTAGCCAACATCAGCCGGACCACGTGCCATCTGCATCGACGCATCAGGGATGTGTCTGGCTCGTATGCAGCCACGCGTTGCACAAGCCTTTCACGTCGCCTCTCCCGTGTCACCGTGTTACACGTGCCTGACGGTGCAATGACCCTCGCCAGAAAAATTCGATTTCGGATGAGTTTCGGGTCCTTTTTTCGACTTTCTAGTCTCATTTTCAACCTGTTTCTCAAGGCTAAACATATGTATACTACTTTCATGCAATAAAAAACAAGAAAAAACAAAGAAGTAGAAGTTAACTCTCTAAAAAACTTATGGAGAGAAAAATTGAAAAATCTCTGTTTTTAACCACTCGATCACGTCACCACTCTGATACCATGTGTAATACGTAACGATACCTTAGTTACGCACCTCGGATCAAACTAAAAGGGCAAAAAATGGAAAAATGCATAATGTACCTGATTTTCGTTCTGAAACTTCAAACGATCTTTCTGAAGTCGAAACGAGCCCAAATCTACCATCGTCTTCACGAGAATCCATCATTATGGTGTGATCTAGGTCTTTCTATAGTTTTCTCAATATGTAAGCTCTCTTAACGGGTTAGAGATTCTTTATGCTTACGATTGATATGAGCAACTGCAAGAGACCATTACCTATTTATATAGCTTCCATATTGAGCTTCCTTATCACAAGACCAATATGAATCAGGTTCACACTAAAAGGGATCTATTTTTTACCCGAACTTGGACTCATTAATTTAGATCATTTATTGGGCCATTTTATTATCTTTATCTGGATCAAATGATGTAACTTAATTGATAATTTATTTAAAACCAAAATCACAATTAATCATTGTCTACCTTATGGGAAATCAACAAAATTACCCTTAGGGGCAAAAATGTCTTACAGTTATGAGTAGACGCACTATCAACAAGTATGACCACTGGCGTCCCATGAATAAATCCTTGAAGACGTAGTGTGGATGAAGCAGGATGGCCTTCAAAGGTTTGTAAGGAGATTGTGGGATCCACGACATGGGGAATCATCAAAGCACAAGACTAGTATCAACAGGCAAAGAAATGTCCTTTGTTGGTGTTTCATCAACTTCATCTATGGCAATCAAACCGTGGAAGAGGACACGATTACAGCGATGCCCTAGCAAAAATTTATCATCATAATTAAAACAGAGACCTTTTGACCGTCTCTCTTCCATTTTTGTTGTTGATAGTCTTTTTATAGGAAAGTGAGAGGATGTCGGTAATGGTTTACTGGGTGAGAATGGTGGTAACATATGACGATGGTGGGTAGGCTTTGTAATTTGTTGTGAAGAAGGTGGGGTAGGAGGTTGCAAAAGCTGGGACTAGTTAGTGGTGGTTCTAGAAATGAAGGAAGGTTTTGCTGCATTTTATTTATTTTCAACCAATCTCGCAACTCCCATGGCTACATATAGAGTGTCAGGCTTAAGTAAAATAAGGTCACGTTTAATATCCTCTTTGAGTCCGGAAATAAAACAGTTAAGGAGGTTAATCTCACTAAGACCAGTGACTTGAGTGGAGAGAAACTCGAACTGTTGTATATATGCTGTGACTGTAATTGTTTACTGGATTTTAAAAAGGTCGGCTTTATGGTTGACATAGGCAGACAGGATAAAACGTAGTTCCAGGTAACGTGAAATCATCTCCCAGGTTGATAACTAGTTGGTGCTCTGCATCCAACGATACCATTGTAGGGCAGGGCCATTCATATAAAATGCAGCGACAAATAGTTTCTGGTCATTAGTTGTTTAGTGATAGGAGAAAAAGCGATCGATTTGAAAAAGCCAGTTGGAGACCTCATCACCTTGAAATTGAGGAATCTCAAGTTTTAGGAGTTGAGGCTGGGTGTGTGAAAGAGTGTTGGTTGGCGAGGATGAGTGATAGGACTATGGTGTAGGGAGTAGAGGAGGTTGGGAGGAGGAACCAGCATTGCTTTCTAAACAGCCCAGGGATTGAACGATGGACCAAGGATTTTTGAAGCCAATCATTGGTGGTATTGTTTTTTGTAATTCCTCATCATGGTGTTTTCCTATTACTACGACACTCTGGATGTCTTTGGAAAGTCTGCAGATAGATTCATCAAGGGTTCGGGAAAGGTTTTGAATGGACTCCTTCAATGATTTGTAACGAGTGGTAGGCCCTTCTACCATACTTAATGAAAGCACCAATGTTATAGGCCCTTCTGCTATACTCAATGAAAGCACCAATATTACTCAAGAGTAACCTTACTTGGACTGAAGAAGAACATGGGAGAACAGAAGATATGTGGGATAGAAGAAAAGATTTTAAGAAAGGAGAGAATGAGACAGGGAGCGAGAATTTTATTGGAGCATAACTATCTCTTTCCAAGGATCTATTCATATATTTATATTCATTTGTTGTAACAGAATTCCTACGTGTCTTTCATCCCGAAATACTAGTGTCAGATTACTTAATCATTCAATGAAACTGATTTTGTTTTATTGCGTTGAATCCTTTGCTCCTTTTGTATGTTATTTGATGTGGCATCTGTACCAGGATTTGAACAAACAAAGTTTGTCCAGCTAGCTGTCACTTGATGTTTTTGGTTTGCTAACGCTTAAGTCGTTGCTTTGCTAGAGAACAGTCTCAATGGGTTCCTGAAGGTTTTAGTAGTTTAGTTAATCTACAGTATCTGAATCTCAGTTCTATTCATTCACTGATCAGATTCCAGCAACCTAGGGGTCTCTAAGGTCCTTAGTTGTTCTTTCATTATAGAATAGTTCTATTTCCAGGGAGATTCCTACAGAAGTTGGTAACTGTTCTAGTCTTGATGTTCTTGAACTTCGTTGCAATCACTTGAAAGGTAATATTCCAGGTGACATCTCCAGGTTATCTCGCTTCAAGAAGCTTGATTTGGGTCAGTATGATTTAACAAAATCAATACCATAAGATATCCACAAATGATCCTCCATGAATGCTCTGTTCCTGGATGGCAATTGTCTTTCAGGACATATACCAGTCTCATTGTCAAGGTTGTTTAATCTAACAGTAGTGAATCTTTCTTGTAATAGTTCGAGTGAACCAATTCCTATAAATCTCTGAAGATATTTTTGGGATGAAGTACTTCTAATAGTTTGAGTAAACCAATTCCTACAAATCTCTCAAAACATTTTTGGGTTGAAGCACTTGAATTCATCAAGAAACAATCTTGAAGGAGAGGTTCTAAATCTTCTGGCTTACATATTCAATGACCCTTTGGTTTTTTTTGAAGGGAATGGAAAGCTATGTGGGACGCCATTAGATAGAGAATGTCAATATGTGAAGATCAGAGGAAGGAAAGGCTCTTCCTGTTATTCACCATATCACATTTCAATTTTATGATTATAAAATCTGTTAACAAATTTAAAAAAATATTATAATAAAATTCATAAAATAAAATTTGTCTTAAATATCACAAGAATAATGTGAAAATTTATACCAAATGTTTGAAAGTGTTGAAATTTAACTTTTTGAAATATTAAGATTAAATTTATATTAAATTAGATTTAAAATACTTTTTTTCTAAAATTTACAAATAAAACAGTATCTTATGTAGAATATGAAGTATGGCTGTTTTTCTTTTTTCAATGATGTTTCCATTTAAAAGAAAAGAATCCATATTTGTAAAATAAAGTTTGCGCAAAACTCTAGTTGGATTTTTAATAAGACTTAATAAAAATATCGGAGTGGCGGAAACGCTTGCTCAAAATCGCTGTAAGTTTAGGCTTCATTTTGAAACAAGCCCCCTCATGGACTTCCCTAAGACCAATCGATCTAGATCTTGTAACTAGTGACTTAAGAAACGTTTAAAAGATCCAACTTATTTAATTAGACAGCTTGTTTGCAAATGAAGAGAAAGAGGGAATGGATGGGCAGATCTTCCAGAATTGGCAACCTAAAGAAGCGGATGCAATTGAGAGATGTCATCAATTTGGAACCCATTAATACTCCACTTAAATGCAGTGAGTTGGTTTCACATATGAAGTGTAATGTATATAAATTTAAATTTCGATAAATGTATAGAATATTAGTTTTATACTATAGGCTTTCTGAAGCCAGGAAAATGAGAAACTAATCCATATTGAACAACTCAAATAAAGTTGCTAATACACAACAAAAACAAAAGCAAAGAAATTGATAAGATGGTACTTTCACATATCACGTAGTTAGGTAGCACAAAGCATGTTGCTGGGCATCTTCGTTTTAGCGAGTCGAGTTTCTGGTCCTGTAACTCAAGTCACCTGCACACAAAGGGCAAATGTCGGCAACAGGTTGGCTGCCTTTGTTTGCTTTAACACCAAGCTAAGACAGTGGAAACTGAAATTGTTAGATAAGGCTGAAACACACGTGACGTGAGATGCTGATTCTCTTAAATTGTGAAAACTTCGTACAAATAATCTCTAGTTTGTCTAATTGTCTCTTTCTTAAGCTAATATTAAAGAACATTGCGAACGTAATTAACCCTTTATTGCCGTAAGGGACTTCAGACACTACATACTTTGTCATCACAATCAAAAAAGGGCCGCGCCGTACTTCAAGTAATGTCCAATATGAGGAAGACTTTTGTGCTTGAGCTTGATATCGTCTGTCTTCCAGGAAATGCTAGGAATATCAATTTTCAGCCGGCAAGATAACACATGGAGAACAATTAATCCCATATGAATACACATGATACTCAACAAACTTTAATTCTCCAATTTTTGTCAATCACGATCATGCCAAATTAAGCTACAGCAATAATTTGCAGTTTGGTAGAATGTGGTAAGTTCTCAGGCTCACTTGTGATGAGTACCAGAATTTGATTTGGTGGAATATCTGGTATCTTTACAGGTACTCAAAGAAGTGCTCTCCACATATTAGTGTACAAAACCTCTATGCATATCTGCCAGTCTCACATCACATTTTGCAGTTAAAAATCTGGCCTTCCGAAAGCTGCAATTTTGGCTGGCCTTCATGAATTGTTTGTAGATGCAAAAACCCTCTGCTGAATTACACTCGAGAAGAAAACTGCCATGCATAGACCCAGTGCTCCCATATGCTTTCGATCAATGGCCCAAAGAGATGGTAAGAGGGGAACCCATTGACATAAACTCTAGTCTCTGTGCACAGACATTCCTCCCGTAGTTTGTAGTTCTTAGCCTCTCAATAAAAGTTAAGGTCATGGCCATACCACAACATATTAATGTAGATTCCGATCTCCGTCAAATCCATATCCATGCAATCTTCCACAAAAGTTCACAAACGTCATTTTGACTTGAAAAGGCAATGGATGCACAGGAAGCATTAAACAGCGGCAACAGAATCCGTAAGAAAAACTTACAAAAAAAGGTAAAAGCATCTCCATTCATCCCTGTTGGATGCTAGATACTATAAGTTGACAAACCTGAACTGTCAACTTGTTAGGATAACTAACTGTTGAACAAAAAAGGACTTCACATAAAACAATAGAAATAATTAAAATATGATAGCTGAGAGAGCATACCAGAATCTCAACTCTGCATTGCATAATAGTGAGGAGCAAGCTCAGTCAACCATAAATAATCAATTCTCGATACATTGCGGATGTACTTTTGATTAGTTTGGACAAGTTCATTAAAAATTATACACTCTGCCTTTGACTTGAATAATACTGAGGAAGGGTGGATCTGCACTATCTGACCACTTGCCAAAGCCCTTCAATAAAGTTATACAAAATTTGTAAAGATGAAGTTTTCTAACGGTAAAATGGGGCACCAGGAAAATCATAAAATAGGAAGAAAACAGAATGTAAGAACATAGTAATCAACTAATTCATCGATCATAAACTGATTCAAATAGCAACACCCTGAATGGACTTTTAATCAGATTTTAATGCCCAGGTGATGAAAATGCAATACCTGTATGCACCCTCAGGTTGCTTCAATGCCGCATTAAGGAAAAAGGAAGCAGCAAGACATCTGCCAAATTGAAGCTTATCCTCTCCACAAGAAGAGACGCGAAGACCCATTTGCTCAACATGTCCTCGAATTTGACTGTAAATGAGAATGACCACATGAATCAATGAACTTCGAGGATGACATTCACAACAAATCAACTTTAACAAAAACATTTAATCCAGAACACTACTACATGAAAGTATAAACACGAGTAAAAGCCTACCGGACAGAGGGAAAAAGTAAGATAAAGAGCCTACCTGTGAATGTCGCGAGCATGGCGTAGAGATCGACTATTAATAAAATTCTCCTTGCACCATTTCCTCAGAATTTTGTCAGTTTTCCTTTGAAAGTTTGTTTCATTTTTTCCAATAAGCTCTCTGTTCCTCTTCTCCAAAAGTTCATCTGCTGCTCGATATACATTAATTAACGTCAGATGATCCCCATCAGCACTTGTAAAGCACTTCATTGCAGTTTTTGCCTAGCAAAAGGGAGAAAATTGATTAAATGCTTTGTTAATGGAGTAATCATGGTGTAAATTTAATTTTAAGAAAAGATTGCTTTAGTTCATAATTGAAGCATATGATGCCAGTACAGATTTCATAGGTGATGCTGCTAACAAAACTTTAGAGGAGAAGACTTTCATCTTCTAGATAAATCAATCACTCTACAACATGAGCAAGATAAAAATGACTGGTCTTAGTTTCTTTGTTTCGTAAGTCTTAAACTTCTAGAAACTGTAAGAACCATGTTACTGGAACCAAACAATTAACAGAATCAATTCAAAATCTATCGGTTGGTTATTTCCTTGCAGTTATCCATCTGACCTGGACCAGCCAGACACAGCTCAAATAAAAATATTTTCAACAACTAGAAGTTGTTAAAATAACTATCTAGGAAGAACGTAGAAGAAGCAACTAACTACCTCTTCTGACTTCTCTCGGGGAGTGTAAAAGATAGATTCCACTGAAAGCATTGCAACAGTTATCAGCATTTCTTCTAAGCAGTTGAACTGACTTGCTAGGATCAGAGCTTTTGAATATATGGGGTCTAAGGGAAGCTGAGCCATTTGCCGCCCAACTGGATCCGATAACTTACAATCATCTGTCAAAGCACCTAGCAGGAACAATTGCTCCAATGATTTGATAATAGCTGCCCTGTTAAAAGCATGGCCAACATGATCATGACATATTTCTTCGTTAGGAAGCATTTCCTAACAATATAACTAACGCAAGAAAAGGATCTTATTGACATCTTCGAAACAGGATCAATAAAAGTTACAAGCTACGCAAAACAGACAGAAAAGACCTGCTGCAAGCCAATTGCTTACAGCATAATTACCATTCTAGAACCAACAAACAATCTACAAGTTCAATGAGTTCACAGGGCATCACAAATGGTTTAAAAAGTTTTTGGCAAACAAGGATTTCCCTAAACCAAATCACATAGACATGCACATATTCATGAACATAGGTAAAACATAAGCTATAGCAAGAAGACATCATCTTCAAAATATGGGGTACCACCCATACTAATCGGAGGATATAAGAGCATATGAATACTCACCTAGATGGTTTTTCCAAGAAATCAAACCCAATTATATCATCAACCCCAAGGGCCTTGAGCTGCAAAATGATATTTGAGAGGTTGCACCGTTTAATCTCTGGTTTTGTGGAATCTTCTAATCTCTCAAATTCCCTCTCTGGATAAAGACGGAAGCATTTGCCGGGTCCTTCACGCCCTGCACGTCCACTGTTGTAAGACATTAGCAATCATTTTCAATTTCCTCGTCACAAGCATTCCATTGGTTCAGCAGCGAGGACTTTTGGATCAACAGGGTAAGAAACTTGAGATATGCTAGAACACACAAGTTCAATTACCTCAAATATGATTAATTCATTGCAAAACAGTACTTGGTGAACACACACACAGACACACAAACATTCAGAGCCAGAGAAGAACATGCACTTGATAACATCAACTAGAAGGCATAAACAGGTCCTTATGAACTGCAAATAAAAGATATTATGAATTCAAAATAAAAGATCATCTTGCATATAATCTACAAGCAACAATCAGCTTGAAATAATTCAGTTAACCAAACTGGCCAAAACTTTATATATGAGAACCTATCTCTTCGTTCACAAGTATATTTCAGTATGACTACCTTCTCTGAAGTGCCTGAGCCTTTGATGTTGGAATTATCATCAGTGATTCCATGCCCTTGAGGGGATCATACGAGCGTGCTTTTACAAACCCAGGATCAACAACGTACTTAATCCCAGGTATTGTGACTGATGTCTCGGCAATATTTGTAGCTAATATCACCTGAACAGAATGGTAAGTTGAGAACATCAAATCCTGTGAAAAATTAAAACATAGCACAAATGGCACCCCACATATGGTAGGAGGTTCTGCAAAAGCACACCAGATGATGCTCTGCAACTACTACGCAAAGTTAAAACATAGCCCAAATGGAACCCTGCGTATGGTAGGCTTTAAAATGCAAAAGCACAACAAATGCAGCTCTGCAACTACTACACAAATATACATCGCACCAAATATTTAGATAGACGGATATATAGTAACAAGCAGTAAACAAATTATCCGTTTCTATCATAAATAATTGGACTAAAGTTTTCATGTCGTCCAATATCATGCTAATAATGTAATTCCAAATCAACATCATATCACTATTAGCATGGAGGGAAAAACATCCAAATCATGAGATTTGACATATACATGTGGTATGTAGAGGCTACTCAAATGCCTCACTATGTTACCTTACGATACCCAGCTGGAGCGGGCTTAAATGCTTGCATTTGTTGTTCGGATGGAAGAGATGAAAATATGGGAACAGTTACCATCATCTGACTACTTTCCGGTAGGCTATAAACTTGCTCCTTGACAGCTCTTTCGACAGATTCTATCTCTTCTTGGCCAGTTAAAAATACCAATATATCACCTGGCGTCTCCTCCAAGTGAATCTAAGAAAATAATGGAAAAAAAAGGGGATATTTTGGTTTAATAATTCGAAAAAAGCATGACTACAATTTCCACAAAAAATAATTTAACTTAAACGAGTAAAAAACATGAAATTCCGCTTGGTATGTATACATATATATCTTGAATAAAACTAAAGAACTTGAAAAAGGGATCAAAGAACATATAAATCATAATCGTATACCTAAAGTAGAAAAAAAAGCTATTGGTAAACCTTTTGACAGTAAAAAATTTAGATATTGAAAACAATACTTAGCATGTGATTAAAAGTAGTCAGAATATTTCCAAACTTGGAAAGTTCAGAGACGGAGAAAAGATACCTACCTGAAAAATTGTAACCAAAGTAGCCTCTAAGTAGTCTCTCTGCGGATGAAGAGTATAAAGTATATCAACCGTATGCTGGCGACCTTCAATATGAACAGCTCTGGCACCACCAAAGTACTTTGAAAAAATTCGTGCATCCAAACTAGCAGACATTATGACTAGCTTCAAAGGAGGAAATTTCATGCCTTGGCATTGCTTAAGAAAACCAACAGATTGAGTACTACTCTCGTTTTTCCTCACTATTCCAAAATTCCCCTTCTTACTATCTGCATTCACACAGCCACCAACTGATTTTGACCTTGCATTGAGTACACTTTTAAGCAATCCCAGCAACACATCAGTGTGGACAGTCCTCTCGTGAGCTTCATCCACAATGATAACCGAATACCTGGACAGATAAGGATCCAATAATGCTTCCCTGTAAACATAACCAACAAAAAGTTCAAATCAACAAGAATGAGTGAATAACAGAGCACAACATACATAGGTAAGAACAAAAATTTATTACCTTAGCAGCAACCCATCAGTCATAAATTTGATCCTAGTGGAACTGGAAGTACTATCATCAAACCTGATGGAATATCCCACCCTTTGGCCTAACTGCACATTACATTCCTCGGCCACTCGTTTCGCGACGGTGACAGCCGCCACGCGTCGGGGTTGTGTTATTCCAATAACTCTGCCGTCGTGACAAAACCCGGCATTGAATAGAAACTGAGGCAATTCTAAAGAGACAAAAAAAAAGGGCAAATTAACATCCATGGTTTGCTTGATAAACTTAGAAGAAGAGAAGAGGGACGATGCAAGCATACGAGTAGTTTTGCCACTCCCAGTTTCACCGACAATGATCAAGACATCATGGGCCTTAACCTCCTCGACAAGCCTCCCCCTCACTAGAAAACAAACAACAATTTATCTTCTTCTTTTTTCATTCTTTGGCTTTTATAAGACAAACTCATAGAAGAAGGTTACCTGAGGCAATAGGAAGAGAGTCTCTCTGTTTTCTCATCCTTTCCCTCCTGAAACAAGAATTCAAATTATTGTAGAGACGTGAACAAAGAGAAAGAAGAGATAAGAAGTAATAGTAAGTAAAGTAAGAACCTGGCAATGGTATCGTCTGAGCCATGTTGATTGGGTTTTAGGGTTTGCCGGGGATCAGCCAGTGAAGGCATCTCCGAGAGAGAGTTCATGTCGCTCTTAGTTGATTTAATACGACCGTTCCATATATTACTATTTACTAGAGTTAACCTACCGATTTAAAAATAAATATATTTATATATTAAATTTTTTAATAGCTATTTAATTTTATAATATCTTTCATTTAATATTTATTATATTATATTTCTAATGTTTCATAATTGACAATTTTAAAGAATATATATCAAGTCAATCACGTAAAATTATTTAAATTTTTTATAAAATAATTAAAATTTAACTTTGATAAATTACCTCTTCCATTTAAAATATCTTATGCTCTAAAATTACTTCTTGAAATCCTATTCAATCAATGTAGTTATTCCAATATTAAAAAAATGTTATTTATTAAAAAGAATCTGATGATTTTAAAATTGTAAAAAAATGATGAAATAATATTAAAATAACATTTCAGAAAATATAAAAGAAGAACAAATAATTATTTTGATATTAAGCCTATTAAAGGTGAAACAAATTTTATTTCAGATTTCTTTGCTAAATCTAAATCTAAATCTATCTCTATCTCTATTACTAATGAGAAATTTGTTGATAATGATAAAATAAAAATAGAAAACTTTGGAAGTATATTAATAATTGAAAATTCTTAAATCAAAATTTATCATTTTTTAAGAAATATATTATATTATTAAAATAGAAGAATGAGATATTCTTCTATCAAAATCATTTGAAACTATTCATTTATTAACCCAAAGTTTGTGAATAAACATAAAATCATATGATTATTACAAGTAGGAGTAAAGCCTTTTACTGAAGAAAGATTAAACACTTTAATATTAATGCCATTAAAAGATATTAGGTTTTATGTTTTATAATATTCAGTAGACTCTTGCCTCTCTACTAGGCATATCTCATTATTGTATCCAAACTTAACAATCTCTTTCAGAGATAAAACATTTTAAATTACAAATAAAAACTAATAATTATTTGCCTCCAAAGCTCTATTACGCGGTCAAAACGGCGAAATCATATTTTTTTTTCCAAATTGATCTAACTAAGAGTACGTTTAGTTCAGCTTTTGGCAAGTAGAAAAGTACTTTTTTCACCGCAAAAGTTATTTTAAGGAAAAAATGAGTGTTTAGCTGTAAACTTTAAAAGCACTTTTGAAGTAAAAATTACTCTTTTAAAAACTAAAATATGACTTTTTCAAAAGCTCAAATTTAAAACTTTTCAAAAAAGTACTTTTTCAGGCAAATTTTTTATATCAATTATCTAACATTGTAATGCCAAAATCAATAAACCGGAAAGATGTAACTCTTCTTGACAAGTAGGTACTTAAAGGTGCAGCATACATTTAAGCCTTAACACAAAAATCAAAGAAATAAAGCAATATAAAGATAATAATATAAAATTATCATTTAGGGGGAAATTAAAAGGTTTTAGGTTTGAAGTTAATGTCTCGACCTAGGAAGAGTCTTTAGAATACTATATATAATAAAAATATATGGTATTTTTATTATATATAATCTACTCCAACCTTTAAGGAGTAGATTATAATAAAAATATTCCACAACCTATTTACAAGAATAATAATGAACGTCAAATTCCTCTTACATCACCAACATTATCTTTAGTAATTAAGAATGTGAATAACGAAGGCATGAAACTTTAAAAATAATTAAAATATGAAATGTTTAAAACCAAAAAAAGAGTTAGGATATTTCTACCAACAGTTTGACGTTTCTTATAATAATAACTATAAAACCTGTAGAGAATGTAGTAAATGACCGGTACCTAAGTAAAACCCAAAATTTGCCATCAACCTCTAGATTTAAAGACATAACATGTTATAAGTGTGGTAAAAAAAAAAAAAAGAAGGTCATATAGCCAAATATTGTTGAATTAATAAGAAAATTCAAAATCCAAATAAGAAAATATTAGATAAAATCCAAAGCTTAATGATAATAGCTATTGAAGATTCAAAAGAATTCTCCGAAGAAGAATCAGGTAAGTGTGTACTTTCGGAAATTTATAGTTCTAAAGATAGTGGTGACAATAAGATAATAAATAATTAGAGAAAGAAAAACAAATTAATGTATTAACGAAAGATCAAAAATTTCTACTAGAAATTAAAAATCATATTCAGGATCCCTAATTACAAAAAGAATGTCTTATAATACTCCAAAAATATTTTGAAACTCCCGTTCAAAACTTACCATCTACTTTCTCATCCTCTTATAATTTAACAAATATATTAGATAAAGACAAGAAAATAAAAAATGACGTCGTTTGGACTAAAACCCGACGACGTCATTTTATTTTATGAACGATTCGATAGTTATCGACGAAAATACGTTTCTGTCAGTATTTTAACGATGAAATTGTGGCCCCGTCAGTATTCAAGATGCTTATTTTGCCCGCCAGCTATTGCCGCCTACTTTTGTGACGGACTTTAGTGTTTCGTCGATATAATACGTCGGAAAACTTACGGGGATATTTTCCCTCCACATTTACAGACGAATGTTTTGGCTGTCGAAAAAATAATTTTTTTTTCGTGAACTTTACCGATAGATAATCCATTTCTGTCGCTAATGTATTACGAAATCTTTTATGCCGATAATTTTCATCGATAATTTGTTATTTTCTTGTAGTAGAATGTGACTCAGATGTAGACATAAATGAAAACATTAAAATAAATAATAATAATAAAATAAACACTAAATTGTATTACATACGAAATAATCCCTATAAAATAAATAGAAAATAGCTGAAAGATATTTGAAGCTACTAATAACTCAAAATTAAAGATAAGTTATAAAATTGATGCCTACAACTGTCAAAATGAATTCTTTGTAAAAATAACTTTTGTTATAGTGGTGATATACACCATATGGTTATTTTAGGGGCGTTTTTTATAAAAGTAATCACCTTCATATATATTAAATCACGATAGTAACTCTATAAAAATAAACAACAAAAGAATATATTTTCCTTTTATAGAAAAATCAAAGCCTAGGAATATAAATTTAATTAAAGCTTGTTTTATTTTTGAAAACCAACGAAACAATGCAATACATGCAAAAGAAAAGCAACTAACGTACTTGAAGAAAGACATTATGACACGACCCGCCCTTTTTGGGCCGTGTTGGCACTAGGGAATGGGTAGGCTTAATGCCACCAAAACCCGTAGTTAGCCTAACTTTTC
>JANZXR010000003.1:18943383-18963443 GCA_027575705.1 Erythroxylum echinodendron
TCGCCAACGCTGTCCTTTGAAGTTCTTTCGGTTGAAATGGATAAATGATGGTCAAAGAGCGGTGCTGAACTAAGAAGAAGAGCTGTTGAGGGCAATGAAGGGTGATGAAAATGTGTAACCAGTACGCGACAGTAGTAGTATCGAAGAAGAGAGGATAAACACGATAATGGATAAGTTATTCTCTTTCGGAGACTACTCACATCTTAAGATATGTTTCATGCAAGTTGGACTTCGGGGTCCAACAATTAGCGATCAAGAGAAAATGAGAAACACATGTATGATTACTAATGTTTTTATCTTTTCATCATTCATTATTTATCTTTCATTTATACTCATGAATTATCTTCAACCTATCTTCATATTCTTATATGTTAGTTCCGTTTATTTAGACAAACTTACTCTTAGAGATTTTCTTAGAGATTGTTTAAACTATGGCTTTAGACCTATTCTTATGCAATTTCTTTTTAACAAAGTTCATTAAACTATGACTATGTGTGCTACTTGTAGATCTATTCATTTATTAGTTATGCATATTCAAATGAAAATACATACAAGTTAGAAATGTATTAAAACTTTTACCCAAACCTATAACTTTCTTATATCTGCTCATGCTTCTGTAACTACGCTTCAAAAATTTCAAAATATTATTTCTAACCATACAACCTTATATAATCAAGAAAAAGAAGAATTAAAACAATTATATAATCATTTTCAGACTCATTATCAGATGCATATATAAATATGAATAACTGGTGGATGATCTGTAATCAAATATAAATTGACATTTTATATTTTAAAAGTTTAGTATCTCAATATAAAACCGAAAAGATTATTAGGAAGAACGATAATTATTTACAATTTTTCATAAATAACAATGGATTATTACCTATTAAAGAAAGACTTGATAATGCAACCAATGTCTATAATTCTTATAAGCAAGACTTACAAAATTCATACAATATCTTAACAAAGCATCGAAGAATTTTCATTAATATGATAGAAATAAATCCAGATAATATATTAGATATAGACACTTTAGATTAACTGAATCTACTAGAACCTTCCATATTGCTACTCTATTATCAAATGAAAAACAAAAACAAATAGCTAAAACAAATTTAAATCTTAAAGAAGGACAAGATATTAATTATCATCCTTTTAAAAATATAATTAATTGAAAAAACATTATTTATTTTAGAAAAATCGAACATGAAGAACCTATCAGAATCGATCAATGTAATGGACATATTTGTTTCAATTTAATCGATCAAGAACAAATATGTAAACAATTACAAAAAATTCTAGAAGAAAAAAGAAATAAAATAGGATATATACATCTATCTACTATTCAAATATTATTAAAATCTACCTTTCAAGAAGGAATAGATTCACCAATAAGAATGGCTATTATTGATGAACAAATGAATAATTTAAATGATCAAACAATAGGAATAATGAATGGGAACTTAGCTTATGAAAAAATAAAATTTAACACCCATTTAAAATTAGGAATTCCCTTACAATCACAAAACCTAAATGAAACAATTACTGTTGCTTACAAATTCTATAGAGAAAACTTAATGACTGATGGTCAATATCCTTTTTCCATTACCTATTAAATTAGTTATGCTTTAACTAATTCACACCATAGGGTTGAATTTAAAAATACAAATAATATATTGATCAATTATTTAATGATGTAGCAAAAGTAGGTATTAGTCTAAGAACTAATCTTTGACAATTACTAGAATTAAATTACCCAATCCAATTTTATGAATCTGCATCATCTACTCCATGATTATCTTTATTTGAAAATAGACAACCAAAAGAAATTTTTTTGTTAAAATCACAATCTTTGCGATTATAAAAACCTATTAGATTTACTGATCCAGGAATTGAATTAGATAAATCCATTAAAATTATTGATCCACAAACTAAGAAAGACAAATCAGATGTAAAAATAGGTCAAGACTTAATAATAATTAAAAAAACTTAATGAATTAAAAGCATCTTAAAAATACTTTATGAGTATTACCAGACAATTATCTGAATTATTAGATAAACAAACAAATATTGAGATCAAATTAAAAGAAATAATTACTATAACACAACGTTTAATAGAAAAAAGTACTAAATCCCTAAACTTTAGTGAAATTAATAATCAGAAATGGACTAAACTGTTAGACTCAATAAATGAAAACTTGATAAAATATTAAAATTACTAAATACAAAGTTAGAACTAAAAGAACTAAAAGATGGGTAAAAAGATTCCATTACCACTTTACTACCCAAAACTCGATTTGAAGGTAAGGCGATACCAAATTAGTTAACCAATCCACCATGCTCCACTTGCGTAGCCCATATTGACACAAACAGTGTTCCATTCCCATATTGATTGATTTGGGATTTGAACCTGCAATATGGGGTTGACCCAAGGCTGGTAACTCTGATACCAATTTGCTACCCAAAGCTAGAGTTGAAGGTAAGGCGATACCAAATTAATTAAGCAATCTTTTGCTACCCAAAAATCGAGTTGAAGGTAAAGCAATACCAAATTACTTAAGCAATCCACCATGCTCTTCTTGCACAACCCATATTGACACAAACGGCGTTCCATTACCACATTGATTGGTCTGGGATTCGAACCTACGATATGGGGTTGACCCAGGGGTTACCTGGTAGCTCTGATACCACTTTGCTACCCAAAACTTGAGTTGAAGGTAAGGCAATACCAAATTACTTAAGCAATCTACCATTACAAAAAATTCTAGAAGAAAAAAGAAATAGAATAGGACACATACATCTATCTACTATTCAAATATTATTAAAATCTAACTTTCAAGAAGGAATAGATTCACCAATAAGAATGACTATTATTAATGAACGAATGAATAATTTAAATGATCAAATAATAGGAATAATGAATGGGAACTTAGCCTATGGAAAAATAAAATTTAACACCTGCTTAAAATTAGGAATTTCCTTACAATCACAAAACCTAAATGAAATAATTACTGTTGCTTATAAATTCTATAGAGAAAATGTAACATCCTAATATCCCATGTTAGGGGCTAGGACCTCAGAATAGTGTATATTGAACAATTAGAAGTGCATTTCATGCATCATATAGCATAATTCAATATGTGAATTGTGTTGAAATTCATGAAATAATTGTACATGCATTTATTGACATTTTTCGGGTATAACTGAGTTATAAATGCAGTTAAAATGTGAATTGTGGTTTTTATGTGTCAAAAATTGATTTGGAGACTATTAATATTATTTCAAAATTTTTGGTGATTTTAGGAAATTTCTGAAAATTTGGGTATTTATGGACTAGAAAAAATGTAAAATAATGGACCAATCACAGTGTGACATGTGGCAATTTTATTTGGGTGTATTCCATGCAATAGTGATATGTGGAGATGTTTGATTAAGACATATGGTTATGTTTATGATAAAAACAATTACTGTAGATGTTCTTCACTACCGAAAACACTATTTACCAAATTCCCTTCTTGTATTATTCAACACCGAAACATCAGCTGTGTATTTTGTGTCTTTTATTCACCCTCACACCCTCACTGCTAAAAGCTTTGTTGAATCAAGTATGTGACTTTATTGATGTTTTACTATTGTAAATGAACACATGCATGAGTGGGTTAGAAAGTGTAGTTTCGGTGATATTAAGTGATGAATGAGTTAGATCAAAATTTGTAAAATAGGAAATGAACAGAAAGTATACAAATAGATTATTAAAGCAGTTTTAAATTATAGAAAATAATGGTGATGTTCACAGTGTTCATGCTCTGTTCTTTTATTTACTGTTGTTATACGTGAATGTATTTGAGAGTGTTTAGAAATGATTTAGAGCTGGGAATTGTTCTGAAATCAAGGAAATTATGTTTTCAGATTTACTGAGTACTATAAAATGATTTCTGATGATGGGTAATGATTGGAAATGAATGCATGTAAGAGTTGGATAGGCAACAATTCAGTGATAGTGATGGATAATGTATTTAGGTAGTGATAATCTGAAAGAAATTTAGACAAGTGCAGAAAACTAGAATGATATCACTAATCAGGCTTCGATATTTTGGCTATATTTTGATCTGTAGATTTTCAAATGAGTTGATTCTTAATTCAGATTAAATTGGAGACATATGATTACATTTTTCACGAAGGAATTACATTTGAAATCTATCCTTAAAATTCTTAAACTTTGGCTAAAAGTGGAGAGTTATGTTCTGTTGAGGTATAAGAAATAGTATGGAGTATTTGATTATAACTTGCACGATACTGAACCAAAATGTCTGAATTTGATGTCATTAGAAACTTAAGACATAGAGGAACTTTTGATTAGAAGAAAGTGTTTCCTAAAAATGTCTAATTCTAGGTTAAAAATGGAAATAAAGAAGGAAGAAAACACAACAGGTCACAATCGTGCATCAACACGATCGCAATTCTGTTGAAGCATGAAGGAAGTCACGACCGTGCAACAGCACGATTGTGACTCTACTAATGAAGGAAGAAATTCACGATCGTGCACAAGCACAATCATGACCCAAGAGGCTTTATCAAAGAGTGATATGTTTGGATGTTTTTCAACCTAATTCAAGTATGAATGTTACCATATGAAGTATGTAGGTTTAAATGAGCTCTTAAATGAATTTAATTGATGTTGAATGAAGGGATTAAAGTGAATAAAAGGGGATTAAGGATTAAAAGAATGTTTGGAAGGTGTTGAAATTGATTATAAAGAGTATTAAAGAAACATACCCGAGAAATTGTCATTGAACATGCATGTTACATGATACATTCATAAATTTATTTATGACTGATTATGAGAAAATGCACATGATTGACATATAAATGTATTTGATTGTACATAGAAGACTAAGTAAAGTGACCACTTCAGATATTGCTGGAACTTCCAAGAATTAAGCAAAAAGGGAGCAATTGTAAGTAACCTAGACGGTCTCACTCAATTAATTATTTGTTTTGATTATGCTTGAATTATCTTATGAATGTGTGATTGCTTATACTAATTTCAGACATGAAGGTCTGAATATTCTGATTTGATGAATGTGATATTGAAGTGCTCCTTGTATATGAATTAGATGAAATAAATGTACTCAACAAATTTGTTAAATGTTGGACTTAGGTTCGATGATAAATACGATCTGAATGTGAATGTTTCAATCATAGGATTGACTGAGAATATGAGAATGTGAAGCATCCATTACATAAATGCATGAAAATTAAAGGTAGTTGTGACCGGAGTCGCCAGTATAAGGAGCTCAAAGCTCAGACTATGATCAGAGCCTCGGGCTCAGTTGTGAATATACCTGGTATCCACTAAAGGATATGGAACATTATTTGATACAGCTCGATATCTACTAAGGGATATGGGCTAGTAAAAAAAAGGCACTCGATATCCACAATAATAATGAATGTGAGTCTCACAAGCATTGCATATACATTATAATACGTGTGTTTAATTGATTACAATGTATTGGTATCTTGTATTTGAATGAGAAAGTGATATATGATATGTAATGCTACATGCAAAATGCAAAGATGTGAATTATATGTTACGTGTAGTGATGTGTTGTATGAATTGAGTGAACCATCGATGATGGTTACCTTATTGAGTTCGCAAAACTCACTCAAAATTGCATGTTGACATTTTAGGATCAAGAAAGGACATTAGCTACTGAGAGACTCTACAAGGAGCATAATTTTTGTACTTTTGTGGAGAAGAAATAACTCAAAGGTCAGTTAGCTAAGACTGAAGGAGTAATTAGTAGTTTTGTTCAATTCCTCTTTCAAGTTTTATATTATATATAGGGTTTTGATTTGTAAAGCAATAATATAAGTTTGGTTTTTATACAATGAAACAAGGATTGCAATTTGTTTTTTATTTTTATATTTGGTTACTTTTATGTATACTAGTTGATGTCATGACTAAGTTGGATAAGTTGCCATGTTATAAAGTGAAGGTGAGATAGTGAAAATGCCTTTAACATGCCATTATTATAGATTATATACTTGAATGTCCACTAGGTGTTCTGGTATGTAATTTATGGTAGTGAGGTATTACATTTTGGTATCAGAGCATGGTTGGCATCCATAGGGATATGTAAGAATGTTACGTATGAAATGTTGTGAAAATTTCGGATGGTAATCGAAGTTATTGTGTATTATAGGTTATCCGACATAGGCAATCAAATGGAACACTTAGCTATCCTAGGATCAGAAAGAGCTAGCAGAGAGTCTTCTATACCTCGACCAGATGTGATGCCTTTAAGAATTTCCGAGAGAAGGAAAAGGAGGCATGACAAATTGCGAAAGCAGGGGGTTGTAGACTTTTATGAAAGTACAGACCCTGTAGAGGCCGAGGAATGGTTAGAGAGAATTGAAAGAGTATTTAATCAGATGGACTATGAGGCAGACGAGAAATTTGATTATGCAGTCTCACTACTACAAAGTCTAGCATATTAATGGTGGAAGACTGTTCCAGACAATGCCACTAGGCCTTGCAATTTAAATTAGGGAGACTTTTTGAGGGCTTTCATGGAGAATTACATGCACAAGATCTACTTGGATAGAAAGAGGAAGGAGTTCCTAGATCTGAAACAAGGCAAAATGTCTGTAGTACAGTATGAGATCAGGTTCAACGAATTATTGAAGTATGCTACTGCTTTGATTCCTACAGAAGAAGACAAGTGTAGGAGATTTGAAGATGAGTTGAATATGGAGATTAGAACAAGGTTAGGAATCACTAACCTAAGTAGTTTTACTGAATTAAGGGCTGCCTTGATTAGAATTGAGCAGTTGCTAAGAGCGGGACAAGTAGAGTCAGGACAAGGGTCTAGAATGAAAAAACCCAGTGAAATTCAGAGTGGTTTGGGCAGAAGATTTAACAAGTGGTAAAACTAAGTTTTTCAGACTACTGACTGGATCAAGATAGTCAGGATTCAGACAGAGAGGTGGCTTTGTACAGCCTAGCAGTGGAAGAGGTACAATGTAGAGCCAGTTTCCTCCTTGTGAGCACTGTAGGAAGAAGCATAGTGGTGAGTGTTGGACTTTATCAGGAGCATGTTTTTGATGTGGCTTTCTGGAGCACAGAATTAGAGATTGTCCTATTATTACTAGAGCCTAGTCTGATATGAGAGGGGGATCTATAAGTAAAACTACTATCCAACAGAGCCAAGTTAGTGGACAGAGAGGTCGAGGCAGAGGCAGAGTGAGTTTTGGAAGTCCTTTCAGGATTGATGTTCGGAGCAACAGACCTCAGTCTCAGGCTTGAGTATGCACTATGACCAGACATGAGGCTTAGGACTCTCCGAATGTCATTACAGGTGCATTTCTTATCTTTGATTATGAAGCATTTGTATTGCTAGATTTTAGATCTACGCATTCATTTATTGCACCGCATTTGGCATGTAAGTTGCATTGCGATAGAGAGCAATTGAAACGTGGATTAGAGGTGAATACACCGATAGGTAGTACCATCGTCATTAGGGAAGTCTGCAAGAGGTGTTTGATTAGAGTTGATCAGGAAAAATTGGAAGTAGACTTGATTATATTACAGTTAAGGGAGATAAATGTCATTCTAGGCATAGATTGGCTTACTGCTCATAAGGCTATCATGAACTGCTACACTAAGGAGGTGGTATTGGAATTTCCTAATCAGCCGAGAGCAGTTTTTAGAGGTATTAGTCAAGTAATGCCAGTCAAGCTGATCTCATTCACGAGTGCCTTGAGGTTGATGCAAGGTGGATGTGAGGCTTATTTGGCCCACATTATTGATACTAAAGCTGAGCAGAATATACAAGACATTCCTGTGGTTAAGAACTTCCTAGATGTGTTTTCGGTAGAGTTACCAGGTTTACCTCCAGACCGGGAAACAAAGTTTACAATTGACCTAGTTCTAGGTGCTGCTCCTATATCTATTCTTCCATATAGGATGGCACTTGTGGAACTAAAGGAGTTGAAGGCTCAGTTATAGGAATTGCTTGAAAAGGGATTCATTTAACCTAGTGTTTCATCCTGGGCAAGCCCAGTTTTATTTATAAAGAAGAAAGATGGCACTTTGAGACTATGTATTGATTATAGCCAACTGAATTGGGTTATGGTAAAGAATAAGTACCCGTTGCCTAGAATTGATGATTTATTTGATCAATTACAAGGAGCTCAGGTGTTCACTAAATTGGATTTGAGGCCTGGGTATTACCAGCTAAAGATAGCAGAAGCTAATGTACCAAAGAGTACTTTCAAGAGCAGGTATGGGCATTTCAAGTTTTTAGTAATGCCGTTCGAGTTAACTAATGCCCCAGCTGCATTTATAGCCTTGATGGATAAAGTGTTTTAGCCCTACCTGGATAGATTTGTAATTATGTTCATTAATGACATACTTATGTATTTAAAGAGTAGAGAAGAACATGATGAGCATCTGAGAGTGATTTTACAGATTATGAGAGAGAAACAACTGTATGCTAAATTCAGTAAGTGTGAATTCTGGCTAGATCAAGTAGTCTTTTTAGGTCATATCGTAAATGGGCAAGGTATTCAAGTGGATCCAATGAAGATTGAGACAGTAATGAAATGAGAGGCTCCAAAGAATGTGTCTGAAATCTAGAGTTTCCTCAGATTGGCTAGATATTACTGAAGATTTGTTGAGGGGTTTTCTTTGATTTCAGCCATCTAACTAAACTTCTAAGGAAGAATGTAGCATTCAGATGGGATAATGATTGTCAGAAGAGCTTTAAAAAGTTGAAACATCAGTTGACTACAGCACTGGTGTTGACTATTCCATCAGGAACTGGTGGATATGTAGTATATAGTGATGCTTCACATCAAGGATTGGGATGTGTGTTGATACAGAATGGCAAGGTGATAGCCTATGCATCGAGATAATTAAGGTCTCATGAGATGAATTATCCAGTATATGATTTAGAACTTGCTGCAGTTGTCTTTGCTCTAAAGATATGGAGACATTATTTATATGGAGAGACATTTTAGATATACACTCATCACAAGATTTTAAGATATTTGCTGAGTCAGAAAGAGCTAAACATGAGACAGAGGAGGTAGATAGAGTTGTTGAAAGATTATGATTGCATGATTGAGTATCATCCGGGAAAAGCTAATAAAGTGGCTAATGAAGTCACATAGCAATGTAGCTCAGATTCTGTTATCGAGATTACCAAATTTGATTCAGTTGAGAGCTTTGAATGTGGAGTTAAATCTAGAGCATAATGAAGCAATGACAACTACATTAAAGTTGAGACTGATGTTACATGTTCGAATTAGAAGAGTTCATAGTAAAGATCCTGAAATGGTGAAACTGATTGAGAAAATTAAGATGAATATCGATTTTGAATTTGAATTGAGAGATGAATCATTATGGTTAAAACAAAGGCTGTGTGTGCCTAATGTGGATGAATTAAGAAAGGAAATTTTAGGGGAAGCTCATATGGTCGCTTATGCTATGCATCCTGGCACGACCAAGATATATAATACGCTGAAACAACATTTTTAGTGGCCAGGAATGAAGAAGCAAGTAGCGGAATATGTTTATAAATATATGACATGCCAATAGGTTAAAGCTGAGCATCAGGCTCCAGTTGGGAAGTTACATTCGTTGCCTATTCTGGAGTGGAAATGGGAACGAATCATTATGGATTTTATTATAGGTTTGCCTAAGACTCCGAGGCAAAATGATGCTATATGGGTTGTAGTGGACCGATTAACTAAGCCGACCCATTTCTTACCATTACGGGAGAATAGCTCATTAGACCAATTGGCTCAGAAGTATGTGAATGAAATGATTAGACTGCACAGGGTTCTAATGTCCATTGTATCGAACAGGGATCCCTAATTTACTTTGAGATTTTGGAAGAGTTTTCAGTCAGCTATAGGTACAAAGTTGAGCTTCAATATTGCATTTCATCCTCAAACAGATGGGTAAAGTGAGAGGACATTCAAAACTATTGAGGATATGCTCAGGGCATGTGTATTGTAGTTTTAAGGAACGTGAGATTAGTATTTTGCATTGATTGAATTTGCTTACAACAATCATTACCAAAGTAGTATTGAAATGACATCTTATGAGGCATTATACAGTGGAGTATGTCGATCACCTCTATATTAGGATGAAGTAGGTTTGAGAATGATAGAAGGCCCTGAGTTGATATAAGACACTGTGGATAAGGTGAAACTGATCAAAAGTTTAATAAAAGTGGCTCAGGATAGACAAAAGAGCTGTATGGATCAGCATCGATGAGATATGGAATACAGTATAGGAGATAGAGTGTTTCTGAGAGTGTCACCTTGGCAAGGTGTGTTAAGGTTTCGTAAAAATGACAAGTTGAGCCCTAGGTACATTGGTCCTTATGAGATTATTGAGAGGATAGGACCTTTGGCATATAAGTTAGCTTTGCCTAATGAGATGTCTCAGTTGCATAATGTGTTTCACGTAAGCATGTTAAGAAGATACAGATCTGATCCAACGCATGTATTACCGACTCAAGAAATTGAAGTTGCTAGTAATTAGAATTATATTGAGGAGCCAATCCAGATAGTGGGTTATAAGACAAAGCAACTGAGAAATCGAGTAATTCTATTGGTGAAAGTCCTATAGAGAAATCATTCAAGTGAGGAAGCAACTTGAGAAACAGAGGAGCATATGAACAAGCAATATCCCCACTTGTTTCATTAATCAGGTAAGAATTTTAAGGATGAAATTTCTTAAGGAGGGGAGAATTTTAACGTCCCAATATCCCATGTTAGGGGCTAGGACCTCGGAATAGTGTATACTGAGCAATTAGAAGTGTATTTCATACATCATATGGCATATTTCAATATGTGAATTGTGTTGAAATTCATGAAATAATTGTACATGCATTCATTGACATTTTTCAGGAATAATTGAGTTATAAATGCGATAAAAATGTGAATTGTGATTTTCTGTGTCGAAAATTGATTTGGAGACTATTAATATTATTTTGAAATTTTTGATGAATTTTAGGATATTTCTGAAAATTTGGAGTATTTTTGGACTAGGAAAAATGTAAAATCATGGACCAATCACAGTGTGACATGTGGCAATCTTATTTGGGTGACAAATGTATTCTATGTAATAGTGATATGTGGAGAGGTTTGATTAAGACACGTGGTTATGTTTATGATAAAAACAATTACTGTAGATGTTCTTCACCACCGAAAACACTATTTACCAAATTCCCTTCTTGTAGTATTCAACACCAAAACATCAGCTGTGTATGTTGTGTCTTTGATTCACCCTCACTGCTGAAAGCTTTTGTTAAATCAAGTAAGTGACTTTATTGATGTTTTACTGTTGTAAATGAACACATGCATGAGTGGATTAGGAAGTGTAGTTTAGGTGATATTAAGTGATGAATAAGTTAGACGAAAATTTGTGAAATAGGAAATGAACAGAAAGTATACAAATAGATTAGTGAAGCAGTTTTAAATTGCAGAAAATAATGGTGGAATGTTCATAGTGTTCATGCTCTGTTCTTCTATTTACTGTTATTATATGTGAATGTATTTGAGAGTGTTTAGAAATGATTTAGAGCTGGGAATTTTTCTGAAATCAAGGAAATTATGTTTTCAGATTTATTGAGTACTGTAAAATTATTTCTGATGATGGTTAATGATTGGAAATGAATGCATGCAAGAGTTGGATAGGCAACAATTTGGTGATAGTGATGAATAATGTATTTAAGTAGTGAGAATCTAAAAGAGATTTAGACAAGTGCAGAAAATTGGAATGATATCACTGATTATGATTCAGTATTTTGGCTATATTTTGATCTATAGATTTCCAAATGAGTTGATTCTTAATTCAGATTAAACTAGAGACATATGGTTACATTTTTCATGAAGGAATTGCATTTGAAATCTGTCCTTAAGAGTCTTGAACTTTGGCTTGAATTAGAGAGTTGTGTTCTATTGAGGTATAAGAAATAGTACGGAGTCGCTAGTATAAAGAAATAGTATTGTATCAAATAGTTGTGACAGGAGTCGCCACTATAAAGATCTTAAAGGTCAGACTATGATCAGAGCCTCGAGCTCAGTTGTGAATGTAGCTGGTATCCACTAGGGGATATGGGACATTATTTAATACAGCTCGGTATTCACTAAGGAAGATGGGCTAGTAAAAAAAAGGCACTCGGTCACAACGACAATAATAATGAATGTGAGTCTCACGAGCATTATATATATATTATAAAACGTGTGTTTGATTGATTACAATGTATTGGTATCTTGTATTTGAATGAGAATGTGATATGTGATATCTGATGCTACATGCAAAATGTAAAGATGTGAATTATATATTACATGTAGTGATGTGTTGTATGAGTTGAGTGAACCATTGATGATGGTTATCTCATTGAGGTCGCATAACTTACTTAAAATTGCACGTTGATATTTCAGGATCGAGAGATGACATTAGCCACTGAGCATAATTTTTGTACTTTTGTAAAGAAGAAATAGCTCAAAGGTTAGTCAGCTGAGACTCAAGGAGTAATTAGTAGCTTTGTTCAATTCCTCTTTCAAGTATTATGTTTAGGGTTTTGACATTGTATATATTCAGATGGTTTTGTAAAGCTATAATGTAAGTTTCGTTTTTATACAATAGAAAAAGGATTGCAGTTTGTTTTTTTATATATTTCGTGACTTTTATGTATACTAGTTGATGCTATGACTAAGTTGGATAAGTTGTCATGTTATAAAGTGAAGGTGAGATAGTTAAAACGCCATTAACACGCCATTATTATAGATTATATACTAGAATGTTCATAGGTATTTCGGTATGTAATTTATGGTAGTGGGGTATTACAGAAAACTTAATGACTGATGGTCAATATCCTTTTTCCATTACCTACTAAATTTGTTCACCTTTAACTAATTCACACCATAGGATTGAATTAAAAATACGAATAAAATATATATTGATCAATTATTTAATGATGTAGCAAAAGTAGGTACTACTCTAAGAACTAATCTTTGACAATTACCAGAAATAAATTATGCAATCCAATTTTATGAATCTACATCATCTACTCCATGATTATCTTTATCTGAAAATAGACAACCAAAAGAAATTTTTTTATTAAAATCACAATCTTTGCGATTATAAAAACCTATTAGATTTACTGATCCAGGAATTGAATTAGATAAATCTATTAAAATTATTTATCCACAAACTGAAAAAGACAAATCAGAATTAAAAATAGGTCAAGACTTAATAATAATTAAAAACAACTTAATGAATTAAAAGAGCATCTTAAAAATATTTTATGAGTATTATTAAACAATTATCTTAATTATTAGATAAAAAACAAATATTGAAATCCAATTAAAAGAAATAATTACTTTAACACAACCTTTAATATAAAAAAGTACTAAATCCCCAAACTTTAGTGAACTTAATAATCCAAAATAGACTAAACTGTTAGACTCAATAAATGAAAAGCTTGAAAAATATTAAAATTACTAAATACAAAGTTAGAACTAAAAGAACTAAAAGGTGGGCAAAAAGATTTCATTACCATTTTGCTACCCAAAACTCGTGTTGAAGGTAAGGCGGTACCAAATTACTTAAACAATCCACCACGCTTTGCTTGCATAGCCCATACTGACACAAGCGATGTTCCATTCCCACATTGATTGATTTAGGATTTGAACCTGCAACGTAGGGTTGACCCAAGGGTTATCTGGTAACTCTGATACTACTTTGCCACCCAAAACTCGGGTTAAAGGTAAGGTAATACCAAATTACTTAAGCAATCTTTTGCTACCCAAAACTTGAGATAAAGGTAAGGCGATACCAAATTACTTAAGCAATCCACCACGCTCTTCTTACGCATCCCATATTGACACAAGTGGCGTTCCATTCCCAAGTTGATTGATTTAGGATTCGAACCTGCAACGTGGGGTTGACCTAAGGGTTACCTGGAAACTCTAATACTACTTTGCCACCCAAAACTCGAGTTGAAGGTAAGGTAATACTAAATTACTTAAGCAATCTACAATTACAAAAAATTCCAAAAGAAATAAGAAATAAAATAGGATACATACATCTATCTACTATTCAAATATTATTAAAATCTATCTTTCAAGAAGGAATATATTCACTAATAAGGATGGCTATTATTGATGAACGAATGAATAATTTAATGATCAAATAATAGGAATAATGAATGTGAACTTAGCTTATAGAAAAATAAAATTTAACACCTGCTTAAAATTAGGAATTTCCTTACAATCACAAAACCTAAATGAAACAAATACTGTTGCTTATAAATTCTATAGAGAAAACTTAATGACTGATGGTCAATATCCTTTTTCCATTACCTATTAAATTAGTTATGTTTTAACTAATTCACACTACAGTATTGAATTTAAAAATACAGATAAAATATATATTGATCAATTATTTAATGTTGTAGCAAAAATAGGTACTAGTCTAAGAACTAATCTTCGACAATTACCATAAATAAATTACCCAATCCAATTTTATGAATCTACATCATCTACTCCATGATTATCTTTATCTGAAAATAGACAACAAAAAGAAATTTTTTTGTTAAAATCACAATATTTATGATTATAAAAACCTATTAGATTTACTAAACCATGAATTGAATTAGATACATCTATTAAAATTACTGATCTACAAATTGAAAAAGGCAAATCAGAAGGAAAAGTAGGTCAAGACTTAATAATAATTAAAAACAACTTAATGAATTAAAAGAGCATCTTAAAAATATTTTATGAGTATTACCAAACAATTATCTGAATTATTAGATAAACAAACAAATATTGAAATCCAATTAAAAGAAATAATTACTATAACACAACCTTTAATAGAAAAAAGTACTAAATCCCTAAACTTTAGTGAAATTAATAATCAGAAATGGACTAAAGTGTTAGACTCAATAAATGAAAAACTTGATAAAATATTAAAATTACTAAATACAAAGTTAGAACTAAAAGAACTAAAAGATAGGCAAAAAGATTCCATTACCACTTTGCTACCAAAAACTTGAGTTGAAGGTAAGGCGATACCAAATTACTTAAGCAATGCACAATGCTCTGCTTACGTAGCCCATACTGACACAAGTGGTGCTCCATTCCCACGTTGATTTATTTGAGATTCGAACCTGCGATGTGAGGTCGACGCAAGAGTTACCTGGTAACTCTGATATCACTTTCCTATTCAAAACTTGGGTTAAAGGTAAGGCGATACCAAATTACTTAAGCGATCTTGTGCTACCCAAAATTAGAGTTGAAGGTAAGGTAATACCAAATTACTTAAACAATCCACCACGCTCTGCTTACACAGCCTATACTGACACAAACGGTATTCCATTCTCATATTGATTGATCTGGGATTCAAACCCGCATCGTGGGGTTGACCCAGGGATTACCTGGTAGCTCTGATACCACTTTGCTACCCAAAATTCGAGTTGAAGGTAAGACGATACTAAATTACTTAAGCAATCTACAATTACAAAAAATTCCAGAAGAAAAAAGAAATAAAATAGGATACATACATATATCTACTATTCACATATTATTAAAATCTACCTTTCAAGAAGGAATATATTCACCAATAAGAATGACTATTATTGATGAACGAATGAATAATTTAAATAATCAAATAATAAGAATAATGAATGGAAGCTTAGCCTATGGAAAAATGAAATTTAACTTTCGCTTAAAATTAGGAATTCCCTTACAATCACAAAACTTAAATAAAACAATTACTGTGTCTAATTAGAATATTATGTAAAATGATTGAATTATATACAATGATATAAGGAAAGGTTTGTGAAATTTATTTTAATATTCCTGATATTTGGGTGGTCATGATATATTGTTAGACATCAATCTTGATCTTTGAATATAAATTATTCAATTATATAATTAAAGATAAATTAAAGGAGTTTAATTTATCAAATTTTAATTATGATTTAGAGTGGTTTATAATTATTGCTAACATATTTATAAGCATAACGAGTCACTGAATAATGAGAGAAGATATGATTTACTTAAGTTAAATTTGATACTAAATTTTGAAAAATTTCTAGATTAATTATGAGATATTTAATAACTAAGGACTAATATAAGATATTAAATATTATTTGAACACAATTATTACATAATTATAAGTTAAATTGAAAATAGAATTATATTTTAATTAACTTACTAAAAGATATAAATCCTATTATAAATAAAAAACCTCTCTCTACAGTTTTATTGTTCACTTGACACCATTACAAGTCACAAGTAATTAATTGTGCAGTACAGTGGCGCAATTGTATTAAGCCATTGGTACTTGGAGCGTGTGGCTTAAAGCCACTGCAGCTGTTGGTATCAAAGCTCTTGACTGTAATCACTTACCAGTTTCTTTTGTCGTATGTGGCCTAAAGCCACTGCAGCTGTTGGTATCAAAGCTTCTTGACTGTAATCACTTACCAGTTTCTTTTTGTCGTAAGCAAGACCATTCATCATATTTTGCTGTTTTTAACTATGGTTATTTCGTATTAATTTGTCGCCAAAAACACAGAGATGCAAATAACAACAAAGTTCTTTTTCCTTTTAAGACAAACGCAAATCAAATTACAACTTCATATACGGATCCTCCAGACTTCAACATCTGGTGTAATTGTAACTTGAGGAAATGAAAGCAAAAACGCAAGCATGAATAGAAAATTCCAGCCTCGGAGAATGCATGGCATCAAATATGGAAAAAGATAAGGGACAAAGCCCTACTAAATGGTGAAAATATGAGAGTAAACAGAAGATTTATTTGATTATTTAAAATAAGTTCCACTCGCGCCATCAGCTTCCATAGCATAGTGGTAGTGCGTTCGCTTCGTAAGCGAAAGGTCGCGAGTTCGATCCTCGCTGGGAGCTTTAACTACGACGGTTGTTCTGGTCTTTTCCAGTCACATTTTGAAATCGTCACCCCGGTTCTCAGCTTTTCTGGGGCAACGATCTCAGCTTTTTTATACGGGCGTTAGCTTATTACCCTGTTTTCACTTTTCTTTTTTCTGTTTTTTTTTAAAAGTAAAATTATGTTGAGTTGTTAATATTAATTTAATTATTTTTTTATTACTGATTATAATTACGTATTAGATAAAATTTAAAGAAAAATTATTTTTAATTATATAAATTTATTTAATCTCTTATATAATATTTATTAACAAATTATTAAAAAATTATGTTATTTTAATAAAATAAATAATTTAAAAATTGATTTTATTATAAATTAATATTAATTTGAAATATATTTTAATTATTAAATCAAATTTTATTTGAATATTTATATATTTTAAATTTAATCATATTTATTAATAATTATTAAAATTTTATTACATATACTTTAATTACAAAAATTAAATAAAATTAAATTATTCATAATTTTTATTGATAATTAATTTTAATTTATTAAATATATAATCTTGAATTAAATTATTCATAATTTTTATTAATAATTAAATAATATATATTTAAATGATAATAAATCAGATTATAAAAAAACAAAAGCAGGAAACAAAAACCATTTTTTATGGTTTTCATAATTTTTAAAAACTGGAAGAAACCAAAATCAAAACAAAAAAAACTGAAAATTCAAACAAACATGATTTTTTACTGAATTTGAAAATAAAAATATAAAACCAAAAATAAAAGTGGAAACAAACACCCTTAACTTCTGCAGAGTGGAAAAAGGAGACAAAACGAAACAATGGGTAAAAATGTTCCAATTTTTATTAAACAAAACTGAGAACCAATCAATATAAAAATATATAAGTGTTGTGTTTTTTGGTCTCGTGAATCTAGAAACCAGTTAATTTTACTTGAACGAATTTAATTATAATTTACGGTACTTATAGTCTAAAGGTAAAATAACAGAAAGAGAATTGTTCTCTTTTATAAATTAATTTAATTATTTGAATGAAATTAATCAGAATATATTTATAATTTCAAAACACTTATAATTTAAAGATAAAACAACAGAAAACATGTATTAAAAGAAATTTGCTACTTTTTTAAGTTTAAATTAAAATCAAATTATTTGAAATTCAACTATAACTTTAAGATACCTACAATCCTATGATAAAACAAGCATTCCAATATTACATTGTGTTGTATCACAGGACACTGTTGCTAAAAACAATCCTAAACACCAAAAAGATTAGGATTTTGCTTTTCAACATATTAATAATTACGAATGTAGCTTAAGTGTTATTTTCTAAGGCGATTGAGAGGTTGCTCAGATGGTATCTATGGTCAGAAGTAGGGATAAGCTAGCCAGAGTTAAAAGCAATTGGTCTAATTTAGGCAAACCAAAAAAGCAAGGCGGCCTGGGCCCATTCAATCAAACTCACTAATTTAGTCCTACTAACTAAAAAGTTTTTAAGATTAATTTAAGGCAAATAGACATTATGTGTTAGGAGCATTCATATTTATTAACATCAAAGAGCAAAACTTCTATATTGATAAGCTCGCGCAATGCTTCAATTTTAGTGAAGTTCTTGCTCAAATTGAGGTACAAGATTAAAAACTCACGTATAAGCATTGTAGGTAATGATAGTATTACCTCTTTTTATGTGATCATTGGGCCCCATCAGGGCCTTTAAAGCTTATGGAGGAATCAATTCACAAAGAGCAAATTTTAACCCAAGTGTTACAGTAGCTTAATCACTCTTAATCAAAAAACAAGTTCATCTCTCTCCTTGTAATAGCTCTCTCATCCTCTATATTAAACTTTGGGCTGGATAGTAGTAAAGAAGACATAATTATGTATAATCACTCACCTTTATATGAATTTACCAATAAATCATGTTGGAAATTATTTAGTGGTATGAGTGCTAAATTCTCTTAGCATAAGCTTGTGTGGTAGTAACATAATTTGCCTCAAGTTTCTCGTATGCTGTGGTTAGCAATAAGGAATAGACTTCCTACTTTGGATGGAGAAAAAAAGCTTTTCAAACATACCAAAATAGTTTGCTCTTTATAGATCTTCTCTAGAAAGCATTAGTCACTTGTTCTTCTAATGTCATTATAGTAACAATGCTTGGAATGGATTTTCCAAACCATGTAGTATCACTAATCCCCCCCATCACTGGTATGATATAGTAAAATGGAGTGTGAGGTTGAAAGCTACATTTGAAGGAGATATGTGGACATATAGGGTGGCTCTATGATATTTGTTATCCAACTTATAGAATGAAAGGAACAAAATGATCTTCATTGATTAAGGTACCAATATAAAAGTTTTCTTGAACCTGTTACACAATAAAATATGATCCCACATTTTAGCATAAAAGGAGAAGCATAAACTTAGTTTAACTATTAGCCTCAATTGGAGTATTTTATAAAAAAAAAATTGTCTAATACATCAACTGTTGTTACTGTACACAGACGAATGGACTTCGTCTGTGTTATTGATAGCGTTTTCATCTGTGTTACTGTACACAGACGAATTAAAACAAAGAGGATACATATCGTCTGTGTTATTGTTCACAGACGAAGTAAAACACAGAGGACACATATCATCTGTGTTACTGCACACAGATGAATTAAAACAAAGAAGACATATATTGTCTGTGTTACTGTTCACAGACGAATCTGAACATAGAGACTCGTATCCTCTGTGCTACCGTTCACAGACTTCAGACGATAGATTCTTAGTCGATAGAGGGTCAACCCAAAAGATAAAAGTCAACCACAGAGGATAGATTAAGGACTAAGAATTATAAGAAGGAGTTAAGAAGTAATGGAGTGAAGTGCATCTTCTGTGTTCCTATTCACCTTGTATCTTCTGTCCTAATATTGAACCCTCAGCAGTTAGAATTGACCTTCGAGGTCTTTATAGAAGTTAGGGAACTTGAAATCATCTTTCCAACCATATAAAGAATACCCTAAACTGATTCTCCTAGAGAAAGATATGACGCTTGAAAGATATCGTCTGTGTTTCCCAGACTTCGTCTGTGACACTGTTCACACTATCG
>JANZXR010000003.1:18963543-18980977 GCA_027575705.1 Erythroxylum echinodendron
TTGGTACTTAAGCTATATACCGAAAATACCCTCAATTTCTTCTCATGCATTTATTCCATAAGCTATTATGCTCAAGTTAATGGAAAAATTTTCAGGGGCCGACATCTAATCCAAGATTTGAAGCAAACCTCAAAATAAAATCAAATTTATTGATACAAATAATGAAAATATAAAAAGTTATTCTTCCGTCCTATAACTATTTATAATGAAAAATAACACCATAACATGAAGCTTACAAGAAATAAGACTCTAGAATATATATTTTATTTATAATAGAACTATAAAATTTGAAGTTTATTTGAAATAAAACTCTAAAGTACTAAGTATATTTGAGATAGATTTGTAATGGTTCTGAGTATGAATCATTAATCATTTTCAATATGGATTTGTATATTTTGATGCCTTATCAGTCACCTCCATTTGCAAAAAAATCAACCTTACAATCAAGCATATAAAGTGAAATATCAGCAAAATTAAATGTAGGATTGATGATACCCATCCTCAAAGACAATCGAACAATATTTCTTATGATCTTAAATGGTTTATAATTATTTTCATTTAATTTATGATGTCCCTTAACAATTTTATTCTTTTTTAAAAATTTCCGTAACCTCATCTCCAGCTTCAAACACTTGAACTCTTCTATACTAGTCAACAATGGCCTTATACTTTGCATTGGCTTTTTCAAGCTTCTCTTTTACCCCCACTTGAATTTTGTATGCCTTATTTAGCTAACTTTTCAGTACTTATATTGAAATTAGTATCTCCAGGAAATTTAACAAGTCAAGGGCATGATTAATTACCTTATTATAAACCAAAAAAAATGAAAAATAACTAATGGAATGATGGATAGCATTATTATAAGCAAATTTGACTTAGGCAATATGAAAATCCCAATTCTTTGCCTTGTCATGAAATATGTATCTTACCAAATTACCTAATTTTCTATTCACCACTTTTGTTTGCCCATCATTTTATGGATGAGCAATGCTACTATATTTAAGAGAAGAATCAAACATACCCCATAAAGTCCTCCAAGAGTGACTTGACAACCGGTATCACAATTGAATACAATAGATATTGAAATGCTGATTTGACTATTTCGTGAGTAGCCTAAATTTAACACCGCAAGTGCACAGTGTAGTTGTAGCTAGTACTAGCAAGTACAGTTGATCCCACAAAGATGGTAAGTACTAGTAATTACTATTATTCTATTATCTAGCCTAACAGTTAAAGCAAACAAGCAACATGATTTAAAGCAAAAAACTGGCGACAATAAATTAATTATAGATGTCAGATAATTAACACCTAGCCTTTAAATAACTGATTGATTATTTTTCATGCAATTATGTTATTGATTAATTGGATCGTGGAGATTCCTAAGGGATACTAGTAGCTGGCCTTAATGAAGTAAATCACACGTTAGTATAGACTTTATGTTCAAGAAACTCGATACACAAGAAGAGGGGGTTGAATGGTGTATCCTTTTTGTGAATATAAAATCTTGTTAAGAACTTCTCTTTCTTGTTAAAAAGATATCACAAAGTTATTACGTAGTTAAATCGCAAGTTACTTCTATATGATTTTTAAACAACAAAATAAACTGAAGTAAAGATAGAGGATAGACACTACAATTTTTATACTGGTTCACACCAAACCGTGGGCTACATCCAGTTCTCAGAGTTCATCTGAGTGTTTCACTATTCTCTAAATGATTATAAGTATTCTTTCTTCCCTTCCAGAGCCTCTTCAGGTATCTTACAAAGTGTTCTTTCACTATCTTAGCCTCTCCAGGCTATCAGCATTTTCTTTCTCTCACTAGAAAAATATTATGAGCTTTTGTTATAGTAATGTTAGCTCTTTTCGTATCGCACGACAAAATTTCTCTTTTTAAAGTAAGCACTGTAAGAATTTTCTCTCAAATTGTCTAACTTTCTAACTTGTCTAACTTTCTAACTTCTTTATTCTTGATAACCGCTTCTAGATAACCGTCATTTAGTTGAGTTCTATAACTAACTCTGACTAAATAACTGTCTAAGATGTTAATGTATCTTCATGATATTGTCTATGTCTTTGTGTCTGTGTCGACTTTACGTCAGCGTTGACTTTGTGTCTACGTCTAAGTTGACTTTGCGTCTGTATTTTGACTTTGTGTCTATACTGAATTTGCGTCTATGTTTGCGTCTGCGTCTATATTGTCTTTGTGTCTGCGTCTGCGTCTACATTGACTTTGTGTCTACGTCTGCGTCTGCATTGACTTTGCGTCTATATCGTCTTTGCGTCTACATTTGTGTCTGTGTTTCCTTCTGAGTCTGTGTTCTGTTTTTTTTGCATTTGCAAACTTAACGCACTTGTCAAAGATGTTCTTTTGTTTCTAACATTATTATTATTTGATTTTCATCAAAATTAATCATCGTAAAGTCCTCTTGACTTAACATTTGAGTCTAGGTCTCTAACCGGGTTACTCAGGTTAAAATTTATATGATTGTGTTACCATATTATGAATCCCTCTATTAGGTTTGACCCTAATCCAAAAGATTTATATCGTCCTATCTTTAGGATTGCAATCAACTCTTTCCAATTATCATAGATCTATTCAAAAATAGGATTTCTCAAAGTATTTAACTAGGTCTCATCTGACCTAGATACTAATAAAGAATTTAGCTATACATTGTCGAACACAAAATCATATCCGTATAAACATAAAATAGAATAGAAAATATCGGAATCATAATTTGAAATCTCTATGATTATTCTCTATCGTGTATTCTACAATATAAACATTCGATCTTGTGTTTTGATGGATCTATCGATAAAAATCCTACACTTTCCACTCCTTAAGCTACAAATCACCTTTAAAATCAACTCTTACTTTCTCAAAACAATGTCAACCACTTCCTCCTCTCATTTGTCTTTAAAACATCAAATTTATATGGAAAACTAGATTTTTAGGTTATGTATGTTTATGTGCATGGTCGTACATTAGAATGTATGTAATCAGCATTTGCTTAGTATCGCAAAAATGCATGAGCATGTAAAAGTGCATGGTTGTGCACTCCTTCCAAATTGCTAATTTCTATTTTGCACCACGTTTTTGTCCGAATTCTTCTTCTTTAAGACCGTGAAGGCAATTGTCACCTGTAAACACACTTGAAGAACATTAAGTACTAAAAATATCTAGCAAGAATATATTAAATATAGGGTAAAAATATAGTCAGTTAACCATCTATCAAATATCTCCACACTTAAGTTTTTACTTGTCCTCAAGCAAACCATAATCAAAATTACAAATGTTACAACATCAATCCATCATTAATCTCAACATGATCATTCATACTATACATCATTATATCCTACTGAATCACATTAATATGCAGTCAGAATCAAGTTGTCATAAAATTATCTTCCTAAGTAATCTTAATAATAATCACGTCAATAATCATATTGAAATCAGAAGCATACATCTTTACACCCTTACCAAGATTTCACTCAGTTCGCTCAAGTGTTTGGGATGAAAAGTGTCAAGATTCTCAATCAATGCATAGCAGAATTCTTACTATTGCTTGCAATAAAATGAACATCTCCACCACTTATGTACAAGGTAGAAACAAAAATCAAAAGATCTTTGTACTGGTTGAAATGGAGCCTAGGTAAGGTTTGAATGGGTTAATAAAAAGGGTTAAAAGTGAAGGAAATTTACTCACGGAAATGTTACAGGACTTGGTTACAAAAAAAAACACACAGGTCCTTTCAATACAACTATATTAGTACCATAATTTTTTCTATAATAAACATTCAGTACCACAATTCAAGAGATATTGGACTTTTCATAAATTTCAAGTCTTAATAAATAAATAAATTAAATAATCTTCAAGGTTCAAAACAATAAAAAGGTCTTCAAAAAAATCAGATTAACTTGAATATGTGGGTTCAATCAACGAAAAAAGCTAAGGCTCAATTGATTTATTCCTAAAAGTCAATTTAAGGGTGTGGTAATGTCAATGAAAAAGGTTAAAACAGGTTGGTTAATCTAATTGCCTTTATCATATTAATGCTTCTAATTTCCATAAATATGGTTTCAACATGCATAATAAAGTAAGTTGTACAATTATCCTACTATACATGAAATCACACATATGAAAGAATAACGAGAACTCTAAAAATTTAAAATATTTGCTCTTTAGTCGTAAAGCTCATAAAAAACAATTGGTATATGTTTGTAAATAATATGAAAACTTTATTCAACTTGACTTAGAAAACTAATTTCATTCTAACCATCATCTTCTTGCACACTAATTCAAATCAATATTCAACAACAATGTATAACATTCATGGACAGATCTCAATTAATTTAGGACATCAATTAATAAAACCTATAATTAGGATTATTATAAACTTGAAGAATTCAGTTAAAAATTCATAATTTAGTCAACCCATCACCACACTTAAAACTGGCCATTATCCTCAATGTACATAATACAATTAAATATACAAGTGAGAAGTGAGAGGGTTGTTTGGTACTTTCCTGATTATCGAGATTTTTTTATGTTAATCTATCCAATGTTAACTTAACCTTGTAAAAATAAAAGAAAACGAAAGGATAAAAAGAAACAAAGGAAATAGAGAGAATAACGTAATTGGAAACAATCAAACACTAAAAATGAAATTAAAATACGAAAGTAATATAACAAAAGAAAATCCCGAATCTTGGACTGCCTCCCAAGGAGCACTTTGTTAATGTCTTTAGCTCGACATTCTTTCACTCAAACTGGTTCAAATGATTCATGTGATTGTAGCTTAACTACAGGTTTCATAACCTGTAAGTGAGCTACCTTATTGTTTTTTCTAACACCTTTCTTCCTTATTTTCTTCTTCGATTATTATTTTGATTATGTGGCTTCTCTGGCAGGTCCTTGTGAGTGGAACTTTGCAACACTCTATTATAAATTTTATCTATCTTAATAGTATCCACAATTTCAAAAGCATTTTCCTTAACTTTAGAGACTCTAAATGTAATCCTCTTATCTCCCACTCTTTGAGTTAACTCACCTCTTTCAACATCTATAAGAGACTTGGCAGTTGCTAAGAATGGTTACCCAAGGATAATAAGTATCTTTGAATCTTCATCTGCATCCAGGATGGTATAATCAGTAGGAAAGGTCAATTATCAACCTTGCTAAATACATCCTTGATTATGCTTCTATAATGGTGAAATGATCTATCAGCCATTTGCACGCACATCCTAGTCAGTGTTAGTTGTAGTATCCCATCTCTCAATTGAACGATTTAAAGTGTTAGACTACTGAGTCATATGAGTGGCATCATATAGAATGAATTTAGTACATTTATGACATGATTTTATGATTGTATTCAAATTCACAATATTAGCACACACACATGAATTGTAAGTTATACAAATTGCACTCAATTGACATATTTCGGGGTATGAAACTAAAATTAATGTGACTTGAATATGCATTTCCAATTTCTTGTACTTTGGGTTACCAATGACAACAATTGATGAATTATAATTAGTAACTTGTAATTAATTTCTACAATTCAGAGATTGATGAATTAATATATACATGTAGTCTAGGAAAAATGTCAAGTGGCAAAACAAGTTGATATGCGGAAAATTACGATGACTAGACCTATGAAATAAGTGACACATGGTAGTAGAATTGAGTGACAAATAGCTTAGAGATTGAATGACAAATGACTTAGAGATTGAGTGGTAAATGGCCTAGGATCTTAGTGACGTTTGGCAGGATAAGGTAAGGATAAGTGGCTTGCAAGAAAACATGACAAGTGTAACAGTGTTACATAGACAACTTGCACTTAATAATGTAAACTAATGCAAAAACATCTCCTTCATTTTTTTTGCTATGATTCATCCATCTAACTACTGAGAACTCACTTCTTCCTCATAGCTTTCAACTTCTGCCTAAGTTCTGTTCATTATCACCTTGTATTTGAGATGATCTTGCATGCATGGAATGCTAGGTTAGCTTGATAATTGAGGAGGAAATTGAGCTAATCAAGTAAGTGAAATACTGATCTCTTGTGATATATGTTATTAGGACTTACTGATGACTGAATTGGAGATTGATTGATTGAAGTATTGATGTTAAATGTGTGCTAGGAAAATGATGCATGAATGCCAGTTTATGTTTTATTTAGCATGCATGAAAAACAATAGTTTATGAGCTATTAAATGAATGATTTTAAGTTAGAAACTAAGATGAAATTGATGAGAAATTGAGGTATAATTAATGGACTATTATGAAGGTGTTTTGAATTTTATATGAAGGAGTTTTCTTTTGAATATGGAAAAAAAAGGGATGTTAGTGTATATGTAAGAATGATTGTTAGTGACATAAATAAATAGAATTTAGAGACCTTTAATGTAACCAAAATGGAAGTTATATTAACATGAATTGAGGTAGCTTTTAAGGACATGTAATCTAGAAAAAATGTAAGTGTTAGTTATGCTTTAAAGTAAGGGAAACTTCGTGGAGAAATAAAGGAAATTGGATAGTGCACATTTAAGGCACTCATCCCACGATCGTGGGAAGGAACTCCACAATCATGGCAATGCTTTGAAATGAAAAACTTCTATTTTGTTTAATTGTTGAATCACTCAAGGATAAGTCACTTTACATTGGTGTATTTGGACTTGATTGAGGCTTGAAATAAACCTAAATTATTGCTTGATTCATTAGTTAAGGGTTTGATAAGTTTAGGTTGTTAATTGATGTCATAATCAATGTATTGAAATATGGAACTTATGAGTTAAAGGAATTAAGATGTTCTTATGAATGCAAATCTGATTCAAAGGATATGAGTAATGTGTATTAGATATAAATGAATGAACAATGGAGAACATGAGGTAATTGTGAGTAAGAATTGGATAATTAGATGAACATATATGATTGATGAATAAATCAAGCTTACTTAAGGTATAAACCTGATTGCAAAAGGGTAGTATACAAGCTATAAAGTTTAAATGATTTGAAAGCGTATAAGTATAATCAAGATTTTTTTATATTAATACATACCCGGAAAGTCAATTGATCATGCATTAAAATATGATATCTATACATGTGAATGATTGAATAATCAAATGATTGACAACTTAATGATGTGTGAAATATGTGTGTATTGCATGAAGATAGATATATAAGTTGATCGTCAACATCCAGACATTGCTGGATCATCAAGGCAATAGCTTATTTGGAGCATTACTATGAGTTAACCTAGATGTGTTAACTCAATTATATGTGTTCCTATCTGATCTGTATGTTGAATATGAAATGAAAGAACAATTGAATATGAAACGCTAGAATAAATATGAAGTGTGAGAACAATTGAATGTGAAATGCCGAAAGGAATATGAAATGTGTGAGCAATTGAATGTGAATTGCCAAACTTAGATCTGATGAATTTGATGCTTGCGATAGAAGCACATAGGAATGAAAGTTAATGAAACATGGCATATAGAATGATGCATCACATTGAAATGCATGATCAGATAAAGGAGTTGTGACCAGAATGACCAACGTGAAAAGGAGCTTTAGGATCAGGATTATGCACAAATAGCAACAGGCTCAGTTATTAATGAGATCGGTATGCACAATAGATACGGGAAAGTAAATGAAACGAGCTCAAGATGTACAATGAATACAGGATAGTAAATAGGCACTCGGTCATAGCAAAGCAAAATAAAATGGAGTCATATGTGTATTTGTATATACATCCTTATATGTATCATATGATTGAATTGAAATGAATTATTGAATTGCTTGAAATATAGTTGAAAAGTAAATGAGGATGTGTTGTGATATAAAATGTTAGCTTACCTGATATACTTATGAAAGTACGATAATCTTGATATACTTGATAAGGTATGATGTGTGAAATATGTGTGTATTGTATGAAGATAGATATTGACCGTCAACATCCAGACATTGTCAGATCATCAAGGAAATAGCTTATTTGGAGCATACTGTGAGTTAATCTAGATGTGTAAACTCAATCATATATGTTTCTGTCTAATCTGTATGCTAAATATGAAATGTGAGACCAATTAAATGTGAAATGTCGAAATAAATGTGAAACGTGAGAATAATTGAATTTGAAATGCCGAAAGGAATATGAAATGTGTCACTAATTGAATATGAATTATTGGACTTAGATTCGATGAATTTGATACATGTGATAGAAGCACACAGGAATGAAAGGTAATGAAACATGGCATATGGAATGATGCATCACATTGAAATGCATGATCCGATAAAGGAGTTGTGACCAGAATGACTAATGTGAAAAAGAGCTTTAAGCTCAGGATTGCGCATAAAAAGCCACAAGCTCAGTTATTAATGAGCTCAGTATCCACAACGGATACAGGATAGTAAATGAAATGTATCCACAACAAATACAGGACAGTAAATAGGCGCTCAGTCATAAAAAACAAAATAAAATAGTCACATATGCATTTGTATATACATCTTTATATGTATCATATGATTAAATTGAAATGAATTGTTTAAAATACAGTTGAAAAGTAAATGAGTATGTTTTGTGATATGAAACGTTAGCTTACCTGATATACTTATGAAAGTTTGATAATCTTGATGTCCTTAATAAGGTATGATGTAATGTGATGTGATATTCAATATTGGATGATATGTAATACTTGTTAAATTAGGATATGACTTGTCTCTGTGTATCTGACTTGAGTGAATACATTGATGATAGTTCACTCACTGAATTCACAAACTCATCAAAATTGCAATGTTGATTTTCAGGTTCATAAGAGATCTAGTTAGACTAAGTAGAGTATAGCTATTACAATTAGACATGAGTTAGTGGTCAGAATCAGTTATACCTACAAATATCTCTAGTCATTATGCATCAAGAATAGCATTTCTCACCTATTTTCAAATGTATAGGTGAACTCTGAAGTGTAATGACATTTGTGATTTAATATGATTGTGTATGAAAAGATTCAAAATGAATGTTTGAAATGTTTTTGTTATGTGATGGCTTAAATAATATGGTAACGTGATCGTCTTAACGTGCCATCCTCGTTAAGTGTGTTCATAAATAATCATCGATACGCTCGGGCATATACTCTATGAGAGTGGTATCTTACATTAGTTCATCTAATCCCATCTTTTTGCACAGAGTGTAAGCCATCATACTCTTATCGAATCCTAAATCTACAAAAGCCTTATCCACGTTGACACTACCAATAGTACAAGGAATATAAAAAATCCATAGGTCACCTTGTTTCTGTGGTAATGTTGTTACCTTATTCGTCACAACCCAGAACCACATCAGGCACATGACAACCGCCGCATACCCTGGCTAAGGATACTTATGGTACCCTTAACCCGACTATGCAAGGCTAACTGAATATCAATCTCAACGGCAATACAAAATGTTCATACATAAATTCATTTACAAACTATAAGACAAAAAAGAGTTAATTTACAAAATTATAAAGCATATCGACATAATTATGAGCCACTACACAACAAAATACAAAACAGAGACTACCCACATTCAGTAATATCCTGAAAATGTCAAAAGACAGCACAATTCACTCAGAACTTCAAACTTACCAAATTAACCTACATGGTTGGGAAGCGGAGGGGGGTGAGTACACTATGTACTCAGTGAGCCGAAAAAACATATGTCACGAATAGAAATAGATACACACCAAGACGGTATAGATAACCTATAAGGTGAATATACAACACATAGAACCACATAGGCCTAACCTATGACTCAACGTATATTGGTTAGGAACTATATAGGCCTAGCCTATTAATTCACCGATCCAGTGAACATAGGTTCCAGTTTCAATACACAAAAGCATAAAAACATCACACGCGTAAATCAAATCTCGTCAGAAAAATAAATATCAGGGTAAGCTAAAACAATCATGTGTGACACCATTAGTTGACCAAACTAGCTCGCACACCCACCAATCCTTTGTGTTGCCTCGACTTTCATCCGCGGTGAGTCCAAACTATAGTCAACAAGAGCGTCATGACCCTAGGTGATGACCTCGTCAATGTCCAGACCCTAGGTATGGAATCACCCACAAGTCCTATAGAAAGGTATCGATACAGGGACTCAACTTTTATATACCAGCGTCAAGGATACGGGGGTCGCTAAATCAGTTGTCTCCAGCACACAATTGGCCAATCATTTCCTAACCAATCATCAAAAATTCATATACAAATATTGAATACTAAAATCAAATAAGGCACCATGCCTTTATTTATCGGTTCAACCGATAAAATGGAACTGTGCCAAGGCTCTAAGCTAAAAGAAAATACATGCATGCAGTATATATGACTCAGTTATGCATATAAAAATTTCCAAAACATTATCTCATGAAATAAAAGCCAATTTTTGTGCTTCAAATGCATAGTTGTTCAAAACAATGTTATTTCATAAATACATAAACGTATTAGTATCCATTTGAGATTCAATTCTATTAAGCATTACCTAGGTTCAAAATTCACATACAAGTGATCATACATGTCTTAGGGTGATCTAATCCCATATGATAAATATGGTTTCCCCAACTCACTTGAAAAGAAGATGTGCAATACCTTGCCTTCAAAAATCCTCAGTACGAGATCCTTTATTCCTAGCTCTTGAGCTTTTATACATAAAAAGACATACAATAAAATTACTGCTTAAACATAAATTTTTTTATAGTTATACATCATCATATAAGTGTGTAAAACACAATATCATTCCCTTTAAGATATAGGATTTGACCATTAAGCTTCTCACATGGTTACTTCCTTACCACTCACATTAGCTTCTCTTTTGCATTTTCTAAGGCATTTAATGCCTTTAAACCAATACTTGCTCATTTCAAAACATACTTAAGCACATCTTTATCCATGCACATTAGGCCATTAGTCATCAATCTAAGCAACAATTTAAGTTTACTTTAAGCAAACATGAAAGCCTCTTTCCAATGCACACCATCAAAATCCTTAAACCCTAAACTAAGTTCACCTAGGCATTTTATCAAACACCTAATTTGCATAACTTTCAAGTCACATTTTCAAAACTTTATCATAATAATTTCATGCTCCTATCACGTTATATAGTATCACTTCCACTCAATGACACATTCCACCACTCCATTCAAACCAACTCCCTTCATTTAAACTACATTTATCAATTACACAACTCATTACATTAATCCACTTCTTCATCATTTTAGCCCAACCTTAACCAACATACATCTTCTTCATTCTTCATCATCAATTCACATTATAGTGCATAATTAACACTATAGAATTCATTTAAATCATCAATTTCAAAAGGTATCCAAAAATTTACAACTTTCACCAAAGGGGGGCATTTTCAGTTTTGACTTAAAGAACCCTCTCTATGACACATTTCATTCACCTAAACCATGATTCATGCATATTCAAGCATGGAAAACAACATATCTTAACACCAACTCAAAATCATAATGTAGAGAGAGATGAGACAAAATTTACCTAAACTTTCCTTTAGTGATATGGTCAAATCCTTTGAGAATTTCTCAAATATAATAATATATTTGAGTTCCTTGACCCCAAATTACCTTAGAACACCTAAGTTTGGGTTAAAAAAAAAAGTGGTAAAAGATAGGTGATGGTCGAATGCTTCATCTTCTCCTCCTCTCTTCTCCTTTCTTCTCTTTTCTTTTAATTAAAACAAAGTGTTTTAATGTTAAATGAAGAGGTGCACGGCCACACCATGAAGAAGAGTCTAGAATTTGACTCTTCTTTGACCAAACATGTTGAAATTATCTTTTTGCCCTTAGTTTATATGAAATTACCATTATACCCTCCAAACTTTCCTAAATTTGCAATTAAGCCCAAAATTTGAGAATGACCAAGACTTTTATTTTTATTTTGGTCCTCAAACTTTTTCAAATTATGAATAAGCTCCTTAACTTTATAAAATTACATATTGGTCCTCCAAGAATTTAAAAATTACATTTAAGTCCTTTAACTTTTAACAATTTGCAAATAGGCCCTTATGTGCATCAACCTTTCCAGTTAAGCTTTCTAAGTGTCCAATAAGTCTATAAATCATGTATAATCACCTACAAGGCATTAGAACACATTTAACTCGACCACCATGGTCATATCCATCCAATGGACTCGGTTTTTCACACTTAAAAGTTTATATGTCAGAAATCTCCAAGATTTCGCATATCGATGAACTCTAAGTTCATGTAAGGGCATATAACATTTTATATCACTAGCATACATATCAAAAGGATTCAAATACATCTTTAAACTTATCACAACCATGTATATATTAATATATAGTAGTATCTCCAAATATAGCACAATACAAAAAGCTCAGAGAGTCTAGCGTTACATTATTAGAGCTATATTTGATTGTCTCACTCTGCAGCTTCTTTAGTTCCTCTTCCTTTAATAGTTTATCTTTTATAGATTCAGCAAGGGCAAGCCATGTCTTCAATTTTCCTATTATATTAAGGATCTCGTTTAACTTTGTTTGTTTTGGCTTTCTTTATGCTAAGATGGGTATGAAATTGTAGGTTGATATTCCTTGATTTTCTTCAGATTATATTTACTCTCCATGAAATGTTCATTATCCTTTTTCTAATTTGTAACTCTTTCTTTTTCTTGTAGAAGCTCTCTTTGAAATGTCCCACCGTTCATGAAACCAATCTTTGTCTTTTCTTTATTCTCAAATTCACGAAAGTCAGCCTTCATTTCAGTAAGGATTTTCAGTAATTTGTCTCTAAGTCTATTTTCCTTTTCCTCTTCTAATTATGTGCACTTTTTTCAATGTCCGGGGTGATTGCCATTATCCTTTCCTTTGAATTTGTTTCAGTTATGCCCGGTAAGCTCCCTTTAGGACTCTCCGCTATAAATTTGGCCAGTTGATCAAATTTTATCTCCAATTTGTGTATGGATGCTTCTATTTGTCGATGCTTTGCCTTTAAATCCTGAATTACTTCTAGTATCATCTTATCCATACTCATTTTCCTTAGTTGTGATGTTTGTATTTGAAATCCAGGTGGAGAGTTATTCTTTTGTTATCCCTAATTTACGCATGAGAAGTTGGGGCGGTTCAGCTGTCCCAGATTGTATGTTTTACTATAGGCATGATTTTGAAATCTTAGAGCGTTCCCCAAATAGTCTATGTGTTCTGGTTGACCTTATTGACAATCTGATCCTGGGTGATCCAACTCACACGATTCACACTACATCACTCTTCATTGTGGAGCTATAGTAATATTTTCTATCTTCTTGATCAAGCCTTCCACTTGACTCTCCAGTTGTTACTTCATCTACTTCATATACTCCAAATGGCCTATTGGCAGTTCATGCTCGATAATTATTTATGGCCATATCCTCTATCAACTCTTGGGCGGCTTTAGATGTTTGGATTTTTATCCATAGATGTAATCCATGTTGTGGCATCTCGAAGCATCTCCTTAAGTGTCTTACAATGATTCTCCTTCAGTTTGATAATAAAATGAGATGTTGTTCCTCAGCTTCTCAGTCTTCATAAGGGGAAAGTATTTCAATAAAAAAAATTTCGCCACTTGATCCCATGCAGTCAATGACAATTGTGGCATAGAATTGAGCCATTGCTTTGCTTTTTTTCTTAGAGACCTGTGATACATTTAAAATAAATGGAGTGAATGATGACAAAATCAGATCGCGTTAAATATGTGTGAGTTAGGGTCCTTATCTCAAAATCAATCAAATTGGACTAACTGTTGCACCATTTGATGATGCTTGACTTGATCTCAAAATTCTTCACTTGTACAGTTGGTCTCACGCTGCTGATTCTATGCCATTTAAGTCTACCTTACATAGTTAAACATTGTTCGTGGTTGGTCTATCATATTGCACAATCCTTCGGTGTCTGCATGACCTTCCAAGTCCTTTATTTGACGATCTGATTCAAACTCCCTAAGGTTTGCTCTACAATGATTGCTACGTATAGTTCTTTCTATCTCAGGATTTATGTCAAATAAGTTCTCAATGTTACTTCAAGTCGTAAACTAACCTAGAGTCTACCTCAACTAAATAAATAACCTAACTAATAAATAACGTAAAGTAAAAACAAGTAATTTAAGAAAAAAATAAATATAAATAAATAATTAAAGAAAATAAACAAACAAAGGACGTGACAAGATTAATAAAACTCAAGTGTTCCTAATATCACCGTCCCTGCCAAAAACTTGATTGGACTATTTCGTAAGTAACCTAAATTTAATACTACAAGTATACAGTATAGTTGTAGCTAATACCAACAAGTACAGGTCGATCACATGGGGATGATAAGTACTAGTAATTACTATTATTCTATTATCTAGCCTACAGATTGATTGTGGTCGAATTAATGAAACTAAAGTTAAACAATTAAAGCAATGAGTGGCACAATTTAAAGCCAAGAATTGGCGATAATAAACTAATTACTGATCTCATATAGTTAGTACCTAAGCTTCAAATCCCCTTAAACCCTTAACGATTGATTGTTTGTCATACAATTATATTTTTGATTAATTAAAACGTGAAGATTCCTAACGTATGCTAGTAGCTGACCTTGAGTCTACTAACAACTAATCCTAAGGTCTCTAACCAAATTACTCAAGTTAAAACTTAGAGGATTGTGTTACTGTATTATTAGGTTTGACTTAATCTAGAAGATTTATGTCGTCCTATCTCTTGGTTTGCAATCAACTCTTTCTAATTATCGTAGATCTATTCAAACCTAGGATTTCTCAATCTCTAAGTAAGAAATCAAATTAAAGTATAAAAATCATATTAATGGATGATAAATAAAATGGATAATTGGATCTCAATAATCAAAAAACACAATTACATTCATAAAAGAATTAAAACATGTCAAAGTATTCAACTAGGGTTCATCTGACCTAGATACTAATAAAGAATTTAGCTATACATCGGCAAACATGAAACCATATCCATATGAACAGAAAAGAGAATATAAAAGATCAAAATCATAATTCTAAATCTCCCTGATTATTCTCTATCGTGTATTCTAATAATGTAGACGTCTGATCTTATGTTCTGATGGATCTATACATAAAAATCCTATGTGCTCCACTCTTTGAGCTCCAAATCACCTCTGGAATTGCCTCTAACTTTCTCATAACAATGCCAACCACTTCCTCCTCTAATTTGCCTCCAAAATGTCGAATTTATATGAAAATCTAGATTTTCAGGTTATGCACGGTCATGTGCATGGTCTTGCATCAAAACATACATAACTAGAATTCACCAAATATCATGAAAATGGGGTATGCAAAAGTGCACAATCGAGAATTTCTTCTAGATTGTTGATTTTTTATCCGAATCTTTCTTCCTTACGTCTGTGAAGGAAATTGTCACCTGTAAACACACTTAAAGCATGGTATTAAATATATAAAAAAAGTATAAAATATCAAGCAAGGATATGTTAAATGAGGGGTAAAAATATAGTCAATTAACCATCTATTGAATGCTAAGGAGTCTCACCGCTTCTCTAAAGAATAGTTTTATAATTAAAGTGACAACCATTGTCTTCTTAAAAATTAGAAAATGTGGCATCTTTGAAAACTTATCAACTATAATAATACATTCCTCTTTCTGTTCTTAACAATGTTAACATAAATTCTATAGAAAGGTCCTCTTAAATATTAATAGGAATAAGTAATGGTGTATATAAACTAGTATTACAAGCATGTCCTTTATAAGTTTAACAAGTTTAGCATCTTGAAATAATAGAAACCACTTCCTTCCTTAATTTGGGGAAAAAATTCCTCTTGTGAGTTAGTGAAATACATGGAACCAAAGTTGATCACCCTTTATAAGGAATCCATCAGGAAAATAATAATCCTTATATTGTTTCTTATTTGCCATACATCCTTTAAGTTAGCATCATCTATATTTAATCCTTTAAAATGATAAAAGCCATCAATTTCCACACTTAAGGTCTTTAAAAACCACTTTTCTACTTAATGCATCAATTACCACATTACTTTTTGTCGCTTAAATAAGTTCGTAAGGAAATTTATAAACAAAAGCTAACCATCTAACATGCATTTTAGTTCTTAACTGTTTTTAACTTTCCAAATATTTCAAGGCTTGATGATCGTTATAAAGAACAAATTCTTTCTTAATTAAATAATGGTCTCATATTTTCAATGCCCTCACAATAGCATGGAATTCATAATCATAGGTAGCTTATTTTGTCTATCATCACTTAATTTTTTGCTAAAGTAAGCTATTAACCTCTTTTCTAGAAGAAAATAAACTAATTCCTATGCCAATAGCATCACACTTCACGTCAAATAATTTTCCAAAATCAGGTAATAATAGAATAGAAGTAGTACATAATTTTCTTTAATAAGGGGAAAACTTTGTTCTTGTTCCTCCTTTCATTTAAATTTACCCTTTTCTAAGCACTCTGTTATAGGAGCCATAATGCTACTTAAGTTTTTGATAAACTTGCGATAAAATGTTTTTAACCCATAGAAACTTCTCACATCTCCAACATTCCTAGGTGTAAGCCATTCCCTAATAGTTTTTATCTCTATCCACCCTAACACCATTTTTCCTACAATGTACTCAAGAAATAAAAAATTGTTAATCACTTTTTGAAATTATAAAGTAATCTGTTATCTCTTAATATGTCGATCAAATTTCTAAGATACTCAACATGCTCATTAATAGATTGTCATAGATAAAGATGTCATCAAAATAAACCACAAAACGTTACCTATAAAAGGTTATAGCATTTGGTTCATAAGGTGCATGAAGGTACTTAGTGTGTTGGTCAACACAAATGGCATAACTAACTATTCATATAATCCATCCCATGTTTTGAATATAGTTTTCCATTCATCCCGAAGCCTTAGCCTTATACAGTGACAACCGCTTTAAAGGCTAATTTTGGAGAAAATAAATGCCCCAATCAATTGTTCCTATATATCATCTAACCTTAGGATATGAAACTTGTACCCAATAGCAAATTTTTTATTATCCTACCATCAATATACATCCTCTAACTACCATCTTTCTTTGACAGAAGCAAAGCAAGAACAGTAAATGGACTTATACTCTCCCCAATATGACCCTTCTTAATTAATTATTCTACCTTCTACTTTAAGATCGCATTTTCTCCATTAAAATCTCATGTTGTAATAAGGAAGGTTAGATAAACTAGCTACAAGAATAAGGTCAGTATGGTGTTGGATATCATATACAAGAGGTTATTCATTAAGTAAATCGTTAGAAATACCTCCCTAAACTACTTTAAAATTGTAACACCCCACTCCCGCCGGACCCGAACCCGATATCGACAGTGATACCCGAATCCGTGCCCCGCGAGGGTGGCGTGTCACATCACT
>JANZXR010000003.1:18981077-19007676 GCA_027575705.1 Erythroxylum echinodendron
ATAGATTAAGGACTAAGGATTATAAGAAGGAGTTAAGAAGTACTGGAGTGAAGTGCATCTTCTATGTTCCTATTCACGTATATCTTCTATCCCAATGTTGAGCCCTCAAGAGTTAGAATTGACCTTCGAGGTCTTCATGGAAGTTTTGGAGCTTGAAATCACCTTTACAACCGTATAAAGAATACCCTAAACCGATTCCCTTAGAGAAAAATATGATGCTTGAAAGATATCGTCTGTGTTTCCCAGACTTCATCTGTGACACTGTTCACGCTATCGTCTTGGTTACTATTCGCGTATATCTTCTGTGCCATTGTTGACCCCTTAAAAGGTAAAGCTGATTTTGGGATCTTCATGGAGGTTGTAGAGCTTGAAATTATCTTTCAAACCATATAGAGAATACCCCAAATCGATTCCCCTAGAGAAAGTTATGAAGTTTGTAAGATATCGTCTGTGTTACTATTCACAGACTTCGAAATAGACAGAATCAGACGATAGAAATGAGACGAAGGGAAGCCGAAAATGAGACAATAAAAATAATAGACCCTTCAGAAGATAAAGTCGACCTTCGAGGTCTTCATGAAAGTTGTAGAGATTGAAGAGCTGAGACTAATAAAGGGGAGTTTTGAGAAGATAATCCGAAAGTGATCAAGGTGTTATCTCTGGAAGATAACTTATGTAGTAAGATAGTCTGCATGCATGAAAGTAACAGATTATGGTATCAGAAGAAGTAGGAGTTGGACTTCGATAACGGGGTCTCACAGAGTTGGTATCAGAGTATGAAGCATGAAGGAAGTGAGACTCTGGAATTGGGGTCCGACAGGTGTGGTATCAGAGAAGCATGAATAATCATGTATAAGGAGTTAGGCTCTGAAAGCGGGATCTAACACAGTGTGGTATCAGAGCATGAAAGCAAGTCTGAGTTAGGATCTGAAAGACGGGGTCCTGACAAATTTTTTGTTCTTTTATCTCTCTTAGCAATTATTGGCTAGATATTAACAACAAGCTCTGCTAATCCCAATTTATATCCTAGTTAATTAGGAAGCACTCGTTAATTAACCCTAGCTATCGAGAAACTTAGAATAAGCTCTCTAAGTTTATCCGAACAACCACCTTACGAATCAGAAAATATACCAATATAGGTAATAATTATACAAGCTCAAATTATTTAACTTATGTTATCTCTAATGATTCGGAACCATTAGTTGCTACGCATGAATCAGGAATATAATGATTACGTATTGCATTCAACTCTGGCAATGGGTATTCATGAAAAATGATTCAATAGAGCATTAAAATCATCATCATTCAAATACCCAATCAATCCATACAAGATAACATAATCAATTTTTAATAAGATAAAGAAACAACAAAACAATAACGATACACTTAAACCCGAGTCGTTAGCATCAATGTAACCTCCAAACTGACGTCGGAAACTTAGCCTTTCATGGGTATCTACCGGAAAAATATTTCAACCCATTGATAACATTACCAACATCCCCTCTAGCGCCTCCTCCTCTTTCCTATTGCAAGCTTTGTTTCAGCTCTCAGAAGCCCTCAGTTTCACGCTACTCCTTTACTCTATTTCTATCGTCGTTCTCTCTATTCCACTCTTACCTACTGTAGCTGTGATGTAAAAAATAAAGATCGTTAGTCCAATGCTACTGTTCATGCAACTTAAAAAACCTCTGTGTTTCATAACGTAGCTCTTGTCTGCATTTAATGCAATTGTGTGCATAAAACACAGATTCTACTTTTCATCTCCACTGCGTCGTTGTTTCAGCTTCTCTTCATGATGCTACGTTTTCTTCATATTGTGCATGTATTTCGGTCCATTTGTTATTTCTTCATTTTCTAGCAAGCATTTTTTTCTTCTTCTTGTCTTTTAATTTTCTTCTTCTTGCTCCATGAAGACAAGTGAAAATTCATCTTCAGAAAATGGCTTAAATGTAGTGTTTGTGACTCACTTTAATTTCTTTACTTTCAAATTGTACATAAAATCATATATGAATTAAAGTGAGTATCTTAAGTATTTTCGTATCATTAATCATTAAGTGTAAATGACTAAATCTATCAACAATTAAACACATATCAAGCATTATATAATTTGGACATGTGTAACCAAATAGGAAGACCATGATATGGACATATTTTTAGGAATCTTTGAATCTTTCCCATGTATCATATAAAGTATCTGATTTAATTTAAGTGTAGGAAGAGATGTCATTCCTCATTTTCACCCTTTTGTCTGATAAAAACTATTTCATTTGAAATTTCTTTACCATTCGATCCCAAGTCTTGATTGATCCTCTAGGAAGAGAGTTTAGACATTGCTTGGCTTGGTTCCTTAATGAGAAAAGAGACAAACTTAGTCTAATTGCATCATTGATGGCTCTATTTATTTTAAAAGTATTTTAATCTTTGAAAAAATGGTAATGTGAGAGTTTGGATCCTTATCTTGTAGTCCATCAAATTGAACAGATTTTTTCACCATTTAAACAACATTTGGTTAAATCTCAAAGTTTTAAATTATAATAGTTGGTCTGATCATGCTAAACTCAATTCCAGATAGTGATGACCTTGCCTAAGTAGACATAGTTCTTTTGTTTTTTTTACCATAGTTTCTATTTGCATGTTTTCAAATTCTGGCTCTTATTTTTCTACCCTTTGTCTAACTCTAATTATAAGTTTTTGTAAAGTTATTCTTTCAATTTTAGTTTCTCCCTCAACTGGTTCTAACAGATTGCTTCAGGTTATAAACAAATCTAGCTCCTAAAAAAGCAATAACAGAGAGAAATATTAATGATCAAAACTAAAATATCAAAAGAAATAAAATAAATGAAAAATAAATAAATGGTTAGATTAATAATAATAACTGTTCCTAATATCTAAGTCCTAAATAATAGTTCCAAAAATTTGATGTAATGTTTGATATGAATTAATATCTTTTGACTGCGAGCGCACAATGTAGCTTTAACTAACATTGGTGATTATGGGTCAATCCTACTAGGATTGTGAGTACTAGTAATAACTCTTCTCCTATTATCTAACCAATAGTCAAGGTGATTTTGATATATCATATTTTAAATAAAAGAAAATTAAACTAATAGCAAGGCAACATACTCAAATAAACTAAAATGGAAAAAGAATGAAAAATCAACTAATAAAACATCGATACTTGGAATTCATATTCCTTATAGTCTTAAGTAATCATGATTTCACTAATCAATTGAATCTAAAGTTCACTAAACCATGGAAATTCCTTAATTATGCTAATATCTTTCTCGGGAATGTTAACACCTAATTATAGGATGATTAATTGAATTCTCTTTCTAATTAAAACACGAAAATTGGATTAATCAATTTTTTAAAATTTACTATTAGTTGTAACAATAATCCAGAAGATTTATGCAACCTATCTCTTTGTTTTCTTGAAACTACTTTCAATTATGTAAGATCTATTCATATATTGGATTTCTAAATCTCAATTATATGAAATCATACATGAATCAATAAGTCGACAATATTAATTGAAGAATAAATAAAAACATGATAGATACTTAATTGACCGTATTAATACCTCATATTTGATGAATTTTTGCTTCATATTTTATATTTTTATCGTATATTTAGTACTTAATGCCTTCCAAGTGTGTTTACAGAGTATAGTTAACTTCACAGACTTAAAAGAGAAGAATTCGGGCGAAAATATAGTATAAAACAAAGATTCAACGCATAGAAGGAATGCACGACTGTTCATCTTTTGGTTCATATCTCTTAGGCCATGTAGTTTCACAATATTTAGAGAATTTGGTCGGTCTAATCAAAACCCTCAAATTCAATATAAAAGATGATTTTCGGAGGTAAACAAAAGAGGGAGATGAGAGGAGACTTTAGGAGATGATTTAAGACCTGGAGATTATTCTCAAAGGATGATTTGATTCAAAGAAGTGGAAAACACAAAGAATTCCTCAAAAGATCCATTGAAATACAAGATAAAACCTATACATCACAAGAATATTTCGAAGACATTTAGGGAGATTTAGAATTATGAACCCATTATTTTCAATTCATTTTTTTTAGTGTATGATTGATTTTTTGTTTAATAAAGTGTAACTAAACATTTTGTTAGTATTTAGGTTAGACGAACCCTATATTAATACTTTGATATGTTTTGATTCTTTTATTAATTATATTGGTTTAATTGTTGTATTGTGATTTGATTACGTATTTTATTTATGTTCAAATAGACCTGGGAATATTAGAACATAATCTATTTTCATACATAAAGATCAAGAAATCTTATTGATGAATAGATTTCTAAGTCATAATTTTGGTAATCAGTGGGATGATCAAGTTAAATGATATTACAAATTATTTACACACATAATACCCATATTTTTCATGAGCTTTTGACCTAAGAGAAATTTTCAAAAATTTTAAAGCTCTTTTCCTTCTTTCATGTATGTTGTCATTGTATAGAAGAATGATTATAAAACTTGCTTTTATTATGCATATTGAGATCATATTTGTTAAATTAGAAGCATTAATATGATGAAGGTATTTAGATTCAACAACTTGTTTAAGCTTATTTCTTTGAAAATTACCATAACCTTATGTTTACTTCTAAGAATAACCAAATTAAGCCTTAGCCTTTTTCATTGATTTAACCCACATATTAACTCTTATCTTATTTTTCTTTGAAGACTTTTTCATTGTTTTGAACCTTTAAGGCTATTTTCATTGTTTACTTGTTTAAAACTTGAAATACTTGAAGGGTCTATTATTTCTTTAATTTTGGTACTAAACATTCAAATTATTGTGTTAAAAAAAGAGCATAAAAAGAAAAAAAGAAGAAAAAAGAAAGAAAAGGGAGAAAAGAATAAGTATATAGTACCATTAGTTTTGCAATAAAGGACCTATGTATATTTGTAAACAAGCAATGTAATGTTTTCTTTTAGTAAATTGCCTTCAACTTAACCGTTTTTATTATTCTAATCATACCTTACCTAATCCTCTTTACAACCTTATAAGACCTTTTGATTTTTGTTTCTAGTTTATATATAAGTGGTGGAGATTTGATTTTATTGCACGCTTATGGTAAGAGTTTTACTATGCATTAATTGAGAGTTTTGATGCTTTTCACCCTAAACATTTTAGTGAATTGAGTGAAATCTTGATGAGGGTGTGAAGATATATCTTTTAATTTCAATGTGTTTGTTGTTGTGGTCACTATTAATATTGCTTAAAGAGTTAATTTTAAGATAACTTGCTTTTACTTGTATGTTAATTTGATTCAATATGATATGATGATGTGTAGTAAGAATGGGCAGATTGAGATTGATGACAAATTGATGTTGTAGATTTGTTATTTTGATTATGATTTGCTTGATGACAAACAAAAGCTTAAATATAGGGATGTTTGATCATATTTAAACTTTATATTTATGCATTTTTGTTTGATATTTTATATTTTTATCATATATTTGGCACTTAATGCCTTCCAAGTGTGTTTATAGTGTGTTTATAGAGTATAATTTCCTTCACAGTCTTAAAGGAGAAGAATTAGGACTAAAACATGATATAAAACAAAAGGGATGTATGACCATGCATCTGCCCTTGCACGTCTCCCAGTCCATGCAATTTTGCAATATTCAAAGAATTTGGTTATGTATTGGAGTGCACAAGACCGTGCATTGGCCAAAACCCTAGAATTAATTATAAAAAAGATTTTCAGAGGTAAGCAAAAGAGGGAGACGAGAGGAGACTTCAAGAGATGATTCAATACATGGAGATCATTCTCAAGGGGCGATTTTAATTCAAAGAATCAGAAAACACTAAGAATTCATCGAAAGATCCATTAAAATACAAGATCAAACCTTTACATCGTAAGAATATTTGACATAACACAATCATTGAGATTTAGAATTATGAACCCATTATTTTCAATTCTTTTTTTCTTTCAGTGTATGTTTGATTTAGTGTTCGATAATGTGAAACTAAACGTCTTGTCAGTATTTAGGTTAGATGAACCATATGCTAATACTTTGATATGATTCAATTCTTTTATTCATGCAACTATTTTTATTGTTATATTATAATTTGATTATGTGTTTTATTTTTGTTCTAATAGACTCGGGAATATTAGATCATAATCTGATTTCATATATAGAGACTGAGAAATCCTATTGATAAATAGATCTATCGTAATTGGAAGGAGTTGATTGAAACCCTAGAGATAGGATGAGATAAATCTTCCAGATTAAGGTCAAACCTAACAAAGGGGTTCATAAATTGGTAAAGTAAAACTATAAATTTTAACTTGAGTAATTCGATTGAAAATCTTAGGATTAGTTATGGGATCGACCTGTAATTGTCGATAATAGGTACAACTATGTTGTGAACTTGCAGTTATTACAATATTGACTACTCAAAAAAGCTAATCAGAAGACATAATTAAATCTAAATGAAACTAAGTAATTAGTTAAATGAAACTAAATAATTAGTTAAATTAAAATAAAGCTACTTAAAGTCCATCTTGAAGTTTATCTAATCTAAATACCAAAAGGGATTTATCTCATAATCATAGAAAAAAAATTTTACACTAAAAAATTGCTAAAAATTACAGATGATATGGTTGAAAGCCCTAAAATATCTAAAAACTTCACTCCAAATTGATGAAAATCCACTCTAAAAGGCTTTTCTTAGTTTTTTTTTTTGTGTTTTTTGTGTTTTGTACCATTTTAGGCTTTCTCCTTTGTTTCCCCAACTTTCTTTGTCTTTTGTCACTCAATCTTATCTTTTAAATTTTAAAATTAAAATTCTGGGAGTTACAAGGGTGTATTGATAGTTATATTTCTTAAATAAACTTGTGACACTTTCTAGAGATAACACATATACAAAAAAAATGTATATACCATCAATATGACCTTTTTGCTACTCAACATCAACTCAGCTGTGTTTTACAAAAAATACTCAATATGCCTCAGAACTCTCCAACATGACCATGTTGATGTCCTATATGCTATAACTCAATCAAAATAGCTCCAGATTGCTCCAAAATTGTCCGAATTAATTCCTTTTTCTCTAAGTTGGTGAATTAGGCCTAGAAAATATGAACAGATTAAGTACCAAAATCAATAAAAATACTCTTATAAATAAGCAAAATTCATTAATATAAGACCAAAAATATGATTAAATCATTGATTATCACTTCACCTATAAATAACTTCCATTTTCTCTCTTGCTAAATTGGCAATTATATTTTTCTATACCTCTAACGCTTCTTTTAAGAAGAATTTATAGAAAAGTATTGTTAATATTAGCTTGAGTTACTCTAAGCCTTAGCTAGTTTTAGGATATTTCAATTATATTAAGCATAGCCATAAATTAGTTGGTCACTTGAGGCTCTAACTTTTCTAATGATGATTTTGATTTACGTATACATTTTTTTGGTTAATCTTATCTATGTTATAAGGGTCATCACTTTATTGAGAATAATAAGCAAAAAGGCAATTAGTTTATTAAAAGGAAAGTTGATATTGCATTGGTTAACTCTATAAGGTAAAGCAATATTTGAATTTAGCTTGAGACAAACTCAAATATGATCTAGAAAGTGAATGTATGGGGTTATATGAGAAATAAGCTTTATCTAAATTAGTTATTACTCTAAAAGCATGAATTTGTTAACTAGACAAAGTAAATAATTATATAGCTAAGAGATATATACCTTGATACCTCTTCTATAAAGCCATCCTTATCTTTAAGAAATCTAATAAAAAAATTTTCTATCAAGTATGCCTCTATATCAACTCACTCTGATCAAGAAGCCATCAAATAATCAACCTTTGATTAGTTTAAAAGCTCTTTAAACAATCTAGCTATTAGTTATAATTCACCCTTATAGCTTGATTTCCTTCATTACTCTCTATTTATCTCAATAAAAAGCATATTTTCTCTCTAAACCATCAACGGGTAAACCATTAAAGAGGTCTTGTTCAAACTACATGTTAACAAGGCTCATGGCCTCGACAAATTGAATGTAAAGTTTTTTTTCTCAAAAGTTTGCATATAATTTGTAACACCATTTCATCCACCTTTCTTGAATTCTTTTAAAATGGAAAGATGTATAGAAAATTTAATAAGACCTTCATTTCTTTAATCTTAAAAATCTTAAATCCCACTAATTTCCAAGACTTTAAGTTGATCTTTTATTGCATTATGATTTACAAGATAATGTTTAAAATGTTAGCTAATGGGCTCAAGGAATTGTTAAATACAATAATAAATCCCTCTAAAGGAGCTTTCATTTATGATATTAGCATTAATAATAATATTATTGTAACTTTCAAGCTTTATAAAGATTATAAAAGCAAATCAAGATTATCAAAGCAAACCAAACATTAACAGTTTCATCCTTTGACTTTCACAAAAATTTTATCTTAGAGAATAAGAATTTTCTCTTTTTATACATTTGAAGCATATAATTCAATTCAATATTTTCAAAATAAATGAAGTAATGAATAACACTAACTCTTTCAGTGTATTTTAACCAACAAGAAGCCTTTCAACTATTTAAAAAATGGCTCAGGTAAGGTGACCTTTTATCAATATACTTATTCAATATAAGAATAGACTCCTATTAAAATCATTTTCAATTACATAAAATAAAAATTCAAAATATATAATATCTATGATATTATAAAGCTTTTAAATCGTTCTTTACGATGAAGTCCTATTATTCATCAAAGCTAACATTAAATCAACATATGTTCATAAAAGGTTTAAAGGCTTTCATAACTTATAGGGGCTAATAATCATCCTTGGTAAAAGATATTGTTATGCCTCAATAAGAAACCAATAATTGTATGATCAAGCAAAAGATATGATTCATAATTGAGTAGCCTCCGATAATTGAGATAACTGATTATTTGAAATGATTAAGGGGAGATTAGATAATTAGAAAACAACAATTTGTCTTTTTCAAGAGGATAACAACCAATAACCTTGTTTTAAAGCATCTTGCATATTTATCACAACTTACTTTTATCCTTACCTTTGAATTTGATCAAAACTATTGAAAGAATAACTCATCTACAATTAATATTATATTAGGATAATAGAGACACTTTTACTTCTCTCTAAGTCTTTTGTATGAAATATTTTTCGGCTAAGTTTGCTTTTTCCCTTAGGTTTTAATCATGCCTCTCTTACTTAATTGACCCCCTTCTAGTGTGGTAGTTACCTTTATGCTTTTAGAAGTTCTTTTATTCCTAGTCTTTAGTTCTCTACTATAATTAACCATCTTTTTTTTAGCTCTCATATAGTTTTTCCTTTTAGTCTATCTGGTTCAATTTCTTGTCTTCCATTTTTTCTTACTTTTCCTTTCCTTTTCTACTATATTTTTTCAAGCTTTCTTGATCTTTTATTTCTTTCCTCTTTTAGCCAAATGTTAAACTTTGGGCCTCTTTTGAGGAGTTTCCCCCCTTAGCCTTAAACTCTTTTTTTGACTATTCCTTCTATTGTTATCCTTCAGCCTCTCGCCTCATCACAAGAGATTGTTTTTGATCCTCCCAACCCTTCCCTTAAACTTACTAATAGGAAATCATGGATTTAGGTCTTTGGAGAATCATCACCTTCTTTCTTGTTACACTTCTTTCCTCCTTAACTTATCAAAGGTAAAATAATTATGGCATCTATAAATGGATATCTTAAAGGAGGGAGCCATAAAATAAGATGCCACTCTACTAGATATTTCTTTAACAAGAGATCCCTTTTCTCTCTAATGAGTGTTTAGGCCTAACACCACTAACAGTAACATAATTGAAGAGAAATTTTGGTGAATGAGGATAATCTATTTATGTTTAGCTTTGACTCTCCTATTGTAGCTTAAAAATCATAGGTTCATACCCTTGGCATTTCAATAATAAACCTTTATTCATTCAAAAGTGGAAAACTAATATCTAATTGCAAAACCTTAAGTATAAGTTGGCCCTTTTGATGGATAAACTTCTATAATATTCCCTTAGATTAATAGACAACAAAGGGACTTATTTATTTTGAAAGTTACATTGATAAATCCCTTTATTTAGATGAAGCAATAAAATGTATAAAGTGAGTGAACTATTCCATAATTTGTGTCCTTATTGTTATTAATTTATAATTCCCTAGTATAATCCCACTCCTAATACTAGATGAAGATAACTTGTTTGAAGATGATGTTTTAATATCTTACTTATGGATGCCAAATATTACTTAACAAAAGAGAGCTTAGGAACTAATAAACAAAACCTTATCAATTAGAGAATACTAACAACTGATGCAATTGGAAACAAATGATAATGCATACATAAAGAGGATGGGAATTGTAAAATGACCATTAATAGTTATATTTAACCATTAGACGTGATAATCGAGAGAAAGACAATCAAGGAAAGGATATTAACCATAATATAAATAAATATGTGACAAATTATGACTTATATGAGCTTCTTCAGCAAAAGAAATGTGAAATACGCAAAGAGGAAAGCATAGTTAGATCCTTAACCTAAACTATAAATACAAAGACTAAATTAGTTCAAGATTCATGGATTGCCATTCAAGTTGGAGCAAAAAAGGTAACTGAAGTACACACAACTATAGAATAAGTTATGCATATGGAAATAAGAACTTGAAGTTATCATTTAGTAAGAGAGCTATTAGAGAGTGTCTCAAAAAAGGAATTTAATAGTGTCATTCGAGGAAATCCAAAAGGAAGAAAAAAGACTCTAAAAATTCCACCCTCCATCCTCTCCTAGAATGTTAGAGGGCCTAATAATCCTAAGAATAGAATTTTTTATATTATCTTTATGATATTAAACCTTTTCTAATAGGTATAGTGGAAAATAAGCTCAAAGAAAGCAACTAAAAGGATCTAAGCTTTTTTTAGAAACATTAGACTATCACCACTAATAATTAATGTCATTATAATATGAGATTAATGGTGGCTTTTGGTCTAGATAGGTTAGATGTGGTACACTATCATAGTAAAGCAATTGATTCATTTATCTATGAAAATGAAGTAAGGGAATATCAATTTCTATGTCACTTCTATCTATGCCTTTAATTATGTTTTCCAAAGGATCCCCTTTTGAAGTAAATTGAATGAAATTGGAGATATTATAAAGGGATAACCAATCTTAAAATGGGAAACTTTTTGTGTTTTTTTCAATCTAATGCCAAAGCTTTTAAATGTTTTAATTGAGTGAATAATATCTTAAAACCTTAATAGTTCATTTCAAAACGTTATTTCCATTAGTAATTTATTGATTTGGCTAATATAATCTTTATTGTTCATAATATATAGATATCCACCAGAAAAAATAGTGGCCATAGTTAGACTGGAGTATAGAAAAAATTTGTTGGTGGGCATCTATGTATCATGAACAACAAAGATTTTATCAACCAAATCAGTAAATTACTAACAAAACTAATGTTTTGAACTGTGTTATTAAGATTTTAAAAGATTGATAACTCATTTAAAAATTTAAAATTTTGGGCAGTGGATTGAAAAAATCCTAAAAGGTTAGGCACTTTAAGATTAGTTATCTCTATTATAAGTGCCCTTTGGATCATTTTTGGAGAATAATATAGCTTAATTCATCCTTTAGAAGCAACAGGAAATGTAAGCCTCAAGAGATATTCTGAAGACGATTATAATTATACCAATCATATGTAAGTATTATATTTAAAGATGGAGGGACATTTTTTTACTTGGAGCAATATATAGAAAGCAAATTGGTTCTTGAGGAAAAATATTTATAAGGATTTGGAAAATGCTCATTGATTATCATTGTTTCCAGAGAGTAAAACTTCTTTTAATAACCCACTTTTCTCTAATCGTAACTCATTTCTAGTTTAAAAGCCCTTTAGTAGTTAGAGGAGAAGTTTTTCTTTTAGTTTTAACAATTTCTTAGATAAAATGGATGGTTTAAAAGGAACAATTACTAAAAGACTTAACTTTAATGTTCAAAGGCATAAACTCTACATATGTATAAGAAAACTACAACAGGTGAAGAATAAGCTTAAGGATCTTAATAAAAGGAAGTTTAAAAATATTTTTCTAACAATCTCTGAAGCTAAAAAGAGATTAAATATAATCTAAAATAATCTTTACCATTTGCCTACTAATGAGTTCTTGCAAGTTGGAGAAAGTTTTTTTGCTTAATTATAACTAGGCAGCTCAGATCAACTATTACCTAATGGAAAAAGATCCAAAATTTTATGGATTAAGGAGGGGGATAAAAAACTCAAGTTTTTTCCATAAATCATTGATTTTAAGGCTAAACATAGATTATTATCACTAATATAAAATTTTTTGTTATCCTAAGTTGATGTTCAATATAAATCTTTCTATTTTCACTCTTAACACTATTGGATCTCCCACTAATGTAGATTCTTTTGATTACTTTTAATCTCTTACTAAGGAACACATATCTGTATAAGAAGCTGGATTTTTAACTATGCATTTTAATGTCAATGATATGGAAGTAACTTTGTTTGTCCTTAGCCACAACGAGGCTTTAAGAACTAATGGCCTCAATGCCTATTTCTTTTTAAAAACCTAGTCTCACACCAAGAAATTGGATACTGAAGCAGCATTGAGATTCTTTAGCATTGGTAGATTGTTGAAGGAACTAAATAAGACCTTTATATGCCTCATTCCTGAGGTGCAAACCATAAAGTTACTGAAGGAGTTTGGACTAATTTCTTATTGTAATACTATATACAAATTATCTCTAAGTTAACCACTGATAAACTGAAAAATAATCTAGCTCGTGGTTGATCCTTGATAAGGAGCTTTTATTAAAGGGAGAAAAGTTGGTGACGAAATCTTGTTAGCTTAACAAATTTTTAAAGACTATAAGAGGAAACATTCTAAGAAGAAGTATGTCATTAAGATTGATTTAAGTACGGATTTTGATTTATTAAATTGGAACTTTATCTTGAATTATCTAAAAGCATTTTGATTACTTTCTATCTTTATTGAATGTATTGGTAATGCATTTCCTTTTATAGTATTTTAATCAATAGGGATCTTACTAAACTTATTAAGGGAGTTAGAGGATTGAGATAAAGAGATCCTCTTTCACCTTACATTTTCACCTTGAGTACGAAATTTCTAGTAGAGCTTTTTAAGAGAAGAAGGAAAGGAAGGAAGGGAAGAAGGAGAACATCCCACCGCCTCCATATTCTCCTAATATCTCATTCCCATAATGGTTGCAAAAGAATTAAATGGACATGCAATTTACAAAGTTTTTAGAGAAGTCAACATCCATGATGAAGATTGATATAGTAGATGAGTATATAAAAGAGTAAGAGGAGTGCAATGAAAAAAGAGTGTCAAGGTATTAAAAGATGAAGGAGAACTAGGAAAGGAAGAGCTAGGTGACAGATTAAAATATGAATCATTAGTAAGGACAAAAGCACTAATGATCCCTTTATTCAGAAACCACCCTATAGTTAAAAATCAATAGGAATAAGAAAAGAGGGAGGTGGAGATAATTAGAAAGCAAATTAAAGCCATAGGATGGAAAATTCTGTGCATAAAAAGCATAACTCCTAATGAGATGATGTGTATAACCTTATCATCTAAAAGAGGAGTTGGTTAAAATAACTGAACTGAAATGGTCAAAGTGACCTTAAAATTAGCATGTTATGCTTTAGTTAGTTTTTTTGTAATTTCGTGCTATTATTTTTATGTTTTATGTTTATTTTAGAGTGATTTTGATTGATGGATGTTTATAATTTGAAGTGTGTCAATTAGTTAGGAAAAATATCTAGGAGGCTGCATGATAGTGCAATTAGATTATCATGCATCCAATGCATAATCGTGCCAAAGGGTTTTTTTCCCAGATACATGATTATGCAAGGGAATGATACTGCACTCCCCTTTTCAGCCCTCTACCTAAACTCTAGCCTATTTATATCTCTTCTTCCTCCCTCCTCTTATATTTCTCTCTCTAGTTAGTAGCCCCCACTCTCTCTTCTCTTGTTTTCCCTTAACTTTCACTCACTTTTCATAAAGGTTTCACAGTTTTTTTTTTCACTTTTCTTCCATTGTAACATTCCTCACCGTCAAATTTAGTTTTTCTTTCTTTTTTGGAAAGAAAAATGAATTCATTAACAAGCCCATAAGGGCATCCATAATTTAATTACAAGGTAGTGCTATCAAATGATACAAAAGATACAACAAAAAAAATATTTTACATAATAAGCCTTTAGAGTACTAAAAGAAAACATCTTGATTAAAGTTCCAATTTCTTTTAAAAGAGGAGCTTAAGTTATGAATGACCTTATATGTAACTAGAATCTCTCTGATCTAATAAAAAACTCTATAGGCTATAACATATTTATTACTTTTGATATTCCTAAATGTCCTTTAAGTTCCTTTATTTCCATATAAGATACACAAAGTAATTCAGGCTTAGGAATAGGCATATTTGATTTTTTCCTATTCTTTTGTATTAACCATCTGCCCATACTAGGATTTCATCCTAATTGCTATATGGAAAATCCATGAAATGAAGCATTCTGGACCAAATGGAGGAAGAATAGTAGCACTGGAAGATAGATGAAAATTTGTTACAGGCATCAGATTACAAAGATAACAAACCTGATAAATGGAAATCTTAATCCTGTCTTTTGTTTTCAATCTCCCTCTAGCAACTAGCTATGGGGAAAAAGAAGCTTTAGGCATCAACAATCCTTTTAAAAAAGTATTATACTAAGGAGTAATGGGAAGATACTTATAAACAAGAGGAATTGGAGAATTTTCTATTACTTTTAAAGTTCCAGATTGCTTAAAGAGAGGGTTAGAGAAGTAAGTAGGAAAGTATTTAAGCATTATATACATACCTCTGCTAATAAAAAGCTAAGACCCCTAATCAATTACTTTGGAAACTCTGGCATGAATTGGAATTCCTACTGATAGAGATGAGAGATCACCTCTTGAGAATATAAGACTTAGAGGAGACCAGTTATGAAATTAGAACCGGGAATCCTCTCCATTTCAAATATAAATTATAAAAAGCGAGTAGATATTCTGCATTTTCTTAAACATAAGGATGACAGGCCAACAATGTTCCTTCTTTTCACTTAATTGCCTAAAATTGGAGTCTCTCAAATAATATTCATTAGTCCACTTGCTCCAAAGGCTTTTTTCATTAAAAAGCCTCCAAATCCTTTTTGACGCTAAAACTATTTAAATCAAGTTAATCGAGACAAAATCTAAACCTCCTTCATGCTTTTTCTAGCATAATTCATCACATTTAATTTTAGATATCTTAGGATTGTCATATTTTATAGACCATAGGAAGTCCCTCATACTTTTTTCCATCTCTATATTAATCTTCTTTAGTAGGAAAAGATGTCAGCTACAATGAGTGTGAAGATTAATCAACGTATAAATAATAAGTTGGACCCTACCTGCCTATGACAGTGCTCTATTCTACTAAGCATTTATTTTCCTTGTGAAACTCTCCAACAAAGGAAAGCAATTAGTGAACTTAAGCTTCTTTAAGGAGATAGGGGACTCCAAGATATTTAAAAGGCAAGATGTTTACATTCAATCGATACATATTCTTTAGGATTTCAACATTAGTAATATTAGAGGAAAAATAAATCTTACTTTTCTACTAGTTGAAACTAAGATCAGAAATCTTCCAAAATTTAAGAAGAGAGTCATATATAATAGAGAGTCATATATAACAACATAAGATCATTTACAAAGATGAGATGAGTGAGGTGAAAGTCCTTACATTTACAATGAAATATGAAGTTAAAAGTATTTGAAATATTCTGCATAATAATTCTGTTAAGGATCTCCATGGAAATTGCAAACAAGGAAGGAGATATTAGGTCTCCTTGTCTTATCCCATCCGAACCTTTGAAGCTACTACTTGGGGCGCCATTAATAAGTACCTTGTAGGAGTTAGTGGAAAGGCAAACTTTTGATCTAGTTAATAAATTTCATAGGGAAGCCAAGCCATTCCAAACTATTGAGTAGGAAATTCCAATTCAAGTTGTCAAAGGCTTTAGAGAAATCCATTTTAATAGCACAATTGTAATTGGATTTATTTACATTATAGTCCTTTATTAGCTCTTGTACTAGTAAAATATTATCAAAGATACTTCTGCCTGAAATGAAAGCATCTTGAGATCTTGTGATGAGATGTTTGAGAGGTTCCTTTAACTTGTTTGCTAACAGTTTGGATAACACTTTGTAAATAGTGACATTAAATGGTATTAAAATCATTGATAGAATTAGCATTAGGGATCTTAGGAATCATGCAAATATAAGTTGCATTAATCTCCTTTAGGAGTTTCCTAGAATTTAAGAATTCCTGGATAACTTCAACTAAAATCTTACCAATAATGTGCCATATAGATGTGCATTAAAACCATTAATGCCTGTGGCCTTTGTAACACCGAAGTCTTTGAGCCCTTTTTCTATTGGTTTGTATTTAGAGATACTACTGTATATTGATATATACATGTTTGCATAGGAGTTTACAAATGTATTTGAATCCTTTTGGTATCTATGCCAGTGATATATGACGTTATATTCCCTAGATGAATTTAGAGTTCATCGGTATGCAAAATCGTAGAGATTTCTAACATATAAACTTTTTAGTATGAAAAACTGAGTCCATTGGATGGATATGACCATGGTGGCTAAATTAAATGTGTTTTAATGCCTTGGAGGTGGTTAGACATGATTTATAGACTTATTGGACACCTAGCAAGCTTAATTGTAAAAGTTGATGTACAAAAGGGTTTATTGGTAAAATTGCTAAAAGTGAAAGGACTTATTTGTAAATTTTCAATTCTAGGAGGACCAATTTGAAATTTTATAAAGGGGCTTAATTATAATTTTCAAAAGTCTGAGGATCAAAACGAAAATAAAAGTTTTAGTCATTCTTACATTTTGGGCTTAATTTCAAATTTAGGAAAAGTTTGGAGGGTATTATGGTAATTTCATATAACCTAAGGGTAAAAGGGTAATTTTACCATATCTTAGTCAAAGAAGAGTCAAAATTCCAGACTCTTCTTATGTGTGGCCGTATACTTCTATTTTAGACTTAAACCATCTTGTTTTAAATAAAAGAGAGAGGAAGAAAGGAGAAGAGAGGAAAAAGAAAGGAAGTTTCAGCCATCACTCAATTTTTACCAAGTTTTTTATTTTTCAATCCAATCCAAGGAGTTCTAAGCTAATTTGGGGTCAAGGAACTCAAATCTATCATTATATTTGAGAAATTCTCAAAGGATTTGAAGATATCACTAAAGGAAAGTATAGGTAAATTTTGTCTCCTCTCTCTCTACATTAGGATTTTGAGTTTGGTGTTAAGATATGTTATTCTCCATGCTTGAATATGCATGAATCATGGTTTAGGTGAATGAAATGTGTCATAGAGAGGGTTCTTTAAGCCAAAACCAAAAATGCCCCCTTTTGGTGAAAGTTTGTGAATTTTTGAATAACTTTTGGAATTGATAATTTAAATGAATTATATGGTGTTAATTGTGCATTAACATTGATGATGAAGAATGAAGAATATGTATGTTGGTTAAGGTTGGGCCGAAATGATGAAGAAGAAGTGAATTAATGTAATGAGTTGTGTAATTGATAAATGTACTTTAAATGAAGGGAGTTGGTTTGAATGGAGTAGTGGTATGTAGCATTGAGTGGAAGTGTTACTATATGACTTAATAGGAGCATGAATTATTATGATAAAGTCTTGAAAATGTGATTTGAAAGTTATGCACTTTAAGTGTTTGATAATTTTCTTAGGTGAACTTGGCTTAGGATTTAAGGCCTTATAATGGTATGCATTGGAAAACATTTTCATGTTTACTTAGAGTGAACTTGGATCGATGCTTAGGTTGACGAGAAATGGCCTAATGTGCTTGGATAAAGATGTGCTTAATTATGCTTTAAAATCAGTAAGTATTGAATTAAAGGCATTAAATGCCTTAGGAAATGCAAAAGCTAATGTGAATAGTAAGGAAGTATCCAGGTGAGACATTAGCTTAAAGGGAGTGGTATTATGTTTTATACACTTATGTGATAGTGTATAATTATGAAATTTATGTTTAATTAGTAATTTCATTGTATTTCTTTTTATGCATAAACACTCGGGAGCTATGAATCAAGGAGCTCGTACTGAGGACTGTTAAAATTAAGAGAGTGTATACCTTCTTTTGAGGTGAGTTAGGGAAACCATATTTCTCAAATAGAATTGGAACATCCTAAGACATGTTGAATGAATTGTATATGAATTTTGAATCTAGGCAATGTAGGGTAAAATTGAACTTCAACTGGATGCTAATATGCTTATTTATTTAAGAAACAATATTGTTTTGAATAACATTTTGCACTTGGAGTGCAAAAGATGACATTTAGTGCATGAAATAATGTGTTAAAATTTACATATGTATGATCGAGCCATATTTATTACGTATATGTGTCCTGTTTGGCTTAGATCCATCACAAGGTTTTATTTCATCGGTTGGACCGATGCCTTACTTGATTTTATGCTTAAAATTTGAATATGATTTGTTTTATGATTGGTGAGGTAACGATTGGCCAATCGTGTGCTGGGCATAACTGATTTAGCAATGCCCGTACCCTTGACGCTAGTACATAAAAGTCGAGTCCCCGTATCGACACCTTTTTCCAGGACTTGCGGGTGATTCCATACCTAGGGTCTAGACACTGACGAGGTCATCACCTAAGGTCATGACGCTCTTGTCGACTGTAATATGGACTCATCACAGATGAAAGTCGAGCCAACACTTAGGATTGGTAGGTGTGCACGCTAGTTTGGTAGACTAATGATGTCACACATGATTGTTTTGGCTTACCCTGATATTTGTTTTTCTGACGAGATTTGATTCATACATGTGATGTTTTTATGCTTTTTTGTATTAAAACTAGAACCTATGTTCACTGGATGACTGAATTAATAAGCTAGGCCTATATAGTTCCTAACCAATATACATTGAGTCATAGGCTAGGCCTATGTGGTTTTATGTGTTGTATATTCACCTTATAGGATATCTATACCGTCATAGTATGTATCGAGTTTTATTCGCGATATATGTTTTTCCTACTCACTGAGCACATAGTGTACTCACCCCCTCCGCTTTCTAATCATACAGGTTAATTTAATGAGCTCGGAGCTCTGTGAGGATTGTGCTGTCTTTTGAAGTTTTTAGGACATTACTGCACGTAGGAAGCCTCTATTTTGTAGTTTTGTTGCATAGTGGCTCATGAACTGTTTTCTTTGGGTTGGTTATGTGAATATGCATTATAATATTATAAATTTGACTCTAGACTGTTTTAACATTGTATAAGACCTTATGTATGATCTTTGATACTGTTGTTGGGATTACTTTGAGTGGACTTTAAAGTCCTGAAGTTGTGGTAAAATTTTTGATGTGGATATAGAAGTGTTTAAAATTGTTTGCAGGTTTTGGGATTTTTAATATACAGTGTTGTGCTGTCCAATTTTTTTAAAAAAATAATAAATATTTCCGTAACGAGGAGAAGATGTTCTATTAGCCTTGCATAGTCGGGTTAAGAACATCGTTAGTGTCCTTAACAGGAGTATGCGGCGGTTGTCATGGGCCCGGTGTGGTACCGAGTCATGACAACCTTACTTGGATTGAGTCTAAAGAGAATATTCTTGATTTCATGATAAAAAGTTAGCTGTTGAATCCACTCTAGAGAGTTATAAGATAAAGGAGGACCAATGACAGCCCCAAGATCTTACAGATTGAACCTCTCTGATGACTTTGAGTCAACCAGGTTACTTCTTAACTAAAAAACATCTTTTTGAAATTTTGTTGCCCTCTCTCTCCTACTTTTTTATGTTTTTGTGATTCTTTTCAAGTTTTTTAATAAGATGGCACCAAAAATTAAGTAACTTGCCCAAAAGTCCAAACCCAAAGAAACAAATAAGGTATGCAAAAGCGGTGCATAAGATTTAGAGGCTGATTTTAGTGCTTAGTAAACTTGAAGAGAACAAAAAATGCCTAAAGGGTTGCATGGACATAATGGAGAAACAATTAAAGAAGGTTGTGTGACATCAACCGTACCAAACTAAGAAATTATTTTTAAGTTTTTTTTAGTGTAAGACGTCTAAGTCCCATCTCCTACTCCATCATTACACAATCTCTATAAGTATTCTTGCTTTTATTTTTTATTTCTTTTAATTTTTATTGTTTTACTAGTTTGTGATTACTTATGTTTGAATTTTTTCCTTATTGACGACAATGTATTATTCAAGTGCGAGGATATATATGCAATTGCTTATTATTTGTGTGTGAATTTGCATTTACATTGTGTTAGTTTTTGATTAGGTTATCATTGTATAATCATTTTGTTTTATGATGTGTGAATTGTGTCAATGTTTCAATGGCATAACGTTGAAAAGAATTAGCTTATCTATGAATATGATCATTTAACTTGTAAAGACACATTAGCTTATGAAGCTTATGTTTTAATTGTTTATAAGGTGAATATGCATGTTGATTACAATATTGTACTTAGTCCTTCATTTTGTGAAACTTGTTTGAATGTAGTTATAATTAAATTCATTTGACGTTGGTATACATCATTAGCAGCCTTTCATGAGAGTGATTGAATAGGAAGAAGTGATGTAGGTACAATGTGAAAGAAAACACACAAAGTGTGTTGTATAAATATGTTAAGTAAAATTCCTATTATGCTAAGCTGTTAAAAAGTATAGGTTAAGAATAGAGCTAGTATCTAGTTGCGAGTTATGATATAGCTGAGTAAATAGGGGTATTCACGACAAGAATTTTTTCTTCACGTCAAAAGGCTATAATGGCACTCTAACCAAGCTTGATAAGTATGATGTTATCAATAAAAGTGAAACCTATTCATCTTCTTGTTAAATGTCAAAGTAAATTTCATTGATGGGTATTTAGTGATGACCTACCTCTTTGATTGATAAATAAGAATGAGTTCATTCTTACAAGCATCATATATGTATGAATAAATGTTAATATTTTGGTTGATATGTATATTTAAATCAAAGCACTAGAACATGAATGGAATAAGTTAGTGTATTGGAACCTTTTTAAGTGATTGATTTTTGTAGTCAAAGAGTGTGTTTTTAATGTTTTTTATATGTTAATCATATGTTTAAGACTTATATTTTTGTTCTTGTTAGTGTTCTTATATGATAGATTGTTGCTTAAGGAAAGAAGTTAATGTTGATTGTATGTTTCAAGGGTTATTTGATGTATTTGGTGATGAGTGCAGACAGAAAAATAGAAGAAAAGATAAAGAAAAATGTGGAGAACAATGTCTGGCATAATCATACACAATCATGCATGAGGAAGCAACAGATTGGGAAGTCTCTGGCACGATCATGCATAGGTTAGAGCAATGTCATGCACGATTGTACAAGGAGTAAATTCCAGCTTTTCCAAGTCATACGTTTTTTTTTTATTTTTCACATTTTAAGGCTATTTTTGGAAGATAAACATAAGGAGAAACCTTAAGAAACCCTATAAGACTAAAAAATTTATAAATAAGAGAAAAAATCACTTGAGGATTACAAAAACATAACAACAGGAGAGCAAAAGAGCAAATTATTAAGAACAAGGCAGATCAATTAATTAATTGACTATTGCATAGTTCATTGTTTAGTTATTAAGTCTTTGTTTTTAGTTTAATTCTTATTTATTCATATTATTGTTTATCTTAAATGAAGTTGATAAGAATTTTTAGGTGCCTACTACAATTCTAGTAGGACGATATTTTTATATTGTAAGTTACGATCTATATACATGCAGTTAAGAAAGCTTTTCCTGTAAAACTTCAACAATTGTGTCTACTTAAATTTTAAATTTCCATTTGTTTTTTACTTTTTTTTCTACAAAATCTAATATATCCTAACATGAAAAGTTTTATTTATTCATCTCTTTAATTTATTTATGGAAAAAAAATCCTAGAAAATAAGAAGAGTAAGAGTAAGACAATTATTTGAACGATAAGGATGCATTGTGATCCTATTGAAATAACAACATGATCTTCATAGGCAACTTAGACAAAACATGAGGACTCATTTATTGAACTTCTATATGAGGGTTAGAGAACTCTATATATAAATGAGCTATATGAACTACCTTCATAAAGAACAATATTCTTTACACAGGACGTTGTTGACTGTATATGCTAAATTATTATTGAGAGTATGGAATGGCTATTCGAAAGAATCATCTTACCATGTGGTATGGTTTTTCTTAGTACAATATAAGAGGAGGGAAGTGTTTAGGAGCATCTTTAGTCATAGGTTGCCATAAGTTGATCGCAACCTATAATGCTAGAGGTAAATATGATGAATGACATTTTCATTAATATTTAGTATATGTGTTCAAAATTTCAAACCATAATTTCATAAAAAGTGTAGATTCATTTGTTTAATTTTTAAGTAATATCATAGAAAAATAAAAATAAACCTAAATTAGATGATAGAGCACAAATTTCAAGCTTATAATAAATGTTGATACATTTCTTTGATTAAATGCAACTATGCAACAACTAAATTCAATGTATATATTCATAAAACAATAGATAAGTTGTTTGAAAATTAGTTGAAATTCATCAATTGATAAGCAAAATAAACACTTTTAAATGGAAATATATTGATTGAATAAAAAAAATAATATGCCTCAATACAAAATATATTTGGAACTTTTTCATTCAATGCCACAACTATAGATAAAAGTTACCTTCTTTCCTCAATACAAAGTATATTAGTCCTCTTCGTATGTAATATCATTATAGATATTCAAGAAATACACTTAGAAATGGGAATATATTAACTTAATGGGAAAAATACCATACATCAATACAAACATTACTAGCACTCAGAAGCATATATGAATGGTCAATCAGAAGCAACTATGTAAGAAAGCATGTGCATTTAAGCTATTATAGGACACTGTTTAACTACTCACCTTGTTCATTAACTACGATTTAAGTTTGGATTATTGAATAGATTATATATTTTTAAGTACAAATTTATATTACTGATTGAGAAATACGCACACTCATCTAATCATTGTAGGCTGAGTATGTTATATTCACCCTTTATTTCTGCAGAAAATATTAAACAGAAGAGCAATGTTTATCTTGAATATTGAACTACTGAAAGCTGAACAATATAAGGTAACTTATCACATATAAACGTTGATTTTTCATCAAAAAACATAAAGGTAAGCAATGAAAAATAATAAAACATCAAATATGTCTCAAAGAATTAAAGACCTTTAATTGGTTGAGAAGACAAAATCTAATCGGTAAGTGTGATTTTTTTAATTATTAGTAATGGAATTTTTTATCATTTTAATTATATTTAAATATAAACATTGGTATTAGAACTATTAATATTCTACAATTTCTTTATTATTAAAATCGTTATTCTTTAATTATTTATTGAAAGATAAAATGTTATGTTGCTCAAAATCGTTATAGTCAACTACCATTAACAAAAATAAATCTTTGGTGGAGTTTTTGTAGTAGATTTTGTAACTGTCTAATGTTTTCATTCATCTTAAAAGAAAATGAACTAACTCTCTTATTTACACTTTGCCTCTTTATATACATCTAGTGAAAGGTAAACCCAAAAAACTAATTCCATAGCTTAGTCTCAGAAACTAATAAAAATAATTGAGTCATCTAATCATAAATAACAAATTGTAACAAAATTGTAACTGGAAGTGTTTTGCACAAAATAAGTTCTAAAAATACCTAGACTATCCTACTTGCAAGTATACGAGGTAGTGGCAGTTGATTACCTAGGGTCGTCTCTTAGGAACGTGAAATTGGTTCACTTAAATTAATCTTGAACAAAAATAAAAACAGATGTAATCCTAAACATTCTATTCCGATTTGTTAAGTGAAGGCTTTAAACAAAATCACGAAATTAAACTGAAAAGTAAACTAATTTAACTAAAAGCAAAAATGAATAGATTAATCAAAGTGGAAAACTCTTGAGAATTAATTTCACTAATTTAATCTCCTATGCATGACTAAGGGAAAATGATTGGATAATTGTGTTACTAAAATTACCAATTAGGTTTTAAAATCAATTCAAATAACAAACTAATCTAACTTTTGTATTCAATAGGTTTATCATCCAAATTAATTATTAAACCTAGCTAATAATTACCACTTAAGTTAATATATTTCTAATTCTCAACCTAAACTTCTATAGTTTCGCATTCCATATTAAAATTCTTCTCTTGATCCTTCGTTTAATACCAAAATGATGCAAAGTTTGGTAATGCTTTTACATCTATTCAGTTCAGAAATATAGCAAACATAAAACAATAGCACAGTCCCTTAATCATGCATATTTGACAAAAATAGCTACATTAATCCTCAAGAAAAAAAATCAACCCATTCTGGAAATAGTAAGATTCATCATCTTCATATACTTCAATCCTATCTTTATCAGTATAAAAGAAGTATTAAAGCAATAAACTAAGTGAATAACCAAAATGAACTATCAAAAGATAACAAAGTATAAGTCTATTAACTAATAAAGGAGTAAGTTTAGTAAAACATCAGAGAAATAGTAAATAGAATGAGCAAATAAGTGTTCAATTAAGGGAGTTACGATGATCTCCTGCCACTCTCAAGATTTCTGCATTGGCTCTCCCTTCTGCTTTGGCCTAGTTCTCACCCATATGCTCAACTTCTCACACTGCTTCCACCTCTTTGCTGTTCTTTTTCTTTTTCTCTTCTTAGCCCCCACTTTGTTTATCTTCCTCCTTCTCTCTTCTGTTCTTTCGTCCAGCCTCCCTTTTTAGCTCTAGGTCCCACCTCCTTTTCTGCCTCATTCCTTTTCTATTTATAGCCCGAGTCTAGGTTTACGGTTGTAAGGTTGTTACGCCATCAAAACCTACACGTGTTAAACTCAAAGTCAGTGCAAAGGAGTAGTCATGGGGGTGACTATATTTGTCACCCTCCGTGAGGCTGGTCACCACCGTGACTAAGCTTGTCATGATGGTGACACCTTAATCACCACTTTTCTTTTTTTTCTTTCTATGAAAAATTTACCTAAATTTTCATTATTCATGCAAAATTCACAAAACATTCCTTTCAACCTTCATGCAACATTCACAACCATTTTCATGCAATTCATTCAAATTTGGATCAGAAATACTAAAATTTGTAACCAAAATCAAGATATGAAGGTAATTAAAAGTAGTAGAAACTAGACACAATAGAAAGAACTAACTGATAGTAAACAAAGATAATTAATTTTTATAAATAATTAACTTATATACTTAGTAGGATTAAACCCTTCTTCATCTTGGTATTGTTCGTATTAAGACAAGAAAAGCGTCGATAGTGGTTCATATCTAATGTGGGAGTAAACAAATCTTAAGATCTGTTCCATCCAATTTAATTAGACATCTTGATCCTCCTTAAATTCTTGCTTCTTTATAAATGTTGCTTCTTTTTCCTAACTTTTGTAGGATCCTCCTTTAGTCCCTCTGAATGTCTTCCAAATATGTTTAAATAGGAGACTAAAAAACATTCACATTTATTGACATCTACTCCTCATAATATTATGCTAGTTAAATGATGATCTTATCAACATCATTTTTCATCCTTTGGTCATTAACACAAACATCAAAAACTTCAAAAATGTTTAAAACATATTCTCCGCTAACCACCTTAACAATCCTCATGTGGTATATAGCTTTAGTGTCAAGATTAGGCATTGTACATGAAATGTTCATACAAGGAAGCGTTTGAAAAACTCTAGGTTCTTTACTAAGTGCATTATGTGCATCCTTGTATATATGTGCCTTTTTTCTTATTGGCATTGTCTATAAGTTGCTTGTAAACAAAAAGACAAATTTCAATGGTAACCTTTTGATAAAGCACTACAAAAAAAAAATCCTGTAGAGTCACCACTTGTTACTCCTTTTCTTGGATGATATAAAATTCAAAATATTAGGATTTACTAGGAGAGACCTTAGTTCTTGTAGGATTATAATCATAGCTTACTCCACAACTATTTGTATGTCCTCAAGAATGTCAACTTTGGAAGTTATATGTAACACCCCATTACCCTAGGGTACACATCGGGACGCCCGTAGGTCATTCTGACATATATCCTAAGATAAGGGAGCGCTACGTTCAATCTCTACAATACTCCACATGGCATCACATACATTTAAATAATAAAACCAGTAATTGGAAATCACAAGATTTTTAAAACCAAAATCTTCATCTTTTCATTACTCAAAAACAACAGTTTATACAACAGATGTACAGTCTGTACATACAAAAACCTAATACAGATATTATGATAGAGGAAGAAATATAACAACTCCTAACTAGGTCATCCTCAAATCTGAAGTCCCAGCTGACCAACTTGTGTTCCATGACCTCACTCGCCAATCTGGTCCACACAGTCTCAGAGTAGTCCCTCTGGAGCTAGGAGCCTAATCTCTCGGTCCTGAAAAATAATTTGCAATTTTGGGTGAGTTTGCGAACTCAGTGAGG
>JANZXR010000003.1:19007776-19019911 GCA_027575705.1 Erythroxylum echinodendron
GAAAATGTCATGCATGCATGTACATTCATTTCATGTGCAAAAATTTCACTATTTAGTATTCATGTGCATATATGAATACATGAATATGTCAAAAACACTTTAAAATACTCCTAACCCATTCCAATTTAACAAAATGACTAAAATGCCCTTCCCATAAGTGAGGAGATGTTACATTATATATCTAATAGTTTCCATATACCATAGTAAATAGAATCCACACTTGACATCAAATTCAAAGATTGATATTCTAAAGTCCATACCACCATCCAATATATACTACCATTGGACTCTTCCATCCATATATCTATATTGAAATCAAAAGTTTTCAAAAATTAAAGCATGAATTTAGTGTAGGTATCTTTAAAGATTTGAAAAAATTGTTGGAAACCCCTACTATAAACTATTTCCTCTAATTCTACAGCCAAACCTATTTATATAAGAGTATGTAGTTAGATTAAACTATTTGGTTCAAAATTCCTTTTTTAGGATTCCATACCTTTTCAAGTGACTTTTTGGAGAACTAAAGCATAGGGTGTTTCGAGTCCTACGATGCCCAACCTTTAAATGATGAACTTTCCCTTATTTCTCCAATGCTCCAATTGTCGTTGATGGATGGTGTATTAATCAATTTTATATAATTTTTGCACCCAAAATTGAAAATTCAATTAATTATGGAAAATCTATGACCTTGAATAAAATTGTTTTATGTTGAAGGGTGAAAAAGTTATAAACAATTGCAAATAAATGGTTATATATATGTATCTTACTATTGTGTAGGAAAACGTGTTTGTCATATAAAATAATGATTTCAAAACCAAAATGTATGATTCATTTGAACTTCATTAATCAATTTTTAGCTAGTTCTTACGGTCAATTCACTTTTACAAATTATATATATTGTCTAGTTAAATGATAAATTGATTGGTTTTTAGATATTATTATTTAATATGTACCAATTGCCACTCTCTTCCATCATCACCACTATTAAATGAAGTAGTTGAGATAAGAGAGAATTTAATGAACCATTCTACTTTTGAAATGGGTTTTGGAATTTAATATTATATAGGATTTACTTCCTTAAAGTTCCCTTATTTGGGATCCGGAAGAGGATCAAGTTGTCCTTTACGAGTAGCTTGATGCATTATTTTCTTAGTTGGAATGCCTGAACTATAATCTTGGTTTAGTTATCCCATTCTTTTCCCACCTTCTTAAATTAAAACCTTTTGCTATCTAGGGTTATGCTAACTAGTAATAAGAATGAATTAAACAATTTATTTTTTTCCATGAGTAATATAGCATCTTGTTGCTCGTGGATATATGAAAGAACTACATCCTTGTTAAACTATAGTCATAAAATAATGAAATAAAAGTCAAATACAATTGCAACTAAGAGTTCAATTTTCTGATGACATATTTCAAACAAAGTATGTGTACATAAGCCAAATTGAGTATTATAAAATGAACAAATTCATTGTCCATTTCATCCATTTCATTCATTTGTGTGTTTTATTTTGTAGTTTTCTTTCTAAAGGCTAGTACAGGTCATGCAAAGAGTTAAAATTACTAAACATCACTTGCTTATATAGATTCTTGCAAATTTCGAAGACTTCTTTCACTAAAAATGATATGTCATATATGTGACCAACAATACGTTACAAGTTACAGGGTTCACATAACATATAAACAAGATCCTACCATAATTCTTAATCCTAATGTCAATCCCCATATCAAAATTCCAAGGTATAACATATGTAAATCCTACAATTGTCGTTAAACATTATCAACAGATAAGTATATTTAAAAATATGGTCAATCTATGTAATTAAACTTTGTACCAATGTATACAATATGGACAAATCAGTACCACATTTAAAATATCATAAATAATATATTCATTTTACTTATTACATTTCTTTGGGAATTATATTGTATATGAGATAGAAAATATGGACCGTAAAAATTTATCATTAAACTATATACCAAAGACGCTAGTGATTACCGTAATACATATTCCTAGTTCCCAAACAAAAATTTTGTGAGATAGATAAGACAAGGTATTAGGCTTTTCATTGTTCAATATAGTATAGGGAAACTTGTTGCTACATACTATTGCTCCACACAGGTTCTTCTTAACACCATCCTCCCTAACATTAAATTCAAATATTATAATGTCCATTGCTTTAACATAGATGCAGCAACAACACTAGTGATTAGTCAAGTATGGGGACAAAAGAATTGCAAGAACAAATTTATTAAACATCATTTTTTCATAAATCATTTTTTATGCAATAATAACAAGACAAATAGATATAATACACTTAAAAAGCTATTTGTGTGATTATCAATGCCAACATCCAATTTCTTCCTAATATTTTTTGCATACTTGAGAATAATATGCAAGAAATCGATAGAGGATAAGGTCTACGCCATGTTTTCTTCCAACACTTAGATTATGTCTATCTAATCATGGTTTGACATTATATTGAAGTCTTCTATAACTTTTTTAATCAATGACTTCAAAATTAAACATGCCAACATTACACATTCTAACTATGGAATACTTTAAAAGCCCCCAATTAAATCATACTCTTTAATAACAAAATTGATGAGAAGCCACTAATAAACTACTATGTATTTTTAGCATAAGATATAAATAAAAATTAGGTTCTAGAGAACTATATTGGATATGTTACCCACTACATTACTTATACAGCTCTTAAACTTATACATGCAAGGATGTTATTTAATATGAGTCCGTCATTCTTAATGAATTCCCTATTGGAAGACATGGCAACATTTAAAATAACATAGCTAAGAAGGTTAAATAATATTCAACAATATGCCTATCAATAGTTATCAATCGTACCACAATAGTAACATTACCTTGCTTTTTTCATTAATTCTTTATAAGGAACTTAATGTATATAGATTCAAAAGTAGGAGTTCTCTTACGAGACATAGATTTCTTCTCATATGTCACCTACTTTGTCCATATAACATTGCTCATGCTTGCCTTTGAATCCTTTATTTCCTGCATTGCAATATAATTATCAAAGTAAGTTAAAAATATATTCCTTTTATAACAAATTATTGTTCAATATATACAATTTGTTTCAACTTCCTCTCTTTATTCATTGTCTCCTCTTCTCTTATGCCACTCTTATCCTTTTCTTTATTGATTATTGATATCTCCCTATGCCTCAGAACATCTTTAATTTTTTCTAAGTCCATCATTGGTGCATCTTCATCTCTTTAAACCAATTCCTTATTATTCATCTCCTTCATCAACACTAACCCATGACTTGAGACATCTTCAATTTTATTTAGGTCTGTCATTGGCATATTTTCACACTTTAGGACTGATTCCTCAATATCCATCTCCATCATCAACACCACCTCATGCCTTAGTACTTCTTCTCTTCCCTGTTATTAAACTCAAACATTAACAACTATTCACGTACAAACTAAATATAAACATTTATATAATAACCTAACATTCTTGACAAACTCATTATCTTTATGTCTATTACCTCCTATAAAGCCTTCCTCACTTTTCTCATAGCTAAAACTTTTCCCTATACACTTTTATGAAACCTGCATGTTTTCTTGTAAAGTCGGTTAAGGATGGAAGTACCAACTAAGCTTCTGACAGTTATCAACATTAATAATATTATGTAGTAGATATAGGTTTATATTGCAATTAGTGTTAAGACATAGTAAAACACCTAACATATATAGTAGGGAATTCTGCCAAAAATATTCCTTCATCGCACCCCTCGCTTTATTGAATATGCACTTTACAATGATATGTGAATCATCAACTTCACACTCTTCACAAAGTTTCATCACCTTAGCCTTGTTAAGTTTTGTGTATACTCGTTTCTTTTCCATTTATAACCTTAATAATCCATGCCACAATATCACCACTAATCTCATATACTTGATCCTCCTTTATTCTCAACGATAGGTCACAACTACTAGTAGACATCATTACTAACCTTAAACCTCCCAATCTCTTTGAGTTTACTAAATCTCATATCGATGTTCTACTTCATCTATTATAAAATAAGGGTATGTCAAAATTTGAAAACCTTCTCATAATAGCATCATATTAGACAACTCTACAAACACTCCAGTTATATTTCACAGTCATAGAGAACACTATTACTTAATAAACACATTTATTAATATAGTTTTATTTAGTGTAAATTTTGGACTTTGTTTTTTTACTACACAATTTTCTTGCTTGTCCCTATGGCAAAAAATCCATCCCTAAACTATACTCAAGTTTCATATTAAATTAAGCTTATATATAATTCATTTTTTTAAATTAAGATTGTAGCTCATTACCTTTCTTTTCAAAATTTTGAAATTATTCTTTCCTTCTTATAGAGGAAAGTGTGCTTTAATTATAACTTTATCCTTTTTTTATGGACTCTAACAATTAAAACATTAATCTCAACCTCAGTTAAATTATTGCATAACACATCCATTATAACAAAATAGTATTTGCTAATGAAACATCATTAAGACAAGCTACACGTAACAAATCTAAACCTAATATTATAAAAAGCACAAATTGACAAAACCACATTGTGACCATCTCTATACCCCACCAGTTTAGTTATTTTAAAAAATCCCTTCAATTTCCATAATACACATTTAATGCATAAGTAAACTAGAACAATGAATACGCATATAAATAGCCATTAAAATAGTTAGGCAAGCGAGAGTGATATTGCTTGCTTACCATGCCTAATTTAGTTTTTCAAATGAGGGTATGTTGGCACTCCAACAACCTTATTATTTATCCACTAAAACATGATACATAAGAATGATTATGAGAGAATTGGGTTGCTTAATTTAGGATTCTAGTTGTCACTAACAAATGAAAGAATAAGATGATAGAAGTTACTCCCACAATGTCTCAGGGAAGCTTTTGCTAAAGAAAATTACATGCCTACCTTTACATAATGGTATTTCTCAAAGCTTGTCAAAGAAGCTTTGTACATAATTTACTTACTTTGTTACACTTAAAATTATGAATTAATATAATGGAAATGGTTTATTAAATGGTTATATAGGAATCCATGTCTTTTGAATCAATGCCTTTAACAATTAAAGCAACATAGAATTAAACACATAACCATGCATTTAATAGTTTCAAACAAAACGTTAGTCCCACATAATTCAGTGCACGATTATGTAGCAATAATTGCCTTTCACATTGTTTGGTTGTAAAAATTAACAAGAACACATTTGACCACGTGGACATGTATATAACTTTCTATAACAAAACTACTAAAAAAACATAATTTTGCATAAGTTTGTGTGCCATTATGTGTCCTTCACATTTATTTCTTTAAATATTATACTAAGAACATAGTTTAGCATATAGGCATATAGTTAATAGTGTTTCATAAATTCTTTAATAGAAACATATTGATGCTTGATTATATATATATCATGTACTTCACATTGTACCTTTAAATTTTTAAATAATAACATAGTTGACCATAATGTGTAGTTAATTGTGTTAAATATAAACTTTATTAGTCACACTATGGTGCATAGGTGTATGCTAATATTTGTGCTCCATATTAAAGCTTTTTATTATTTTAACTCAGTCATAGAAAATTGACTTTTTAAAATTATTACTTAGTCACAATATGTCTTGAAAGAATTTTCACAAAACTTTTGAACAAAATATAATCACATCTAGTATAGTTTATATTAAGGTATGGTATCTTACTATTAAAATGATGATTTTTTTCATTTAAAGGTGAAGGTATGACTTATTTGTTATGGGTGGTGGTCTAAATGGAGTATTAATATAATTTTTATTGAGGTATGGCATTCTTCATACTTAGTGAAGGTACTTTTATATTAAAGTGACGGTGTGACTTATCTATTATAGGTGGTGGTATCTTACATACATACCCATAGTATTAGATGTATGGAGTTATAGTATAGCATGGTATTCTTTCTACTCAGTGACGATATTCTCATCTTCAATTGAAAGTGTGACTTATTTGTTATAAATGGTGGTATCTTTTGCACATATGCATGGTATTGGATGTGTGGAGTTCTGGTATAGTTTGTCTTAGGGTATTGTACTAGTAGTGCTTAGATATGGGTTCTTGAATTAAATTGAAGATTTTACTTATATTAAATGAGTATTGTTTTTTTATATACAAGAATGGGATAAAAAATTATAGAGGTTATATATGGTATTCTTGATACTAAGTGATGATATTCTCATTTTAAGTTAAGAGTGTGAATTATTTATTATAGATGGTGGTATTTTTTGTACATAGACATAGTAGTCGATGTATAAAGTCTTAGTATAGTTTTTATTGAGGCAGGTTATTCTTCATACTAGATAATGATATTTTATATTAAATTAAATGTATGACTTATCTGTCATATGTTATGACATATTTTGCACATATGCATGGTAGATATGTGAAGGCCTGGTATAGTTTTTATTAAGGAGTGATATTCTTCTTACTTGTTGGTGGAATTCTCATATTAAAGTGAGAAATATGACTTAGATGTTATGGATGGTAGTATTTTACGTACATATGTGTGGTATTAGATGTATGATCATGGTATAGTTTGTATTGAGTCATAATATTATTTAGCTTAGTGATAGTATTATCATTTTTAATTAAAAGTGAAGTATTTGTTATAAATGGTGGTACCTTTTGTACGTAGGCATAGTATTGGATGTATGGAGTCCTTGTATAGTTTATATGGATGCATTGTATTCTTAATGCTCAGATTTAATTCTCATATTAAAATGAAGATCTTACTTATCTATAATGACTATTAGTATTTTTTTATACAAGGAGTGGTATAAGAAATTATGAAGGTTATAAATGGTATTCTTCATATTGAGTGAAGGTATTCTCATTTTAAGGTGAAGGTGTAATTTATTATAAATGATGGTATTATTTATATATAAACATGGTACATATAAAATCATGGTATATATTTTATTAAAGTATACTATCGTTTATACTTATTCATGGTTTTTTCTTAATAAATTATAAATGTGAGTTTTTGTTATAGGTGTTAGTTTTTTACATACATAGGCATGATATTGTTTTCATAGGTGGTAGTGTGGTTTTTAATATATTAGACGGTTTTTTACCTACATAGTATTTATACCTTGCGAATTAAGCTTTCGAAGGTTTATATAAAGTCATTCTTCAAGGACCAAGTTCCCAAACTCAATCTTAAAGTTAAAAGTAATGCAAGTCAATACTTCATCGTCCCTCATTGTTGACTTAACTGTGTAACATTACTAGTCAAAAACAATTTATTTAAGGAAGAGGAAAGAAGAAACGAGAAAGATCATCAAAAATAAAAAGGAAAACATATTATATCTGAAAAACAAAACATTATCACTGTTATTGAAAAAAATTATTGAAACTGGAATGGATAGAAAAATTTTATTTCTTTAAAATTCATGTTTAATTATTGGAAACACTAAGGATGTCAAAAAAATGCTTTTACAAATTATTTTTATTTTAGAAAATCAAAAAAAGAAACTTGAGAAAAAGAGAAACAAAAACTCCCTTAATTCTTCTAGAAGCATATAAAGTACGATGAGAAAGAAAAAGAAGATAGAATTCAAGAAGAATATTCAACATTTTTATGTTACTATTTTATCCTTTTAAATATAAATACTAATTTACCCCTTGTAATAATTTTAATTTAAATGGCTTAGATACTAATTGGGTCACTACAAATGGCCATCACCAGTTGGTTTATATAATCACTTCCTTTTAAAATCTATTTTTGGTTTAAATTTTAGAAAATATGAAAGCAATACCAAATAGCTCTTAAATTATTGATTTTATTAACATATTCGAAATGTATTTATGGAGAGTCTTTTAATGTTCTATTATAACAATGTTATGAAAAGTTGGAATGTACATATGATTCATAATGTCTTTCATGTCAATTAGAACAAAGCTAAAAGGCTCTTTTGAACTTTAAGATTCATGTTAAAATATACATCAAGTCCTAATGTTTGGAAATGTTCAAAATAATCCTAATGTTTTCTTACTCTCACATAGTCAACCTAAAATTGGCAAAAGCCCTAATTTTATCAAGATTTCATTAGTTTTTCTATTAAATTAGACTTTTTATATTTGTAGGGAGACCAACCACTGAGTGCCTAGAGCCCAGTTAATATTGGTGGGTCTAAACATCACCAAATAAATGTTGTCCCACTGGTTCTTCTCGTAACTCACTTATTCCATTTTCTAACCAAAAAAATCTATGGCCAAGTACTTCGTTATATGAAAATCCAAATGATATTGCATTAGTTAGACATCTATTTATCCATACAAAAAAATTACATTTAAAAATAAAATATGTTAAAGTTCGACAGTTTCATATTATTTTAATTAAATTTTTACCTAGAATATTTGCAGCGAACCTAATATGTCATTCATTCATTGGCATCATAGTTGTATTTCTATAAGGATAATCAACAAAAAAAAAAATTATATCCTTATGAGGATTGAACATTACAAAAATCCTCTGTAATAATATAGAATTCATATACATGAAGACGAATTGGAAGGTTTTGGAGTTTGAGTGACAAAACTAATTTTAATAAAAATAATATATCCAACTAACCAAAATAAGATTCCATATATTTAAATTATTTATAAATAATGAGATTATAAGAATACCTTCTAAAGGTGATATAAATTGACTGGAAGCCATAATTCCTTAATAAACTTCTTGTAACATAATGGAGAATAAAATTAGCACTCTTTAAATATATTCACCAATCTTTTGTTTTCAAAAAATGAATAAATATTTCATTAACCATAGTAAATCTACTTCATATTAGAATGATTACACTAGGATCTTGATTCTTTTAACTAATCAAACAACAAGAAAAACATTCTAAATGTTTATAAATTCCATCTTATTTTCATTCCAAGAGATAGATTGTTCTGAACATTTTTAGCTATCATTATGGCTCTGATCTAGTTGATTATATCATCAGCTAGTTGGTGCTTGTTTGCTTCCTCTCCTCTATAAATCCTTTTGTTTCTTTCTTTCCACAGAGAATAAATTATTATTATGAAAGTTACTTGAAAAGTACTCCATTATGCTTTTAATGATTTACTAGCTTGGTAATCTAATCAAGAGATCCAATCTAATCGTATGATTGACAAAATTCTGCCAGCTTATGCAAGATTATGCTCCACACTGATTTGTACTGAAAAAAAGTGGTTTATATCTTCTTCAACTTCTTTACACAGGGCACATATGTGATCATAGGAACCAAACCACCTATTCTTGGTTCTAATTCTATTTTTAATAATAAGCCAGGTGGTCAGGAAGACTTTAGGATTTAAGAAATTCTTCCATAACAAATTATACTATGGAACATTCGCACATTTAGTTTGAAGGATCTTATAGCATGATTTGTTAGTGAAGACTCCTTTGGAATATGGAATCTAGGTGATGTTATCTTCATTATGCCAATGAGTGATTTAAGGTAGATAATCTGATAAGGAGATGAACCTTTTAAAGTTTCCTGACCACATTTCATCCTAAACGAGTGAAGAAACCTTGGCATTAAGTGGAATTATGTTCTTCAGCTAAAAGATCTCATTTATTTGCAAGAGGTGGCTAAATTCTAATCAATTGTCATACCAAAACCATATATTTTCACCATTCCCTAGCTTATGTTTTATATGGTGTACAAGGTTTCTCAGGTTTAGTATGTGAATGAAAACCCAAGAAAGTTCCTAAAAATTGACATTTACTAGAAATTTTGATTCTTGATTTATGTTTCATGTATCTACTTAATCCATATAGCATTCTTATCCATATATAACCTCCATATCCTTTTACACAGAAGAACTTTTTACATTAAAGGTATTGGAATGATCCCCAGTCCTCTATTTATTTCAATAATATTCACCAATCTCTTTCGTACACCACCATGCAACACATTAACTTAATTATAAGATAGACTATAACAAGAATGCATCAATTAGGTTAAAATATATTTTATAGTGGGCGATAAGTTCAATGATTAGGCTTTGAAAAGATTGGTGAATGCACCTAATGGACCATAGTATGGTTAGCAATATAATGTTCATCCCATAAATAGCCCAAATATCATATGCACATAATTAAGATGCTAATTATCATTAGATAATGCTAGTTTGCATTAATTAGTTCAACATTCTTCCACCTAGATTACTAATCATATTATAATGCTATCATAGAAACATGTATAGCCAAATTAATTATACATAACCAACACACTAATAGGATGCATAGGTCATCTTTAATTAAGTGATTCTAATCTAGAAGCATGACAATAACATCAATATGGATTAAAAATGATATCAAAATTTCACTTATTAAAAATATAGAATTACAAAATGTCATAAATATTGAAAAACACCCATAATATACATATATTACATAAATTCCAATCAATCTAATAGGTGGAGTTTGCATCGTGCTTTTGTGGGTAGCTTAGTTTGTGTTTAGTTGTTAATTTGATTGTCTAATGTGTGTTTAGGTTAGAATTGTATTAGTAAATATTTGTGTTTTAAATGTTTTGTGGGTTGGAACATGATGTTGAGCTTTAATTTTATATTTATGAGGTGCCTTGTTGTGTTTGTTAGTGTTTCAAGACAACTGGAGGAGATTAGGAGAAGACCTGGGAAATATCCCAAAAGCAAGAGCATGGAGCCATGATCGTGGGGAGTATATCATGATCGTGACAGAAGATAGTATATGGAGTCACGATCATGACGTTATAGGCCACAATCGTGATAAAAACAAAAACTCCTAACTATGATCGTGCCACTAAGGGCCACGATCGTGGTTTGCGTGACAGATATGTGGACAACAGTCCTGATTTGAGTTTTCGAGGGATTTTCTGGACCAAAAAAAAAGGCTTTAGTAGTAGGGACAGCAAAAGGCTCCTCTCTCAAGGTTGAGTCTTAGTTCATAATCATTAAATTCTTTATGAGAGACTCAACCCATTATTTGTAATTGGTCCTATTAAGTTTCAAAATGGTAGAGAATTAATGATTTTTTAAGTTGAAAAAATCCATAAAAGCAACATTAATATGCATACAAAACAAAATCATGTTATTCGCTCTTTCTTTAGCCTCTTTAAATTATCTACAAAAATGATCATCAAAATTTACAGTCCATTGAGCATAAAAAAACTTGACTCTTTCACAACTAAGAGCATTTCATTGAATATCATAACCAAATGTATCAATAAACTATTAATAGGATAGCAAATTTATGTCGGTTCATAATATTCAATAGATTCTCTTCACCAAGTTAAGCATCCTCCAAACAACAAACACATTAATAGGATAATTCCATTATTCATATAGATCTTAAAAGAAAATTTAATTAATATTAGGAAAAAATAATATCGAAAAATATTCAATTGCCTAGACCTACAAGAGATAAGTTTGTAGGTGCATAATATTCAATTATATCAAAAAATGATAATAAAAAATTACATAACCAAAGCTACATTTAAATAAATGATAGCTAGTTAAAAGACACATAAAGTTATCCAAACTATAACATAGGTATTACGTGAACAGATAAAATATTCAATATAGGGAATAATAATTATAAATAAAGCATACCAAGATACCCCTCTGAAAATAATGGCAACAGCAATTTTTTGTGGCAAAACTATAAATATAAAAACATGGATAAATCTATAATTTTAAGGTAGAGCATAATTATAAATACTTAGCAGTGCCCTCGAGGGCTGTGGCCGGATGGTTGAAAGCAGGGCTTATGTAACACACCATTCTCGCTGGACCCGAACCCGATACCGATGGTGATATCCGAATCTGTGCCCCTTGAAGGTGGCGTGTCACATCACTTAACATTTAAAAACTCGGTATAAATTTTTTTTAATACACTTCTCACCAAGCATTTGTTTGGGCCCTTTTTCTTAAAAAAAACATTTCGTCTATTTAAACTGAAAACGAAACATATGTCATTTCAGCGATGAAACATAAAATACAGAAAGGTGACAACTCAAATTGGCCCATTTTATTTAAAACCATTTATTACAACACAATGAAATTAACAGAAGCT
>JANZXR010000003.1:19050225-19086824 GCA_027575705.1 Erythroxylum echinodendron
ACCCAAAATACCCTTATGCATTCTTAATTCTTCAATTTAACTCTTCCAATTTCCATCAATACATGAAATAAGTCCTCGTAAACTTGACTTAATAATTAAACTCTAATAAAAAATGATTTAATCATAAGATAACTAAATTTTTTCAATTCATGCTTAGTAAAAAAAATTTGGGGTCCAACAAGATAAGTCAGCATAGTGTTAGGCTATAATTGACATCCCTACTCTTTAGAACCTGCCCAAAATGTGCAGCGTTAAAATTTGAAGTAAGACCCACCTATAGATAACAATGGAAATGAGACCCACCTGTAGATAACAATGCCCAAATCAGCTCCTAGCAGGTCCCATTATCAAAAAATTCAAAGCAAAAATTCACTTCAGTAAATAACTGACTGTGTCTTAGTGGTCAGAGTTCAATCTGAACACTTTCTAAACGCTAGAATTCGTTTTGAAAACTGCGAAATGTTAGAAACTATTTTGTACAATGGAGTGCCAGCTTCGTGTACCCACCAGTACTGATCTTTCTAGGAACCAATCCTGTTGTCTTTATCACCAGGCGAATTTCCCCGGGACGATGCTGTTAGATGGCAAGAACAGACCTCCATACATTTTCATTCTCAAGAATATGAACCAAAGACCGCAGAAAACCCAAAGCTCAAGTTTATTATTCTGATGGAAATGGTCACTTTCAGAATCTAATCATACATCAACCATAGCAGTAAACGCCAATAAAGAAGAAAACCAAGAAGCAAATAAACCCCTTTATAAAGAAAATTATGAAAGGCAAAGTGACTAGTTTTCGAGTCATCCAAAGACAAACATCTCTTGCTGTTCTGCTACATTCCATATTCACAACACGATATCCATGCTCATGCTAAACTTGACAGGAACTGCTAGCCCATCAAAACCAATAGGCGACTCTCGATTATTTACGTACAACCTCTTTCACTTCCTGATTACGAGAAGAGAACTCAATACTATATTCACCAAGTGCAGAGCTTGCTTTGATTGCCAGAGCACACAAATCAGGTAGAGAAAGTGGCTTGTCGATCTGTGAAAGTGGCAAGAGAAAGTAAAGTTGGCCCAATTGTAACTCTTCATCGTCAGGCAGTTTTGGGGCGCAAATTCCAGGAGACATTGACTCTAAGCTGCAGATAAAACAATTCGGGTTCAGGCTTGTCACATAACTTGCCTTGACTCTGTAGTCGAACTCCTGCAACTTACCATCTACCCTAATGACCTTGATCGTCGACGACCAGTTGGTACTCTCTACTCCTACTTCATTTTCAGGATGTTCCTCAGCTGCAGAAGAGACACAAAGACCCATCTACAAGTGGGTGCTTCTCAGAAAACAAGAAATAGACAATGGGACGGGGACAACGTCGCAGGAGGAAGGAGGCACGGCGCAGATGGTGAAAAGCGAGTAAAGATGGAAACTTTATGGCTCACTTTATGGGATTGGCTCTTTTGTTTTGTACTTTCTGTGTTATTGTGTTCATTGGTATGTTTCAACTTTTAAGATGATTACGGGCAACACGTAGTGGCTTTATAAGTGTGTGAGTTCACACGAAGCTTCGAAATAGAAAATTTAAAAATAACACAAACTTTTGGTCTGCAAGTAATTACCTTCATTAATGTAGTGATTTACATCTTTTTAGTATATGTCTTTTTGAACATGATTATTAAGGGAAACTTCGTGAATGTGGTGCATTTATTCACTTTGTAGTAATGGACACGTTACAGCACTAGCACAGTGAAGCAAGGTTTTTATGTCTTGGAGCTGGTCCTACGTTGGTTTTAGAGTAATTAATATTTACAAAAAAAAAAAGTACACCTTCATACTAAAAAAAATTGTTTTGGTGCAGTCAAAACAGTATCCAGAATTAGCGGCGTTAATGTTGGCCTCAACTAATCTTTCTATCTTTGGTAATGTTGCTTAATCAAAATTCAATTTCTGGTAGAAAATTTTAACTTATTTCCATAGATCGTCCATCGAGTCCTATTCCGGTTTTGAGTACCTTGCTAAATAATGTATACATAACTATTATATAATGATTACGAATATTAATTAATAATATATTTAAAAATAGTGATTATGAGTTCTTTAGTTGATACGGAAGATCTATATCAAAGATAACGACTCTGTTTAAAATATATACGTATAACTAATGATTAAAGAGTTAACTAGTTTCGTCGGGTTAATTGTAAAAATTTTAAGCTTTTAAATTTTTTTTGATTTATTTTAATAAATCTTATTATTAAAAATTTTTATAAATTAAAATAAATCAATTAATTTTCATTTAACAATTTCTTTTATAATTAAACTTCAAATTTTTAAATAAATAAAAAATTTATCTTTCAATCATATTTTAAATTCTTTACTTTTATTTAATTTTTAGCATATTTTATGATGTTCTAATACCGATTAAATTTTTTTAATCTTAAATTTCTTTTATTTAATTTTTAGCATATTTTATGAGGTTCTAATATTAATTAAATTGTTTTAATCTTAAACTTTTAATCTTACTAGTTTAACCACCAAATATTGTATATAACTAATTTGAAGCATCTATTGCAGTATAAATGTATAATTGTATTTTTTAGAACCTTGGCTAAAAGGCTCTTGTCATGTTAAGCTAAAAGGTCAAATTAGGACCTTGGTTGCTAAGCTCTGGTACAATAAACAAAAGTGAAAAGATTATGCTAAGGACATTTAAAAAACTGGCAGACTATCGGTAATAATACCTCTTCAACTTTTTAAAGATTTTTAGAATATGTTTCTATTGGCTTTTCTTAATCTCCTTTTCGTTTAGTTTGGAGACAACTTTGTCACCCTTTTTTTATAGAAAGTAATAGTATGCTTCTATTTTCTTAATCTCCTTTTAGTTTAGTTTGGTGACAACTTTATCACCCTTTTGTTTAATATAAAGTAATAATGGACCAAAAACATAATAAGGATTTGCATACACAATAGGACCTACCCAAGAGCTGATAATTGAAGAAGATGGGTTCAGCCAAGTGATGACAATCAGTAGATATCCACTCTTCGATGAGTAGGTAAGAATGTTAGAAATGAATCATACAAAACATTCAGTCATCCAAGTAATTTAAATGTTCCATAATTGACCATTTCCCACCCATTCTCAATTTAGAACCTAAAATTAATGGTCAATTATAAGGAATAACATGAGCTAGTAACTAGGATTACCAAAATATACAAAAGAGTTAATAGTGGAAGTACTTTACGTTCTACAAAGTTTCAGCTTGATGTTTAATTTATTAAAATGATCTTGTTTATCTTTTACAATATAATGAGCTTATTATAAAATGTAACATTTTGGTATAGGTCTAATGAGGAGAAATAAAAGAGATTATCCTCATTAAATGGTACCTTAACTAAGATCTATTTGGAGCTAAAGATTTTATGTTAGATGAACTAGGGGCGTGGTCGGTCCAATCAACTAGTTGCTAGTTATGGAATTCGGAAAACTTCTATATGTCTGTTTAATTCGTGAGTTACAGCTGGATCCAAATTTGGACTCCAATTAAAAGGTAAATAGGCAATCCAGCTCAACCAAGTGTAGTGGCTAGCTAACTAGCTAACTTTCTTTTCTCGTTTTTTATGAAAACCAGAAAGAAAGAAAGAAAAAGAGAAAAATAACGCGTGAAATAGTAAGATTGGATTTCAACTCAATTTTCCGTTCATGGGAACTAGAGACCCACTTGCAATGGAAGTAAAAGTAGTTGGGAATCTAAGGCAAGTGAGGCCTGACAGTGGATCATTACCCTGGCCTGCAGCAATTGCAACTTTCAATTGCACCAAACGCCCATCGTTCATATGCTTGTCTTAGATTTGTGCTCTCAATTCTTTTTGACGATATAAGACTTAATTATTGGTTTGTATGGCACTGCTATTGTATATTAAACATCTTTAGATCAAGTACACTTTTTTTTCTTTCATTCTAGAATAAATACAAGTACTTTTTTAATCGATAATAATATTATTCAATAAAAATCTCCTAATTAGTAAATATACTGTTTTTAAATAACCCAAGTAAAAAATACAAATGCTTTAGTAATGTTAACATTCAATGGATAATGTATGTATATAGATCAATATTTTCTTTTTCAGAAACGGTTCACATGAAGTGAGTAAAATGCTTTTAGATAATTGTATTCTTTTGTTTGCTTAATTAGTTTTTGTGTTAACCTACTTATTCCTCGTTCCTACCTTCACTAGCTCTCGAAATACAAGAACTGAGGGAACTCTACTTGGAGGAGGTTGATATTAGGGGAAATTCAACTTTGACCTAGTTGGAATTTTATATATCGGCGTTTATTCTATTTTTCAAAGATTCTTCAAGATAAGAACAGAACACCAATCAGGAACACCACATGAAGAAATTGACGGAGCTGACACTAGACAAGATTGTATGCTCAATAATAAAATCTAACAAAGAGACGAGACAACTTTTTAAAAGCAGAGGCAAGGCTACATTTGGATATTAGACACCACCATCGTCCAAAACATCATCTGTTGTTTTGGTGTTAATTTTCGTTTGATCCAACGGGATGCAGAGGTAGACACGGTGCCCATGATGAGGTTTACAGGACCACCACGTTGCCGATGATGATTGATGGACCCCTTCATGGGATAAATAGGATGTCACTTTTAGAATCAACAAGTCTTAGGGTGGAATTGTTAGTTTTTTTTTTTGTATAATAGATAAATTCGTAATTTTATATAATAAATTTTGAATCACATTTTAAGTAATCATTTGATAAATTAACATTTTAAAATTAAATAATAAATTTAATTTAGTACAAGTGAATTATAATTATTGTCACTCAAATTTACAATTTTTGGAATTAAGAGAATCTTAAGTGAGTTTTGTCCACGGATTAAACTCTCCCTATTCCACTATATTGTTTACCATAGACATACAATGGTAAATAAATATTTGGGTTTATGGCGAGCGTGTCAAGCTTTGGATTCTCCCAGTTGGGCTTGGGCCTCGTCACAGAATGATAAGTCAAGATTTTGGTAGCTCATTGTTGAGTTGTGGCCAATTTAGATTTTGTATATAATAATCGAGCAATTAAATAAATTGCACCTTTCTGCACTTAGTTATATGCATCACGTGGAGTAGACACATTTTTAACTTCTGAAACTTTTAAGATCCAATTGATTAAACCAAGGGTTTACGCAATGTTTTGGAGGTTATTTTCGTAGTTGGATCTCATAAATTTCTAGTCACTAATAATTTTATCTGTTGTTCTAAAGTTCACCATCTTTATATACTGTGAAAATATTAACCACATCGCAAGTTAACATCAATTTTCTTTTCTAATTTCTACTTTGGTTATGTTTATGCCATACTTTAATTTGTATATATATATATATAATTGCAATTAATTTATTTTATGTCACTCATAAACACTATTTGATGTCTACTATAAAAATAATAAAAAATAAAAACTCTCGATTCTCTTTTAGTACGTGTGAGACAAAAAGTTTACAGAATTACTTAATTCAGCCTTTTCACATATTTCAAAAGACGCATGGGAAGAAATTTCATTAATTAATAATGAGTATATTCTGGAAAAACAAAAAAAAAGGAAAGTGTATCTGCGCATGAGAAACGGGACCCACCCACCCCAAATAAATACTATAATAAATCAAAAAATGGATTATTAATTTATGAAGCTCATCAACTCATCCAGGGTAAAATTGTCATACAACCCTTATATGTGTGAGAGTCCAAGGTTTCTGTACCAACCAGCTAAAGCTAACCACAGCACAACCCACTAAACACCAAACGCACCAAAGAAAGGCAATGTTTAATCACATATTTACACTCATGTCCTCACTGTTGTCGTTTCCCAATTTGCCCTTACTCTGGTATCGCACTTAACATTGCCGCAAACTTTCTTCTACCACCGCCGCCACTGCCTCGCGATCCACCACCATTACCCCAACTACCGGCACCGATCGCCGCCACTCTCCGTCGTGACTTCCCACTTTTTTCTTCAGAAAAAACCAACTGTGACACAGACTTCTGGCGACATCCACATTTATCACCACCACCACAGCTACCTTTCATTAACGCCGAGCTCGCTTTCACGGCTAATGCAGCCATTTCCTCCGCTTGCAAAGGATGTTTCAATTTGCTCAACGGCAAGGTAAAATAAAGCTGACCCGGTTGGAGCTCTTCATCGTCTTTAACTGCGGATACGAAGTCATCGAATTCCATCTCGTCTGCCTTGCAAATAAAGTGCGTCGGGTTCTTCTGTAGAACATAGGAAACCTTAACAGGGTAGGAGAATTCTTGTAACCTGCCGTCTTGTAGAATCAACTTAGCTGTTGCTACGTGAGTAGATTCACAAGAACTGCAAATACCCATCTGGGGAATGGTGTTTTAATTACGTTGTTCTTGATCTAAAAAGGAAAAAGCTTTGGAACTTTTGACTCGCAGTCAGAAAAGAGCGAAACACAATGGGTTGGGGAAAATTGAGAGCATGGGATTTATAGGACATTTAGTTTGCCTCGAAAGTTGCACCTTATTGCTGATTTTGTCATGTTATGCATGGGGGAGAAAGAGGAAGGTACTACGATATAACGTCTTCCATCTATCAGTAGGGCCAGGAGTTGCCAGGCTGTAAGTTGCTGGAGACAGCTTGGAGTGTTGAGTTCTTTTATTAGTAAACCCTCTTGTTTTTATTTTATTTAGACAGCTCGGGACTGAGACCATTTTCTAGCTCTTTCTACAGTAAATAAATGACTCCCTATTCAAAACAAGGAATGAAATAAATAAGAGATAAAATAATTATTTTGAGGCATAAAAAAATAAAGAATAAAATAAAATAGGCATTATTTTATTAGGTTCAAGGAATAGAATAAATAAAAAATTTTATGCCAATGTTTGGTTTAAAAATATAAACATGGAATGATAAAGGAATAATTAATAAGAATACTAAAATATCCTTTATTATTATTATTATTACTATTATTACTATTATTATTATTATTATTATTATTATAAAAATAATTATTTTTATTAATTTTTTATTTTTATTATTAATTTTATTACTATTATTAATTATATTTATTATTATTAAATTCCTTATTATTACTAATTTTATTCTTAATTTTATTATTATTCTTATTATTAATTTTCTACTTAGTTTAAAAAATTGTTATAATAAAATTAATAATAACAAGAATAATATTAAGTAGCAAATTATTATTAATAATAATTAATAAGAATAATAAAAATAATAAAAATAATAAAATTGATAATAATAAGAATAAAAATAATAATAACAAGGAATTTAATAATTAATATTACTAAATATAATTAATAAAATTAATATTAATAAGAATAATAGTAAGTAGACAATTAATAATAATAATTAATAAGAATAAGAATAATAAATTTAATAAAAATAAGAAGAAAATTAATAATAGTAAGGAATTTAATTATAATAAAAATATAATTAACAATAATAAGGAATTTAATAATAATAATAAATATAGTTAACAAAAATACTAAAATTAATAATAATAAGAATAATAATAAATAGAAAATTAATTATAATTATTAATAATAATAATAAGAATAATAAAATTAATAAGAATTAAAAATTTAATAATAATAAAAATAAAATTAATTATGATAAGGAATTTAATAATAATCATGATGATGATGATGATGACGACGACGACGACGACGACGATGATGATAATAATAATAATAATTATTATTATTATTATTTTAAAAGTAATTAGAAAATTAATAATAATAATAAACAATAATAAGAATAATGAAATTAAGAAGAAAAATAATAATAATAAGTAATTTAATAATAATAATAATAATAATAAATAAATAAATAAATAAATAAATAAATAATGTGCTGCTGTCGGAGGAGGAGTGTTCTGCTGGGTGAGTGAAATTTTTTGGGTTGAGGGGTTAACTTGTCCAAGAGAAATTGATGACATGTTTGGCTATTCTCAATCTGTGCGGAATAGATAAAGATGAGGGGAAGGAATCATTAGCTATTCCTTATCTGTGCGGAATAGCTAATGTTTAGGAAAAGCTATTCCGTGAGATTTTGCAAACCAAACAAAGGAATAACTAATAACAATGAATAGGTGGGTAATAGAATTCCTATTATCCACAACCAAACAGCCCATGAATGTCATCATCATGCAACCCACGCTAGTTTTAGGTTCGACACTAAGCCGCATGATAGCCCCTCGAACTTGGCTACATCCTAATCGAAGCAAGGGATGTATTTCATAGAGCGCCACCATCTCCAAGTCGAACGAACCTAGTCTCGGCCCCACATATCACCCAAGGCCTATTCCTAATGTTTTATAGGCTTAGCACGAAGTAAAAAAAGGCTCCAATAAATTATAATATGCAAATATGTAAATTTTAAAAGGATATTTTTATTATTAAAATTTAATATTCATACATAAGTGACCTAATTTGTATGTTTATATACTTAACAAAATATTAAATGGTCATAATATCAGCTAATAATATTTTACAAATATTATGATAAATGTCTAAATTATTAAATCAAATATTTTTAGTAACTTTTGAATTTAATTAACATTAGTGATTTTTTAATAAAAATTTTCTTTTATAGGAATTCACATAATGGTAAATGTAGTAATCTCATGCTACGAACCTACTTATAAAAAAACAATCAAGCACATCTAATTATTTACGGTCTTATTTAATTATCAAATAATTTATTATTATTTAACTATCACAACATGTTTAATAGAATTATACAAATTTTTGTAATAAATGAAACATTTATGTAGTCTTTGAATTAAGAAATTTAAATTATTTGATTTAGTCATATTATAATTTTATGTGAACCTCTACAAGAGCACAAATCCAATAATTATTACATGTGATAAAGTATAATAAAAATTACAATTACAAAAATTAAATTATTTATTAATGTTTAATTATATTTTTATAAATAATAAGTAATTTAAAAATAAAAAGGAGAAACACAATATCATTTAACATTATGTTTTGATTTAAAATACTAATATAATATTCACATTAATGACAAATTACAAATTAATTATAATATGTTCAAATATTTAATAAGTTAAAAATAAAAAATCAGAAATTTTATATTTAAATTATCAACCAAAACTTAGAAGACATAGTCGTGAAATTTTTTTATTACTAATTTTAGAGTTAAATATCTTAGATTCATATGTTAGTGAAAATAAAAATTAGAATATAAAAAATACACTCAAATGTTTTAAAAGTATTTATAGATATAACATGTTAAAAGTTCTATAGCTAATAAAAAAAGTTATTTAGCTTCGAAGATTAAAAGTTATCGCTAACTTTCTCGATAATGTAGCTAATAAAGAAAGTTATTTATTAATTAATGTTAATTTTTGCTTCTTCGATAACCAAAGATTTATTACCTTTTTAAACAAAAAATACTGAAAAAATACTGCTCAACTGCATCGAAGTTGAGCCCCTAATAAGAGTGGGCCCCTAATGAGGGTGGGCCCTGGGCAGGGGCAGCAATCTGAGACCACCCATCTAATGGTTGGTGTAAAAGTATGAGCGATAACCCCTCTCAAGACTATCAAAAGGGACCTTATTTATTGGGAAATTAAGATATGATCCAATTTTAATTCCAATAGAATAATTATAAATTTTTTATATTTTAATTTTTCAAAAATTAAATATCACTTTAATTCTATAAAATGATTAAAACATAATTATAATAAAGCGTGAAACTTAATTTGTATCTTATTTCAAAGTTTGAACATTTTTTTATCCTTTCCCTCAAATCGTTTCCAAAATCAATCGATCTCAATCATTGTAGTCACATAAATGTCTGACCTCTAAGAATATCCAAATAATAAATTGAGATAATTCTGTAATTTGTACAGATAAGGTTAGTAAGAAGTCTTAACTCTATTAGAGCTTAAATTTATTTATAATAAGTTTTGAATATTTTAATAATTTAATTGAAATTAAATTTTAATTTCAATTAAACTTTAATTACAAATAATTCTAATTAAATATCAATTATACACAAATAAGATCTAATACTTATATTGATCCTCGTTTATTAAATATTTCATATTTAATCATAAAGTTTCTTAAACTTCATAATCAAGCTCAACTTGATTAAAATATCTTTACTTTCTTCAAACTGTTCTTTATATGAGATCCATTAGGTTCTCAAATATGTTGGCAATTAATACAAATTATAACCTTAGTTATATTTAGGATTAAATAAATTAAACTCTTTTAATTTATCTTTAATTCTCTAATTAAACAATTTATATCCACAGATTAAGATTGACATCTAACAACGCATCATGACTACCCAAATATTTATGAATATCAAAGTAGTTTTAACTAACCTTTTGTGCATGATTTTTCAGTGTAATTTAATCTTTTCGTCATATAATGTTCCAATTAGACATAGAGCATGAAATTACTATATACTATATTTGAGTCGAATTATATTAGTTTTTGACTATTAGTTATTAATTCAATTAATGACATTTATAAACTATTTACAAAACATCATTTCACCTTGGCCAAAGATTTTCCAAATCAAAACTAATTGGGAACAGTAAAACATTCTTCCTAATTACTTTAGGGTAATGAATCCTATCTTTATTACTCAACTACCTCCATATAGTTCATGCTACATCCAATAACTACCGATTGAACTATCTATGATTAAAATAGGTTGTAAGTAGTATCAAAACGTAGCAATCTCTATACAAGATAACTTTGGAAACCTCAAGTCAAATGATCACTTAAACAATCATCACAATGAGAATTTTTATAGACATACAAGTCATGTTCCAAATAGATTTTTCATATGGGATCAGTTCAGTGAACTTGTTCTCTAATAAGCACACACATGTTTATTTAAATATCTCCATACTTTTAGTCTATAAAATCGACTACTTCTTTTATAAAGAAAAACATAACATGTGATAGTTCTTTTACGTTATATTAATGTTCAATCTTTATAGAACAATATCTAAGAACAACTTAGGGATAATATACAAATGTAATATGAATCTCATAATTATAATTTCATTTGCAATTTATAATTAGCCTATGGACTTTATCATATATATCTAAATATACATAAGATAAAGAATACTTTAAAATATTTTATCACTAAACTACAACCAAACTGATTGGTTATAGGGCATAAACCAACATTATCTCAATGGTCATCTTTGTGAAAGCTTATCTTGAGGTTAGCATTTCCATAATCTGAAGCCCTTATGAACTTGAAATGTATGTTGCCCTTTCATATGTGAAATGGTCTATCAACTATAGCCATATCAACAATTGGAGTAACCCATAAGTGAGACTCAATTGATTATAAGGCCATCTTGGGATTCCTAGGAAGAATGAGAAGTGAGTTGTAGTGGAATGAGATATAGCCTCAACGGTGGTGATAGTGTTAGTTTATGTATGTTAATTACATTTAATCTTTTAATATTAAAGGAAAAACTCTTGGAATAATTATTGTTTAATTTAAATTGTGCAAAGATTATAATTATGAGATTCAATTTACGTTTATGAATTATTCCCAAATGTTCCTAGTTGTAGTTTCATCAAGACAGAAAATAGATGAAACGGTACAACTAGCACACATTATATTTCATTCTTATAAAAAAGTAATTTATCTTTTAAATTAAAGTATGAAGATAATTACACTAATATGTGGGTGCTTATTAGATAATAGATTCACTGAACTGAACCAATTATAAGGATCCCAAACGAAATATTATGTATATGTCTGTAGATTTCATCATTATAATGATTGTATAATTGATCCTTAGACTTGAGATTACTAAGATATCTCATATGAGAATTACTGTGTTTTGATGCTACTTATAAACTGTCATAGGATAATTTCGTCTTTCATCTTTGGATGCTATAAGAACCATATGGAGATAGTTGAGTAAGTTAATAAAGGACTCATCACTCTAAAGTAATTAGAGAGAATGCTCTATTTTTCTTGATTAGTAGTGATTTAAGGAATTCCCCAGTTATAGTAAATTGACATTTAGAAAGGTATTTTTAAATATCAAATATAAATCAATTACTAATTAGCAAGAATGAACATGATTGGATACAAAAAAGTAGACACTATATCTATATTTTGTCAAATTGGAATATTAGATAACAAAAGGATTAAATTATACATCATAGGTAGGCATGGATAAGTTAAGTCAAACCACTTTGATATTCATAATATTTGAGTGGTCATAATATGTTGCTAGACGTCAATCTTGATACATGATTATAAATTGTTCAATTGGAGAATTAAAGATAAATTAAAAGGAGTTTTAATGTATTTAATTCTAATTATGAATAAAAATTATAATAGGAACCTAATCGATAGCATATAAAGAGTAGTTTAAAGAGAAAACTCAATTTCAATTAAGACTTAATTATAATTTTTTTAGAAACTTTAAGGATCAAATATGATATATTTGATTTTAATAAAATAAAATAAATTATAATTAGAGTTAGAATTTAATTATAATTGATGTACTTAATTTTAATAAAAATTAAAAACCTTATCCTTTTTTTATAAATGGGAATCAGCATAAGGTGCTAGCATTCCTACTAATTCCTCTCAAAGAGTTAAGTGACTACTTTGTTGATATTGTTAGAGGCTGAGCAGATAAACAACTCATAGTTGACATGTTGAAAAAGTTTAGAAAGAATTTCAATAAAAATATTTGAATTAGATACGATTTCATATTTTATGACTTGAGTTTAGTTTTTCAAGTTATTCAATTATTAGAATTTTAAACTATAAAATTTTATTTTTTTTCTTGCACCCGCGATTCGATTACGATTGGTTTCTTAATATTGATATCAGAGTTTCCTTTAATTGTTTAACTATAATTAAATGCTTGATTTTTATTGATTTGGTAAATATTAAGGCTAAAAGTTTTCTTAAACCAGTGGCGAATCACCACTTGTGAAGGGTGATTTTTTCACGACCAGCAGAAGTGACGGGGGGCTCCACCATACTGGAAGCAGGAAGCTTAACAACAGCAGAGGAGGGGCGTCAGCATAAACCAGAAAACGTAATTCTGGAAAAAAGATGTGGCATTGGGATCGCACGTCTACAACAGTTGATGTGGGTATGTGTGTTGCACACGTTAGTCAGTGCACAGTTTAATTGAGGCATGCGCAATGCACACGTCTCACATAAAGTGCTCTAATGTATGCACTCGCTAAACAATGTACATTTTTTTAAAATTGATTTTATATGTATTAAAGCCTTAATTTCAAATAAATTATTTTAATAGAGAATAAATTGATTTATATTCATAAAAAATTGAAAAAGTTTTTTTAATGTTTGAAAATTGTTTTCAAACAATAATCATTATTAGGAATATTTTGGAATTTAGTTTATTTTTTCAAGAAGTTAAATTATTAAATTAAATTAGTTATCAAATCAAAAATTAGAATTAAACAAAGGCTTTAAAGGATTTCTTTCATAATTAGATTATGTTAGAAATTTTTAATATAATGAGATTGTATTATTTTGTTGAGATAAAAAATTTAATTTTAAACCTCCCAATTAAATATTAAGTACACATTTAGAATTGATACTTGCCTTCTATTATATAAGAATAAAATCATAGTTCTATTTTTTGTAAGACTTGTTAATCAAACTCAATGCGTATTTTAACTCGAATATGTTTTATCTTAAATTAATGAGTCTTACTTAACTAAATTTGTATGATTTTAATAAGCAAACTCATGATCATATGGAATTAGAGGTAGGGCTAGGAATAATGTATATGATATATTTTGGCAAAGAGTTGTCACCTAACAGATAGATGAGTCACATAATATGTGCTTGATAAAATTGTTATCTATTTAATTTAATTTAGTTGGTTTATTGATCAAACTCAAGATTAATTATTTTTGAATGGGATCCTAGCCCACTAGGAAATTATTTGATAATTTCTTGATTTAATAGTGAGGGCTATTATTTTTAATAAAATAGTGGAAATAATCAAATATTTATTAAAGTCCTTATTTTATTTGATTTTATGGTATAAACTAACATTTTCTCTTTTATGTCTTTTAGTTATTGAATCAGAAGATGTGTATCAATATGATGTTGAGGAGCATTATAGATGCTAACATGCTAACTAGACCTAACTTTTCATACTGATTCTGTAACTTGAGAATTGTTCTCATGCAAGAAAAGAAGCTCAATGTTCTTAACACTATTGTTCTACTAGAGCCTAGTTCAAATGCGACTAATGAGGCTTAGGAGAGATATCAACGTTATATTAATGATGTTAAATAAGCTACATGCATGATTTTGGCTAGTATGTCTTTAGAGCTTTAGAGGTGTCATGAGAACGTGGATACCCCTACTATAATTTTAAATCTCAAGGAGTTTTTTTATGCACAAACAGGGTGGAGAGGTATCAATTCTCCAAAGCATTATTTCAATGCAAGATGACAGAAGGATCTTTAGTGAACAATAACATGCTGAAAGTGATTGGCTATATTGAAAAATTAACCTAATTAGGTTTTGTCATATGGAAGTTTATAATTCGTTATGAACTTCCATATAATTCAAAAGGATATGTCATTATCTAAACGTCTGAATATGTTTAAGACTATAGAGGGGTTCTTTAAGTAGGAATCCAATTTTGTTCTTGTTATGGATTCTTTCAAGAGTAAGAAAAAGGGATCTAAGAAGAATAATAACAAGAAATATAAAGCTTCTGCTAGATTAGTAAAGCCAAAAGGTATTGTTAAGAAGAAGAGCAATGATAAGGGAACATGTTTTCACTGTGGAATCGATGGACACTAGAAAGGGAACTGCCTAGCTTATCTTGCTACCCTAAAAGATAAGAACCTTAAGGAAGCTGTTTCTTCAATTATGTTTATGGTTGAGACCAATCTTTCTACTTCTGTTCCATATTCTTAGGTGTAAGATACTGGATGTGGTTGTCATATTCATAATAACATACAGATGTTACCATGAAGTAGATCGTTAAGGAAAGGTAAGTGGACCTGCGAGTTGACAATGGAGCAAGTATTGTTGCATTAGTCATAGGAACTTATAGTATAGCTTTGCCTTATGGTCTAGAACTAGAACTAAATAATGGTTATTATGTTCCAGTTATTACTAGAAACATCAAGTCTATTTCTTATTTAGATTTTAATGGATTTGTCTTTGCTATTAAATATTTATTATAGATTTGGATTACTTACAAATGGTTTTTATGAGTTAGATTTTGAAAGGCCAATTTTTAACATAAATAGCACGAAAAGAAAGTTAAATGACTAAAATCCATCTTATTTATGGCATTGTAGGTTAAGTATTATCAAAGAAACTAGAATCACAAAGTTACATAAAGAAGGATATTTGGATCCTTTTAATTACAAATCTTGTGAAACTTATGAATCCTGTTTGTTATGAAAGATGACCAAGCTACCATTTAGTGGAAAGGGAGTATATGCCAATGAGTTACTAGAGCCTATACATTCAGATGTATGGTTCCTATGTGTTCTTGTGTTTGAGGTGGATTTTTATATTTTATTATGTTCATAGATGATCATTCTAGATATGGTTATGTGTTCTTAATGAAATAAAAGTCTGAATCATTTGAAAAGTTCAAAGAATTACTTGAGGTTGAGAAATAAATTAGTAAGAGTATTAAGACATTTAGATCAGGTCGAGGTGGTGAATATTTAGACTACGAGTTTCTTAGTTTCTTAAAATAGAATGGGATTCTTTCATAATGGACTCATCTTGGAACTTCACATCATAATGGAGTATCTAAGAGGAGAAATTGTACTCTATTAGATATGGTATGTTCCATGATGAGTCATGTTATCCTTCCTAACTCCTTTTAGGGATATGCTATTGAAACTATTGCTTACCTTCTAAATAGAGTTCCATCCAAATCGGCTGACAAGACACCATATAAGATATGGACTGGTAGAAGACCAAGGTTATCACACTTAAAAATTTGGGAATGTGAAGCTAATGTGAAGTGTGCAATATTTGATAAACTTCAAGCTAAATCAGATAAATGCAAATTTGTGAGGTATCTAAAAGAGAGTATCAGATATCAATTTTACCATTCTCTTGAGCAAAAGGTATTTGTTTTAAGAGACACTACACTCTTAGAAAAAGAATTGATATTCAAAGAAAGTAGTGGAAGTGAGGTAGAACTTAGAAAAATTCAATAGCCACAAATTCACATTCAGATGGAACAAGGGCCTCTAGTTGATACATATGCTATACAACCGAGGGTTCAAGAGACATATAGTCTACAATGCACTAGTAGGATACACCGCCCCACTAAATTAGATTTAATTATGAAAAAGAGGAAGGTTAATGTATTGCTCATATATGATAAGCAAATCACTAATTTTAAAGAAGCAATGTCTGACATTAATTCTTTAAAACGACATGAAGCCATAAGATCTCAAATGAAATCTATGAACATTAACCAAGTACAGAATTTGGTAGATTCACCTGATGGTATTGTAAGTATTGGATGCAAGTGGGTTTTAAGAAAAAACTAACATGGATGGAAATGTACATATGTACAAAGTAAGGTTAGTGGGTAAAGTTTTTCTTATGAAAAATTAAAATTTATTGAATAAGTAAAATATAAATATACATGTTCTAAAATCCTCTTATACATTAAAGATAAGGTAAAAATGTCAATGTTATAATACCATAAAACAATTAAATGACACCATAATAAAAATAGATACAAACTAATAATTAAACGACAACGTAGAAACACAAAAACAAAGCAAACGCTTTAACGATCAAATTCGGTGAATTTCCCTTAGAGAGTCAAGAAACCCCTCCCATCTAAAGGAAACTCCAAAAGCTTCTGAAGTAGGGTAGAGCCATCAAACTTCTTCTTCATCTTCGTATTGGTTATATTTACTATCTGGAATCATGTTTCTTCTTCTTCTTATTAATCATTGGTCTTCCTATTTAAGGTTGGATTGACGAAAGATTTCTTCTAACCCATACTAGTGGACATCAACCTGGTGTGGAGTCTCTATCTTGAAGCATGCATCATCTTCATCTTTACCGATGATCGCAATTCGATGTGTTGTAGCGACACATAGGTTCAGTCCCATAAGGTGAGTACTAACCCTAACTTTGAAAGTTCCTTAACACTTCTACATAGTCTTTATGCTTATTCCTAATGGCCAGATGGTTTCTAGAGATATTTGGATAATCCTCAGTCTTCATTTAAACCTTTTAGGTAATTTCTCTCTTTTGTGGAGTTTTGGATGACTGTCGTCTATTGATGAAATCTTTAGGTTACAAATATGTTGTTATCTGCATCCCTATTGAATGCCAAATGTTTAGGAGTAGCCTTTTGTTGTTGTACTTTTTTCTTTAGGTATATGTTATAATTTTTTTTCTTGTTAAAAACATGTTGTTATCTACATCCCTGTGATTTGGATTTGTTTTTGGGTGCCCTAGGAATTACGGGGCACCCAATATTATCTGAGCAGAATTTTGCGCCCTTATCTAGAGTTTTCTTGGAAACATATTAAAGTCTCTAAGAAACCACCTCGTACTACATTTCTTCTCCATCTAATCTACAATTAGCTGCTCTATTATGCATGTAATTGTAAGTTCAGTGAGAGAAGTTAAACATCTAGATCTCCCTGCAAATCTTCTATTGTTTCTCTCGTTCCAAATCTCTTGGATACATATTGTAATTGCAACCATGTATATTTCCTTATCGTGTTTGGATATCTGAAATCTATGAGGATCTCATTGGCTAATGATTATGAAATCTATTAAATGGATGTCAAAAAAATATTTCTTAATGGGAATTTATTGAAGGATGTGTATATGACATAACCTAAGGTTTTGAATCTAAGAGATTTCCTAACCAAGTATAAAATTCTATTTATAGACTAAAGCAAGCGTCATATAGTTGGAATATCCATTTTGATGAGACAATCAAAAATTATGGATGAACCATGTGTTTATAAGAAGGTTAGTGGGAGTGCAATTGTTTTTTTAGTGTTATATATGGATGGCCTATTGCTAATTAGAAATGACATACCAATGCTCCAGTTTGTAAAGATTTAGTTATTCAAGAACTTCTCTATGAAAGATATGGGAGAAGCAACCTATATTATGTGAATAAAGATCTATAGAGATAGATCAAACATATTGCTTGGGTTATCTTAATCGATGTACATAGATAAAGTGCTAAAAAGGTTTAGCATGGAGAATTACAAAAAGGGATTCTTACCTATATCGTATGGAATTTCTCTCTCACAGAGTATGTGTCCTAAGACATAAGAAGAGAGAGATAAAATAGATTGTTTTCCATATACTTCGTCAATTAGATCAATCATGTATATGATGCTATGTACTAGATCAAACGTCTCTTATGCTTTGAGTATAACAAGTAGGTTTCAAGCCAATCTAGGTGAGTGTCACTGGATGACTATGAAAAACATCTTAAAGTACTTAAAAAGAACTAAAGATGTTTTCATGGTCTATGGAGGAGTTGAAATGAGAGTTTAAAGGTATTGATATCCTAGTTTTTAGTCAGATCTAGATGATAGTAGATCACAGTTAGGGTACATCTTCACTTTGAATGGTGGTGTGATAAGTTGGAAGAGTTCTAAAATAACCAACCATTGCAGATTCAATAATTGAGGTAAAGTACATTTTAGTGTTAGAGGCAACAAAGGAATTAATTTGGATTAAGAAGTTCATCATTGAACTTGGAGTAGTTACTAGCATTGTTGAGCCTATAGTATTATACTGTGATAACAATGGCACTATTGCATAGGTAAAGGAACTAAGGTCTTATTAATGATCCAAACATGTACTCGGGAAATTTTACTTAATTATGGAGAAAGTGGAGCTAAAAGACATAACATTGGAGTGAGTTTCCACTGAAGAAAATCTTACTAATCCTTTTACAAAGTCATTGTCTTAAAAGAGACATGATTGACATATGAAAGGATATGGTGTTAGATACGTAGGCGACTGGCTTTAGTACAAGTGGGATATTTTTAGTTTAGACCCTTGTAGCCAATCAATTATTTGCAATTTTAATTTATAACGATATTATTTATAATTAATAAAGGCACTCTTTATCTTTATATATTATGTTAACTACATTTGATGTTTTACTACTAAAGGTAAAATCTCTGGAATAATACTGTATAATTGAAATCATAATAAGATCGTAATCATAAGATTCAATTTATATTAATGTATTATTTCCAAATATTCCTAGTTGTAGTTTCATCAAGACAGGATATTAATGAAAAGGTAAAACTAGCACACATTATATTTCTTTCTTATGAAGAAAGAAATTGATCTTATAAATTAAAGTATCGAGATACTTAAACTATTGTGTAGGTGCTTATTAGAGAATAAGTTCACTGATTGACCCAATTATGAGGATTCTAAATGGAATATTACTTATATGTCTGTGGATTTCCTCATTATGATGGTTGTATAATTGATCTTTAGACTTGAGACTACCAAGGTATCTTATATAAGAATTATCGTGTTTTGATGGTACTTATAAATTGTTATAGGATAATTCAGTTGATAGTACTTGGATGCACTATAAACCATGTGGAGATAGTTGAGTAAGTCAATAAATGATTCATCACTCTAAAGTAATTAGAGAGAATGTTCTACTGTTCTTAATTAGTAGTGATTTAAGGAATTCTCTACCTAGAGTGAATTATAAATCAATTACTAATTAGCAAGAACGAATATGATTGGATACAAAATAGTAGACACTATATCCATATCATGTCTAATTGGAATATTAGATGACGAAAAGATTAAATTATACATCATAACAATGCATGGACAAGTTAAGTCAAACTACTTCAACATTTCTGATATTTGGTGGTCATAGCATGTTGCTAGATGTTAATCTTAATCCATGATTATTTATCTAATTCTAATTATGAATTAGAATTATAAGTTTTAATTTATCTACTTCTGATTATGGTTTAAAATTATAATAGGAACCTAAAGGGTCACATGAAAAGAGCAGTTTAAAAGAAAAAATTCAATTTCAATTAATTTAGGCATAATTATAAAGATTTGAGAAACTTTAGGGGTCAAATATGAGATATTTGATTTAATTCAAAATTAAAATAAATATAATCAAGGTTAAAATTTACTTATAATTGATGTATTTAATTTTAATATAAATAAGAAACCCGAATGCTTTTTTTATAAATAGGAATAAGCATAAAGAGTTAGCATTCCTGCTAATTCCTCTCAAAGAGTTGAGTTATTGCTCTTTAGATATTGTTAGAGGCTAAACGTGTAAACAACTCGTGATTGACACTTATAAAAAGTTTTAAAAGGAATTCAACGGGAAAATTGAATTAGGTATGATTTCATATTTTATTATTCAAGTTTAGTTTTTCAAGGTATTCAATTAATGATATCTGCTCGAAAATCGTAAAATTATATCTTTTTACTATGTTCGTGATTTAATCGTTGTTGACTTCATAACAGATAGTTTTTCTAAACTCACATCTAGTTAAAGTCATTGACAATGTCTGCCAAACCACATCTTGGGTGTTGAAGCTCGATACGGTCTCCGAGTCAAGAAATGCAGAGACATTTAGATGATAATGATTCTGGTAAACTTTGAGAGGTTACTCTAACACCTCATCGATGGTAGGTAAGCTGGTGAATAGATAGTGGGTAGAGAAGACATACTTTTTTTATGAGAGAAAGCAGACGAGTTAGAGTTTACTTTTTATATTTTTAATATTAATTAATTTAATTTTATAAAAATTTTACTTGTGATTTTATTACACCCGACATCCTACATGTCAATAAACACGTTTGACGTGATTTACCACTTCAAGATCGTTGACAGAGTGACTAACATTGGGCTATTTTTACAACAAATTGAAAGTTAGGGTATTTAATTGCCACTTTCTAAAGTTCGGACTATAATTGAAAATTTATGCAAATTTTAGAATTTTTTTTTAATGAATCCTAAAAAAATTTGAAATTTTACTTAATTTTGCAATACTAGCTTGAACTTTAAAAAATGACGCTAAAATATCTTAATTTATTATGAAAATAGTCTAATGTTAAGTTTCCCATTAATATCGCTAACGTGGCCAACCACACAAAATTTTTTATCATACTATATGGCTAACACGTATCTCTTTTTTGCCCAATTTTGGAAGAAGTTGGTGTGTGATACTGCTATAACAATTATAGTTCAAGGTTATTTCTTTTCTTAATGTTATTTCTATGTCAGATTATCATAATGGTATAGTGAAGATTTATATGGTAGATTAATATCACCAATTTCGTACTTGTTTTACATTTCTAAATTTGATTGAAAAATTTGGACATGGATCAAGATGAGGTATTCTGTATAAAATATGAAAGACTAGCTATTTATGTTTATGTCTAGTGGTACTTTATTTTAAGAGGTTATTATTTACTAATTTGATGGCCAATGATTTTATTTTAGTTTATTAAGAAGCTTTAACATTTTTATGACACAAAATTACCCTATTATTTATTTAGATAATTCAGCCTTTAATTATAGTATTGGTTTACTTTCTAAACCTATTTATTGTTTATTATAAGCTATAATTTTATTTATAGCCTTCCATTAGCTATTATAGCAATTATATAAATATATGTTAATCATACTTAACCATCGTGTACACTATAAGAAATCGGTGCAAATAAAATATACGTGGCTTTTATTGCATCTACACATGGTGTATATTGGACATAGGAAGAGTGTGAAGTCATTCTTAATAGATTTAAGAGTGCTATTTTATTGTTGTTTCAACAATTTAGCAAAAGCTGAAAAGAAATACTCTCAATTTTACTAAGAGAAGGCATTATATTAAAAAATAAAATGTAATTATTAATTTTTATTGTTATTATATTTAATATATAATACGGATATGGTTATCATGAGTAATTTTTGAGATTACTTATATTGATTGCCCTAATTGTAATGATAAGATGAAGCTATGAATATTAAATGTCAAGTATAACATTGGTCAACTTTTTTTATCAATGTAATAATAAAAATGTGAATATTATTTTTATGTTTTTATCAACACATTGTGATTAGTTGAATTATAGCTTATATGATATTAATATTATCGAACTAAATAATGATCATTCAAATAGTAGGTATCTTGTTGGTATATGGTCTTGGTAAAATAGTTGAGATTTTACTATCGTAAAACTTGTTGCCAGATATCTTTTGTATGTTAGGGTAAGACTTTTATTCTCAAGATACATTATTCCTCGGAAGAGGTGAGTTTATTTTATAATTCATAAATATTTCAAATGTTGACATAAGTTTGATATTTATATTTATATTTTTATTTTGTAAGTTCTGTATAACTATATACCATAAGTGTAATATTTTTTTTAATAAGAAGCTACGGTGCAGTAATATCTAAAGGATTAAAATAGAATAGGAAATATTTGCATGTGATGGAACCATATTACTGATGTAGTGACTAATTATTTTAACATTGTACATAAAATTTTGCAATGCATTGTGAGGAATTTTTTGTAGTGATTGTACTATTTTGACATTGTACATAAAATATTGGCCATTGTGTTAATGATATAAGTTTATGACCTTCAATATATTTAAAAAATGATTTGAAAAAATTTATCTTTAAACGTAACCGAAATTTCACGCCATAATCTTAAGAATAAGAAGTTCAAAGAGCTTTTAATAGTTATACACTGTAATATGAGAAAAAGGATTTTATTTAGCACAAAGAAGTAAGTCTATGAAACATCTTCAATTAAAACAACAACAAACAAATAACAAAAAGGCAATAGTTGAAGATCAATTATCCAAGATAGTCAAATATCCTTATCAATGTCCAAATCAATTATCCAAGATAGTCAAACTTCCTTATCTATATCTAAATAAAGCACAAAGTTTAAATACATATCCATGTACATATACATTTACATATCCATATCAGGACACACAGTTAAAATACATATACAAATCACAACACAGAGTTCAAACATGGTTCATTTTCTTGTTGATTCACCATCATCAACTTGAGATTTTTTTGGAATTATTTTTTGGCACTTAGTTTGAATCTTCTCTATGTTGTAGTTATTGTTTGAGCATTTGTATTTTGAGAAGTTTGTGTTAGTTCGAACACTCAAAATTGACTTCTACCCATCTATAAAACATCATTAGCAAAAATTATATTATTGCCAATTAGGAAAAAATAAAATATACTATTACCAATTAAGAATAAATAATAAATAATGTTGTGACCAACTTCAAAACAATGTTAACAGTTCATGAGTACTCCAACTTTGCATAGCTTGTTTAGATTTTGAGGTTCATCATCTTTATCACTTCTTCTAGCCGTCTTAGGCCTTTGAGGCATCTTTTTAATAAAAGAAGGTAATATGGGCTGCAAGTTTTCAATCTTCGGCCAAAATTTTGGACCATTAATGAGTTTCATGACATATTGATAACTCTTCAAATAACATTCACATTTGTAGTATCGGTTCACAAATCCATTGATTTCCTCCCTCTAATTTAATATACAAGTAAATATATACTTACATGATATTCTTGTTATCCTAAAATCTAAATTGACATGTTCTTGCTTGTAAATCAACAATGAAATTATTTGTAAAATGTGTTACTTTTAACTTTAAACTTCCATTTGTCTTGTTGATATAGTGCATTGCTTCCCATTGTGCAATCTATATCTTCTTTCTCACCTTTGGACATATGTCATTAATGGATTTGATCATTATATCTATTTTATCATGAATTTGAGTCATTAAAGCAACTTGAATGTGCTCTAGCATTTTGATCAAGCTTTTTGATTGTACTTCATAGATGAATCCATTAAATGTTTCTAATATGAACAATTTCACACTTTAGCCTTATGCTAACAAATGCTTTTACAAAATTCTTAGGATTCCTTTCTTTAAAGTCATTGTAAGCCTTTTTTGATACATTCTTCAATTACTCCATTATTTTATCAAATTCCACTTTTTTTGTGCAATTAACCACTTACCAAAACAAACTCTTATATGTATGTCACATGTTGGGAATATTTTCTATACTCTGCTTCTAGAAAGAGATTCTTTAATGCGTCTACTAAACTTTTAACAAAAAAAAGAACAAATAAAACATTATAATGTAATTATAATAATTTAAAAAACATTTACTAATAAACAGTACAAATATTAGAATGTTGACCTTTTGTTGATCTCTTATAAATGTCCATGAATTCCCACTAATACATAGATCATCACTAAGAAGACTTAAAAACCAATGACAAGATTGGTAATTCTTTATCTCAACCATAACCCAACGTATAAGATACATCTGATTATTTCTATCGTTCCTAATTATATCTAATAAAGCACCTCCAAGAAATGTTTTTAAAAACATCCATTTATTCATATTTGTTTTCAAAAACCACTAAGAAAACCATACTTAAATGCACTAAATTCCATGTAAAACCTCTTACACATTGGCTATCCAGAATTTTCATCAAGTTCATTTTAGATGAAGAATTAACCTTCTTTATCGATTTGCTGCAATCCATGTCCATAGGACTAGAGCTTTGCATAATGCCCCTCCATTGTTCCTCGTAGCATCATAATAGCTTCCTATTTAGCCCTATAACATTGAGATTTAGTCACTTACAATGCATACTTCCTTTGAAGAGCATTTATCATCTTGCTAATTGGCCAATTTGGGTTCCTCCTAAACTTATGTAAGAATTCATTTGTTATCCACTTCTTACTAGCTTACTTATTTCTGTTCACTTTCTTACAAGTGTGTTTATTTTTTAATATCTTCACTACAAAGATATTTTTCATTTCTAATCCAGTTAGCATAATGCCTAAAGTGATAGTGTGGATTACAAACAACTTCCATTCTTATACCAAATCTTGTCATTGAAACTTCGTATCCATTTATAATTCATTAGTTTCTGATTTCCTCCCTAATTTGAGCCTCATTCTTAAACTTCATCAAAACTTCCAACTAAAAATATTTCATGTCCACTTTTGGATTAAAAACAATATATTTCTTCCTCGTGTCAGAGGCCTCGCATCCACCATCATCATTAGATATTGGCGATTGAACGTCAACAGCACTATCCTCATACTTTCTACACCAACCCTATAAACTCCCTACTTCTCTTTGTGAATTCTGTGAATAATTTTGCTCTTCATTACTACATTTTCTATTACTTCTAACCTATCTATAACGTCATCACATTTAAACCCACCACCTATCTTCTTCCCATATGTCTTCTTATTAGCTTTTGTAGTAATATATTCTTTATTATCAGTTAAGTTTCATCATCACCTATATGATTTTCAGATTTAGTCATCTTTATAAAAAAAAATCTTCAACATCTTGTTCCACCTAAACTTAGAATAATCTCTCGTATTTGTTGACATCAGAATCAATTTCTTCGCCTTTAGTTGCAGGATTATCATAACCATGATCATAATAGATTTCAACATATTTCTTCCATATGCTAAATCATTAACAATATGTCCTTTTTATATTGTAAGACAAATCTTTCAAGAATCTCATTAACATTTTAAGAAATTTGTAAAACATCCTTTATCTTCTAATACTCCTTTTAGTACTAACTTATTAAGTTTATCAACACTAATATCCTTCCTCCTTTGATCTTGCCCCTAATATATTTGTTGGTGTCATTTCTTTCGAATAACCCAACTTAAAATTTACTAACATCTTCATTGTAAATAATTTTAATATTAGTTTCCAACAACCTACTTAGCTCATCACTCAGTTGATTTTAAAAATGCTGCTTGAACTTATATAGAGAAAAATTATATAAGTCATAGGATTTGAAATAGAAAGAAGCTATTATGTGTTTCAGCATATTGCCAACATTCTCTTCAACTTATATAGAGTGAGAAAAATAGTTAACAATTATAGTACAGGTAGGGGGTGGAGGAGAGGTTGTTGTGGAGAATGAAGGATAGAAATAGAAAAAAACTATCAAATACTAAAAAGAACTATATGGAGACTAAGAATTTTTCAGCTGTTATAAAATAAAATTAGACATTCAAATGCATAGATTAGTACGATTTGCTTAATTACAATATGCAATTTTATAGAAAAGTAGTTGAAAGCCCCATCATCTTAAATTTTTAATTCACCTACTATAGTACCATTAAACTCAGAAGAGAAAAAAAATATAAGCTCCTCTAAGTAATAAGAATGAAGCAACACAACATGTTCTTCATCAATAAAACTCACTTGTGTAATTTGAAACTAGATGTCCCTATAATTTATCTCATCACTATGTTAGATTCCCAATTACTCGCATAATTATTTCATTAATCATGTAATTTGTCTCATTACTCTCCATGCCCAACAATAATAACATCTTACATAAATTTTCCTAATAATCAAATGAAATATAAATCTTTTTATGAACAACCATTTAACAAGTCATTCACATCACAACAATTGTTAGAAAATATACACATTAAATTGAATGGTTAAATTAACTCACCTTTAGAACTCATTTCCCCTAATGACAAGATCTAAAGCTGGTTGAAATACAATAGAATAAAATGTTAAACAATCCCATTCACAAATAAGAGACGACTATCATAGAAGGAGGATCATAAGTTGAGCACAAAATCAACAAAAAAGGAAAAGAAAGGAAAAGAAAGGAAAAAGGAAATAGATCCCTAAACTACTGGCACTGTAAGAGGTAGAAGGATCCTTTTGGAGATCTTTGATCACTTTCAAGATTCACTTTGAAGATTTCACCAATCATAAAAAAGTAAAAACACAAGAGAGGAGAGATCCAAAAGAGTCGTATAATAATAGGGAAGCAATAGAGTCGTATTACAGTAGAGAACAAATCATGAAATTAAGTTTTCTCTTTTTATTTTAAATTTAATTGATTATTAAACAAATGAGTTGGGAGAAAAAGAGATAGATATCAACCACATGGCATGTCAAAAAATCTAACATGGTTAGCTACATCAGCAACATTAATAGAAAACTTAATGTCAGGTTATTTTCACAACAAATTAAAAGTTAGGAAATTTTAGCACTAATTTTTAGAGTCCAAACTAGTATTAAAAAATTAAGTATAATTTGAGATTTTTTATAATCAACTTTTTTCTGATTAGGATATATTTTTTTGATCAAGGGTTCGTACACCATTATTATCATATTTCCACCAAATCAAGTGTTACATCTCCACCTTCACACTTATTTCAGGAAATTAAAATCTAAATCTTGATTAACATGCCTTTAGGCCTAATATCACTTACATGTAACATAATTTGTGCTTAGGATAAGAACTACCATCAATAAATTAGGTCAAATTAGTATTGACATAAGTGAATAACATATCATTTAAAAATAATAAGAAAGTTTGCTTCCAAATTTTCATGTCACTATTGACTGATAATAAAGTAAAAGCATTTTCTAACCTGACTGAGGATGTGAATCTCAGGTATTACTGATCGGTACTGGCTAGGAACCATATCGGCCTAAAAATGGGACCAAATTTAATAATATCGTACCAACCTTTTCGGCTATTACCAATTGGTACTGACTGGTATTTCAAATATCAATTAATATTTTAAATGTTAAAAACTTTTGAGGACTAAATTGTAAAAAAATTTATCCCCTAACTTCTCTCCTCAGCCTTAATGTCCGTGATAGTCTCCTTCATCTCTCCAGACTCCAATCATCTCAACATCATTAACAGCCTCACCCATCGCTAGCGGCCATCATCACCAATCGCTATTGCTAGTCACTCACAACACTGCCAATTGCCAATCGTTCACAACAATTTTAGGCATAATAGCCAGTCGAAATTTTAGTGTTGTGAGCTTAACCCAAGGTTGCATTAATTTGTTGGAAGTGAAATTGTGTGATGTGTGATAATTAAGCAATTGATAATATGATTGCTTGTGTTATAGGCTTATGGGCTTGTGGAGTATCATATAGGGCTCGTGTATGTGAATTGTGAATTTGTGATTATGGAACAATGGAATAGAAGTTTGAATTTATGTCATTCATAAAAATTAACAAAATGTTATTTGGAAATTTTAATTGTTTGTGTTTTCGACTTTTTGTGATGATCAAGAACTAAAATTTTGAAATAGATTATGAATTTGAGGTTATTCAATTGTTTTCTAAAATTTGGAATTGAATTATGAATTTGAGGTTGTTCTTGTCTAAAATTTGAGATTGAGGTACACTAAAATTTGAATGAAAGGTTAGTCTTTATTATAAATTGAGTTATATATTACAAACAAAATTTTGTAATCATCAAAATGGGTTAGTTAATTTATAGTTGAATTATATGATTAGTAATTATACAAATTGAGTTATAGTTGTGATTTTATTTCTATGAATGGATTATTTAATCAGCTAATCAATAATTATACAACTATAGTTAAGAATTTTTGTTCGAATCATATAACTATGCAAAATAGGTTATAGTTGTGACTTTATGTTTCAGTTATGTAATCATACAAAATGAGTTATATTTGTAATTTTATGATTGAATTATGTGATTATACAAGTTGAATTATAGATGTGAGTTTATAGTTGAATTATGTAATAAAATAAATGAGTTATAATTATGACATGAATTTATGATTTAATTATATAATCACATGAAATAGCTTATAGTTGTGAATTTATCATTTAATTATATAATTACACAAAATAGTTTATAGATGTGATCTTATGTTTGAGTTATGTAATCATACAAAATGGGTATAATTGTGAATGTGCAATAATCAATGTATATATATTTTTATGTTTGGAAGGAAACATGAGTTATTAAGAAACTATTATTGATCTATTTCTTCATGTTTTTTTACACAACTTTATTTTGATATAAAGTTATTTAGCTAATTTTATATATGTCTTCATTTATTTTACAAATAAATGGAAGAAAGTTCAAGTACTCCTAAAAATGTAACCACTTTAAGAAAATTCAATGATCTAGTTGAGGCTTATGCTAGATTGGTTCTTAGAATGAAGAACCATACCATTTGTTTGTTTTGTAACAAGTATATGAAAAATGGAGGAATCACCAGATTAAAAAAAACATTTAACTAGGGTCAAAGGTGATGTGGAGCCTTGTAAAAAGTAAGTTATAATGTAAAATGACAAAAGAAGACTTCGCTTTAAGAGTATCAACAAGAGAAAGATAGAAGACAAATATTGAATTATGAAATTGGTAGTAAAAGTTCTTTTCTTGGTGATCAAGATGATATGTTGAAGGTGGTAGTATGCCTATCTAACAAAAAGGGAATATTGCAACTGATGTTAGGAAAAGAAGAAGGCAAGTAAACATCTCTACACTTAAACCTTTGCTTGTCCTCAAGCAAAACTAAAAACTAAAAGCATACAAAACATATAAATACAAAAACACATAATCATGCAACAAAACTAAAAACTAAAAGCATATAAAACATATAAATACAAAAACACATAATCATGCAACAATACAATAATAGTACAATAACATCAATCTTATGAAATTAACTAAACTTAAACACCAATCATTCAAAATGTGCCAACATTTTAACTTATTCCTTTCATATTTAAGTGCTTTGATTTGAATATACATATCATTCAAAATATTAACTTCCTATTCATACACTTATGACACTTGTAAGCATGCATTTGTTATTATTAAACAATCAAAAAGGTAAACTATCACTGAGTAACCTTTTATGAAAATTCTTGCTATTGTTAAAAGATCGATAGGTTTTATTTATTATAACACCTTTTTTATATTTTTCTTGAATGATAACCTAGTCTTTTGATGCGAAGGCAAAACCTTATTATGAATGTCCCCAAGTTACCCAACTATATCACATTTTTTATTTAGCTTAGTTAGAGCCGCATGCTAGCCTTTTGACATGAAGACAAACATTTTGTTATGAATGCTCCAAGTTACTCAGCTATATCACAATTCTCAACTAGCTAACAGCTCTATTCTTAACCCAATTTTCTTAAAAAGAGCAAGTTGAGTAGTTATTTTAGTTTTTATTTTTATCTAATTTATAACTACCTCATTTCTTTTTAGTCAATCATCCTCACGAGAGACACTAATAATGCTAACAAATTTAATTGAATATAATTATAAAATGTATATAAACAAAAATCATAAACTGAAAGAATAAGTGGCATATCTTAATTAGCGTACATATTCATCCCAAAGACACTTAAAACACAAAATTCTTAAGCTACTATGCCTTTACAATCTAAATGACCAAGTTCAAAATAAGCTAATTCCATTTAATTCTTGCCATTGATACATTCACACAATTCACACATATGCAACAAAATATTCACCTTATGTCAACCTAATAAAAAAACTATACAACTATAAAATTCACGCATAATTGCTATATACAAATGCAAAATTCAAACACATATGATATGCAGTTGCATATATATCCTCATAGTTGAACAACATATTGTCCTCAATGTGAAAAACAAACAATACAAATAAAGAAAAATTTAGACCAAGAATACTTATAGTGCTTCGACAGTGATGGTGTGGGTGATGGAATTCGGAGACACTCAATGCCATAAAATTCTAACAATTCACTTCCCACAAAATGAATGTTAAAAAATAAAAATAAGAATATCCTAATTCTTGGGTTGTCTACCAAGTAGTGCTTAGTTAACGTCATTAACTTAACATACTCTTCTCGTTTATGCTCAACCTGGATTTATAATGAGTGCCTTTTTTTCCACTTGTGTCACCCAATTTTAGTTTCTTAACCTGTAAATAAGTTATATTTTGCAATATAATAACAAAGACATAATTGATAAAATTAAGAAAACCTAGTAAGTTCAGTAATGCCTTTTTAAGTAACAAACTGTCAATTAAATAAAGAATGATGTAACTCCCTAAATCATTTATTGAATCTAGCAATTTGTCCTTTAAGAAGTTGAATTCCTCCCTTTCTTCCTCAATCACCTTCTTCTCCTCTTTTTCTACCTCTTCGTGAACAAAGATTTCTGTATCTTTTTCAAACTTTATGTCCTTTATTCTCTATTTTTTGTCTCTTCTTCTTCCTTTAAAAATTTGACTACATCAATTCTTATGAATAAGCTGCCCTCCTTCAGATTCTTTAATACCTTATTCATATTGAATTTCACTTGTTCATCACCAATTTGAAAGGATGAGGTTGTCTTTATGAACATCTACCAAAGGTCTTCCAATGTTCAAAAATGATATACTAAGAATTAGTGGTAGTTTTGATCCTATTTAAAGTCTATGATGACGAAATCTACAAGAATTATAAACTTGTCCACTTTCACAAGAACATCCTCCACTACACTAAACAAGTTCTTTATTGATTGATCCGCCAACTTAATAAGCATAGAAGTTGGCTTCATACCTCCTAGCTCCAATTTCCTAAAGATTGACAAAGCATCAAATTAATGCCTACAGCTAAGTCAAACAAACATTTAGAAAACTCTAAATTAGTAATTATATAGGTTATAGTAAAACTCCTTGGATCTTTCAATTATGAGGGCATATGGTTAGTAATTATAGAGCTGTAACTCTTCGTCATGGAGACTATTTGATTATTATCCCAAGTTCACTTATTTAATAATATTTCTTTCAGAAATTTCACGTACTTGGGTATATTCTTCAAAGCTTCCATAAAGGGCAAGGTAATTTACAATTTCTTCAGCTTTTCCACAAACTTCGCAAATTGTGTATCCAATTTGTTCTTCTGAAGTCTTTATGGGAACAGTATTGTTGGTGGATAAGGTGAAGGAGGAACACAAGGAGGATCCTCATTCTTATTTTCATCCATTTTCTTCTTCTCTTGTTCTTCTCCAAAGTAGGATTTAACTTACTTTTTTGCAGGTTCTTCTAGCTCTTTCCTACTCATAAATATGAAAGCCCTAAATTTCTCTCTTTGATTTGCTTCCATGTTTCTCAAAAAGCTTCCCAAACTTCTTGTAACTAATAAATGGCAAGCTGGACCACTTGAACCTCCAAATCGTGAATGGAAGAGGCATGAGTCTTCACAACTTGCTCGAATTGCCCTTCCAACCTCTTTTGGGCCTCTTCTATACTCGTTAGCATGTCCAGTTTTGCATTATTTTCACTAACTCGTCTTGTTGAAATGTTTGTAGACCTTGATTTCTTATATGAGTCCCTGCATTATTAGACCATAAAAATTCGAGTGGTTCTCCCCTAGGATTGTATGTGTTTATGTAAGGATTACTACTTCCTTGATCATATTGTGCTTTATTGAAGGGGAATTGATGCATGTTGTGGTTTTCTATTAGGAAACAATCAGCTGTGATATGGCTCTCTTGTCTGCATAGCTCGTCTTCTTGTTGAATTTCTTTGAATGGAGAGAAAGAGATAGCTATCAGGCTATTCAATTGCTTAGTTAGGTCGTCGACTTCAGCTTGTAATGTTGTAACTGAATTTGAAGCAATCATTCCTTTTGGATCCTGGAAGGTTGACTACTGTCTACTTCATTCTAATGTATAAAGACAATTATTGTTTACCATATCTTCTAACATATCACATGCTGTGTGCCCTAATGTTTATATAATTTCTTGATGATAGGCATTGAACCCTGGCCTTATAAAGCCTATAAGGGTCTTTTGTTCTTCGTGAGGTATTTCCTCCATCATCATTCTTTCTATCTCTTCTTGGCATTTTACACTTTGGATTCCCTGGTGATGTCTAGATTGATGTGCTTTCTACTTTGCTTCCAAACTTACTTTTTTTATATTTCTTGGGATTAGGTACCTCAATCACATGAGAAAAGGGTAATAATTCCTTAAATCAATGGAATTCAAATTTGTCATATTGCTAAAATCCTTGGTAACAGCATTAAAACCTTGATGAGCAAGTTTTATGTCTAATAAAACCCTCAATACATAACAATTATACGGATTGTATCTTATAGTATATAAGGTTATTATTCCTACGAAGATTATGTAAGGATTAGAATTTGAACCTAAATTTGTCTAAGGTATTCAAAATATGATTAAAATAAAAATTAATAACGAAAATTGAAACAAATAATAAAACAAAGCAAATAAATCAGATAACAATGAGTTGCTAATAAAATTTAAGGTTTTGATTAAGATTGGATACTTAGGATTCATTCTTTCCTTATTTTGTTTCCTTAAATATTGTCAATCTAATTATGTTTTTGATCCTAGATTTATAAGGTATCAATTACTCTCTCTTAAGACCTAGTCAATTAACCTAATTAAATTAGAAATTTCTATATTTTCAACCTCTCGATTCACAAACCTATCTATAACTTATTCAATTAGAACTGAAGCTATCTATTGGATAATTAATTTCTTAAACAAGATCTCTCTTCGAATGATTATTAACTTTATAATTATAGGTCTATTAAGCTTCCAAACCTCATTATACAATCTAACTCAGATTACTTTTGACTCACTCTCTTAATTTTTTGTCAATTTAAGCATTCACAATTATCGCAAACATTAGAATATGTATTGAATTGAACAATAATCAAAGTCACAAAATAAATCCAGAATAAATCCTAATTTGAAATTTAGAATTTCATAAACATGTTTAACATCTTGGAATTCATATTACATATCAAGAATAATGAAAGAAACAAAAAGGAAAAGAGAAAAAAACTATTTGACGCCTTGATCTGGAATGCTAGAATTTCCTAATGTTGTCTTGATATCTTCACTTTGATCCACTTTGATTCAATGGATGCTACATTTTTTGGTGTATTCCACGTCTTTAAATAGTTTATTAGAGTCTTGTGGGTGTAACTAGGGTTTTTCCACTTTGATTGGTTCGAAAAATACCCTCAAACCACTTGTGCTCGGAAAGTCTCTGTAACGTTCATGCTCCCGTTGGTTCAACCTCTGTCATGATTGTGACCAATTCAACCTTCCTCCATCTTTTTCATTCTTCAATTTCTTAATTTCTAACACTCAAAATCATATCAAACGCCTCTTAAAATATAAAATTAAGGTCCAATTCTTAGTCTAAACCAAACAAACACTTAAAATGCATACAAACTCTAATAATAACATAATTATAAGCCTATACACATGATAATCCTCTAACGAATAACTGAAAATACACTTAAACATTATAAGCCTATACACATGATAATCCTCTAACGAATACCTGAAAATATACTTAAACATCTAGCAAAATATAGTATGCTCTACACCTATCATCTAATATTTTTATATCATGAATAACTCTTAGAGCTCATCTGTAGTACCTTACAATCTAGAGAAGTGACTTATAATGTAAATATGACAATAACTAGAAAGTGGTACGATTCAGGTATAGTATTCAATATTGTCTAGTCTTATTATTATCAACCTATGGTAGATGTTATTGCTTTTTACGATCTAGGATACAAAGCTCCTTCAATTGGTGACTATAAAGGTAAACTTATGACTAAATCTGTTTATGAAATACAAATTTATTTCAATAAAAGAAGAATGATTTAGGTTACTTTTGGGTATTCAATCATATTTAATAGTTGGACAAATGGAAGACAGAAACCTATTATTAATTTTTTGGTTTATTCTATAAAAGGGACAATGTTTTTGAAGTCTATTGATACATATAACATTATTAGGAATGTTGATAATCTATTTAAGATATTTTATAAAGTTGTGAATAAATTTAAGCAAAAAAATATTGTTCAATTCATTACTAACAATTATTATGCTTATGAAGCAGTTAGAAAAAAGATTGCAAAGTAGGTATGATTCTTTTTATTGGACTCCTTGTGCTGCATATTGCATAAGATTTTTTTTATTGGACTGATTATGTTACACATTGCATTGACTTGATGTTAGAAAATATATGATATGCTAGATATTTTCCTATTATTGATAAAACTTTACAGAAAACAAAAAGGATGACCAAATTTATTTACAATCATGCACAGGTCTTGAGTTTAATGAGAAAGGATTACACAAATGAAAGAAATTTATATTGTCCTAGTATCATATTTGCAACTAATTTCTTATCAATTCGGTGTTTTATTCTAACGAAGAAGGAGTTTAGGCAAATGTTTACAATTGATAAGTGAGTTGCATCACATCATAGGATCTAATATTGGATTAGAGGTTTCTATAATTATACTTGAAGATAATGAATTTGGTCCTAGTGTCTATGAGAAAGTAAAAATGAGTTGTTTTTATAATGTTATAAAAAGGGCAAACGAAACAATCAAGGCCAATATAAAAAATAAGCATTATTTGTACACTCCTTATCTTGTATTTAATAATGAGAGATGAGAAAGACAACTTCAATTTTCATTGTTTACAAGTAAGACATTTTTAAATCCTAGTGTCTATTTCAGACCAAATAAAGAAAGTTGAAGTTAATAAGGAAATATTATTAACTATTACAAATAAGATCTCTTAAGTTCATAAATGAAGATTTATAAGGATACTTATGATGATTTTGGGATGCCTATTGTTATTAGTCAAAGAGATAAAACTAATCCATATATATATATATTTACTTTTGTTACTTGTTGAAAATTAATCATTACTTTATTTTTTATAATGTTTCTTTTTTTGTCTTACAGTTGCTCAATGAGGTTAATTTGGAAGTGGTGTTTCAGAATTACAAAATTTTGCAATTCAAATTCTAAGTCAATATGTTAGTGCAACAAAGTGTGAAAGGAATTGAAATACATTTGAATTCATCTATTCTAAGAGAAAGAATAGATTGGAACACAAAGATTGTACGGCATGGTCTCTGTTAATACAATTTAAAACTTAAGGAAAGGAATGTTATTATCATTATTAAGTGGGATGTAATTTCTTAATATTTTAATGTTATTTGTTTCCTAGGACTCTTAATAGAACAAGTAGTTCTGTAAACCCAATTTGCCTCGATGATATCAAACTTTTGGTGGATTGGGTTTGTAAGAAATCTAGTTTGATAGATGAGAGTAATTTGGAAGATAATCTTGGATGGAAAAGTATTGACATGTCATTTGATGCAATGAATTTGAGTGATGATGATGATAAAACTCCTCTCAATAATGAAGATTTTGTAACAAATGAGAATTGAGATTAATGTAATTTTAGCAAATATTTAGTTGAATGAAGTTCCAAGTTTTCATCTCTTTTCTTCTTTTAATTTCACTTATGTTCTATACATGCAATATAAATATAATTGTAAATGTTTTTGTTTCAAATTTTACTTCTAGTTGGATGTTTTCTCTACATGAACTCTAGTTGTGAATTGTGATATTTAGGCCCTGTTTGGCAATCAGCTGATTGCATTAGCTGTTAGCTGATTCTATTAGCTGTTAGCAGATAGCTGATTTGACCAGCAGATTGTATTAGCCGCCCGTCATTTGATGTTTGGTAAAATTAGCTGTTTAGTATTAGCTGTTTATGTGTAAAATGACTTATAAGGACATGACTTTAAAAAAATTATAAGGGTATGAATTTA
>JANZXR010000003.1:19086924-19130845 GCA_027575705.1 Erythroxylum echinodendron
TAATAATAATAATAATAATAATAATAATAATAATAATAATAATAATAATAATAAGAATAAGAATAAGAATAATAAGACTAATAAGAATAAGAATAAGAATAAGAATAAGAAGATAAGGATAAGGACATTTTGGTCTTTTTGTTAGTTATTCTTTTGTCATTTTAAGTTTATATTTTCAAACCAAACACTGGCATAAAAATTCTTTATCTATTCTATTTCTTAAACTAAATAAAGTAATACTCATTCTGTTCTATTTTTCATCTTTTCTATTCCTAAGAATAACTATTCTATTCCTTATCTATTCCATTCCTTGAACCAAACAAGCTGTTAGAGTTTAAGCCTTTAAGCTAAGATCTTTGAAATAATTTTGTGGAGTATGTTGCAATAAGATATTGGCCTAAAGTCTAAGGGTGCAGAGGGATTAGGGATTTTGGGTATTAAAGAAAGGAATGTTTTGTTTAACACTTTGATAGGAGTTCCAGACTTAAAGAATTCTTTGACCATCTTACAGATATAAGGTTCTAATAAATTCTAGGACTTTTGAAAAAAGAAAGAAATTAAGCCATCAGGACTTGGAGATTGTTTGGATGAAAACTAAAAGAGTTTTCTTTATTTCTGAATTAGTGATAGGTGCTAGTAAGAATTCTGATTCAGATTGAATAAATATGGAAAGCTATTCTGATAAGCTTATGGAAGGGGTTTCTGATCCTAGGAAGGCTTGAAAGTGATTAAGTGTTAATTGTTTAGCCTAGTTACTAATTTGTAAGACTCATATGCTTTAATTGGTTTTTCCTATCCCTGATTAATGATATTATCAAATCCTTCCAATTCTATTAAAAGTTTGAAGAATTTGAATGGACTCTTAAGCCTTCTTACTTGTGGCTCCATATTAGTTTCAAGTGGAGTTTTATCTGAAAGTCTATAATTGTAGAAAAGTCTTATTAATCTCCTTAACGGAACTCCTTTTAGAAAAAATTCATAAACAACCTCCTTAACTAAAACCGCACCCATTTTTGATAGAAGATCTCATTCAATCCATCAGGGCCAGATGCCTTAAAGCCGTTCATATAAAAAACAACAATCTCAATTTCCTGATCTAAAATTGGTCTAATTAACAAGAGAGCATCATGATCAGGGATTCTTGCTTGAATATACTTCCTTAGATCAACTCCAGATCTTGGAGGGCAACATCTGCACCTAGGAGATTTCTGAAGCAATTCAATGCATCCTTTATGATTCCATCATGTCCATACACTATCTCTCCAGTTTTAAATTTGATGGAAGTGATTCTATTTACATTCTTGCTAGCTAGCACTGCTGAGTTAAAGAAGAACTTAGTACATCTATCCCTTCCTTCAACCAATTGATTCTGGCTCTTTACTTCAATAAGGAACATTGATTTTCCACCAATTGAAAAAATTGTTCTTAAGGGCTTCTTTTTCTGCTGTGTCTAGTGTTCCATCTGTAGGATTTTTAGCTAACAATTTCTAAATAACTGAAAGTTTATCTCTGACAGATTCTATCTCTTTAGAAAAATTCTGACCTCTCTTTGAGTTAAGGATCTTCAAATCCTTTTTAATAGCTTTGAGCTTTTAGAGGCATATGTACTGCTTAGTCCCGTAAAAGTCACTCTCCATCCCCTTCTTTATTGCTTCTTGAAAACCTTCCATATTTACCAAAAAGTTGTTAAAACTAAAAGGATGATGGATTCTGGGAGTAGTAAACAAATTTCCAATCCTCATAGGAGTATGGTCTGAAATTCTAGGATCTAAAAATTGTACTGAGCTTCCTGAGAAAATATTGAGCCATTCCGTATTAACCATTTCCCTATCCAATTTTTTCCTGATGTGCCAGCTAGAACTTTGCTTATTTGACCAAGTGAATCTATGGCCTTCAAAATTTAGTACCATAAGTTCCACTTCTTGCATACAGTCCAACATATCAAAAGAGTAGTTGAGCAAGTTACAGTTTCCTTCTACTTCCGATCTGCATAGAGTGGTGTTAAAATCATCACTCACTAACCATGAAGCATTAATCAAAGCCGTAATTCTTTGTAGAGAATTCCATAGATTAGTTCTTTGGAACACAATATTAAGGCCATAGACAAATGTGGATAAAACACAACAATTTTCTATTTTGAAGAAGGGCTCATTGTGGATAAACTTTTGATTATACTCCAAAGCTTTAACCTCCAATAATTCCCCATCATATACAATAATAATCCTACCATATGCATGGCTTTGGTGGTTTGTATGAAACTACTATTTGCTACCCAAACAACAGTGTTTATTCAAATTAACTTCTCTAATTTTGGTTTCTAAGAGATAAAACAACTAGAGGTTTTTCCCTTACGACAGAATCCCTTAATGCATTTAACTTAGAGGGGTTATTTATTCTACGAACATTCCATGCTATCGGAGTCACATAAGATTACCTTTCCATTTAGAGCCTTTCTTACTGCTCTTATTACTTTTCCTAGAGATAACTTCTTAAATTTCTCCTATGAAGGAATGCCATTCTGCAGATCAGACTTCTGTATACTATTTTCATATTGTAGGATCTTTAGGTCCTCCACTTGAACTATCTCCCTTGATTTCCAGAATATTCTACCCCTTGTTCATTAGTTTATTGTTTTGTTCACTGGGTGGATTCGAACAGGCTTCTTTCTGCTGGAGCGAAATTGGACTCTTCTCCACCTGATAACTCTCCCCTTTAAATGAGCAACTTGTTCAACCTGAACTAGTTCAAGGTTTTCAACTACTTGTTTTGCCTTCTCACAATATTTGTTGTTCTTTTTAGAAATTCTTTTCCATACCCATCACCTCCTAATAATCACCTTTAGTAAAGACTTTTTCTATAGATTTCCATTCTTTGCCTCGAGCCTTAAGAGACAGTTTCCATTGGTAAGTAACCAGGACTTTATCCTCACTAAGAGAATGTTCATTGGCCAATCTCAAGATAGGGATACTATCTTTCATTTCCTTAGAGATATCCATACTCACACATAACTATGCAAATCCTACCCTTTTTCTCAACGCAGTGTTTTCATCCATACATATTGGTTTCTCTAAGTAACTCGCTAGCATACTCAATCCCTTGGTAGTCCAAGATTCTAAAGGAATATTATAAATGTTCACCCATAGAGAAATGTTCTTAATTCTAAGTTTTTCTAATTCCATTCTCGGTTGCCAATTTTGGAGAAATGAAGGGAGTTGAGAGATGTGCCAAGGGCCTTCCTCAATTACCTTTTGAGCTTCTGATTTTAAAGAGAAGGAGAATATCAAATTGTCCTCCTCAGTTAGCATTACCCCTATAAGACCTCTTCCTTTCCAATTTCTTTGTGCTCATGCTTGTATCACTGGAAAAACATACCGTTTGTCCATAAAAAATTCAAATAGGGTGGCTTCCCATGTCCTAGCTCCTTCCTGCAGAATGTCTAGGCTAGAAGCCACTATTAGCTTCCCATCAATCTCCATAGGAAGGCTGAAAACTAGGGATGAACCTAAGTTATCTCCCACGACTTGCTTCCATGCTTTCCTAGGACCATTGACAATGTCGCCTACTATAGGGGTCGAAAGTTTAGGAGAGGTGGTAGAGGTAGAGGGAGGGATCGTTGAAGAGTGGGATGGGGATGAAGGAAGGGTAGTTTTAAGAGGGGAGAAAGGTTGAGGGAGGGAATCAGGGAAGAGGTGGTTTAAAAGGTAGAAGGCAATGGTGGAAAGTTAGTCTCCATTTTAGGTTTGGAAACCATCTGGACATCAAAGGCTGGATCTGTGGTGTTCAAATGGAGGGAGGGTAGAGAGAAGCTAGAGTTTCTCTCTCATTTGGAAGGGTAGTTTCTCCTAAGAATTTTCATGTCTATCATAATGGTGATTTGAGTTTGAATTTCTTTTGGCTGTAATTTGCTACCATAGTAGTCTTGAACTTTACTTTTAGATTTGGATTTAGCAAACCTTTCTTCTTTTCACCAGTAAAAACCTCTCATTAGAGATTACTTATCAAGAATTGAAGAACCTAAAGGTATGATATATTTTTACAATGACATTTTCATTATTCTTACATTTCTAAGAGGTGTCCGTTAGCTATTGTAAATGTGTAATATTTTCTTGAACTGTTTTTATCCTTCATTATTTTAAGCCATTCTCACTATATACTTGAATTGAATCATGTTCTCATATTTTCAATATATTTTCCTAAACTTTATTTACTTTTGAAGATTTACACAAGAGTCCTAGAAAAATGGGAGAGGTTTATGATAGCTAAATTTAGATCAGCAACTTAGTAGAGTCATATTTGAGGCTACGTAAATTATGGATATTTTAAATCAAAATAAAAGAATAAATGAAAAGGATGTAGAATTGAAGTATAATGTTACTTTTTTAACTGTAACTAGAATGCATTGTATTATTGATTTTAATTTGGTACAATTATAGATATTAAGCTCAATTTTAAAATTAAACTTGCTTGTATTGAATTGTTCTAAGTAAAATTAAATCAATCAAGTTTTATGTATTATATTTTAATATTTTATAAATTTTAGTGTATTAGTTTTAAAATTTTAAATTCTAAATTTATCTACTTGAATTTTAAGGTAATTATTTTTTATCCTTTGAATTAAAGATATAAATAACTTATATTATTTTTTAAATTGATTAAATTTTTAAATAAAAGAAAAAAGTTAATTTTTTAAAAAATTAAACGATATTGAGGTGATATTCTTTCTAACTTAAGTCTTATATCTCTTCTTTTTTTAACAAAGTTATCACTTTCTTTTAAATCTAAGGTTATGTGTGGTTAGACGTAAGGTTTTTAATATAATGAAACGGAATATAAATAAATGTAATATTAGAAAATTATTGTTTTGGAGGGATGAAAGGGTTCATAATGTAATATAGTGAAATGTTATTTGAAAGAAGGGGTCATAATGTAATATAGTAAAATATTGTTTATCATTTTGCATTACATCATAAATCCCCCAAATCGGAAGTAACTTATTTTTACTGTTTAAAATAAAACGAAATATAATATGAAACTCTCCCTTTTTATCCTATTTCATTCCATTATATTATAAACTCTCATCCCAAACGATAGAATAATACTATATTTCATTCCATTGCATTAATAATTACTCAACCAAATAAAGCCTAAAATTCTATTTATTTTCTCTTTAGTACTGCTTGTTGTTATCCCTACTCTAATGAAAAAAAAAAAACATGTATAGCTACTCTCTTACACTTTGTGATTGGGTTAGATGTGTTATTGTCTAGTTATCGTATCTTGCTGTTTGAGTTCCAATGAAAATTTTTTGTTGAACCTCATCAATTGTTGCAGTTGACATTTTTCATAAATTTTGTTAAGCAGTATGTGGTTTTGGAATAAGAAATTGAGATAACAAATTTATAGTCTTTTGTTGCATACAATTATATGGCCTATGTGAAGGGTACTATGTTTATTATAACTCTTATGTTCCTTCGTATAGTTACATAGATGGTGTGGAGGGTGCTATGTTATTTAATTATATTTATTAATAATTATTAATGTTAATATATTTAATTTAATTATAAAAGTTACATAAAAATATTAGGTAAAATTAAATTTTTTATAATTCTTATTAATAATTAATTAAATAATTTGTAATTCTTATTAAAATCAATAAAAAACAAAAACTATTGAAAACTGAAAAAAAGCAATACCAAAATGATACCAAAAATAAAGAGTATTTGGTTTGGGGAGAGAAAAGAACGAAAACGCTTTTTAAAGAGAGAAAAGCATGTAAATAAAATATATAACGTATAAATTGTTCTTGAGAGATTCTTATTCTTCAATTAAAATTTGACATTAATTTTTATAAATCATCTAGTTTATTAATTTAAACATATTATTCATTATCTTAAAATAACTAAAAATCAGAACCTTATTGTACTGATTTACTATTATTATTATTTTCAATACGATTATGGGAATTTAATTTTTAAAGCTCTGATTATAAAATTTCCGAACACCACTGAACCTTGTTTGAGACATACACTTGACGTAATAATGATAATATTCTTTCTTGACTTAATTGATAAGTCATAACGGGCCAATCTACAGGATTTTTCTCATATTATAAAGAGCCTTTCGAGTTTATTTATGAGGCATTTACGCTATAACGATAGTATGTACAGACACAAAAGGTTCCCCAGTTCCTCAGTTCCTACCCTACTTGAACGCAGCCGGAGTTTTTTGCTGATACTAGGAAGGCTGAATTTGCTTCAGATTCTGGACAGCTTGCTTCATGGTCGGCCTGTGTGAAAGGGTATCAACAGTGCATGTGACAGCGAGATGCAGCATGTCCACCAGATCCTCATGGGGGCTCGAGTCCCAGAGCCCAGCATTGAAGACCTCCTTTGCTCGACCATGCCTCAACAGCATGCAGGCCCAAGAGACAATGTTGAAACCGTTCTCATGCACAGAAAAGGAGGGATCCAAGGCTTTTTTGTCTGATAACAATTCCAACAACACCACTCCATAGCTGTAAACATCAGCCTTCTCAGACACACGGCATGTCATAGCGTATTCTGGAGCAACATATCCAAAGGTTCCCGCTACACCAGTTGTTGCATGAGTTTCAGAAGTCCCCAAAAGCCTAGCTAATCCAAAATCAGAGAGATAAGCATTAAGATCATTGTCCAACAATATGTTACTAGGTTTGACATCTCGGTGCAGGACTTTAGGAATGCAACGATCGTGTAGGTAAGCAAGTGCACTGGCAATATGCAACGCAATCTTGTGAAGGATCTTCCAACTAATACCTCTTGTTGATCTTTCGTTAATAAGGTCCTCCAAATTACCTCCAGGTAAATAATTATATATAAGGAACATCTCTGTTTCACTGGCATGATACCCTATTAATGTGACAAGATTAGGATGCCTCACTCTTCCCAGAGCCTTTATCTCAGCATGGAATTGTTGAGCACCTTGGAACCTTCCAATAGCAAGCCTCTTAATGGCTACTAGGGTTCCTGGTGAAAGTTCAGCCTTGTATGTGGAACCAAAACCTCCATTACCAATGCAGTTGCCAGCGTTAAAATTCCCTGTTGCTCGTACAATATTCTCGTATAGCATTGGAACCCCAACATCAACAAACACTTTAACTTGCTTCGGTTCAGCAACCTCAACTCTGGCATTTGGGGTCTTTCTTTTGGTATAAAAGAACAGAATGATGAGAACTAGAAGAACAGAGACAATAGCTGAAGCACATACAATTGATACAATCTCAATTGTGTTAAACCCACTGTCATTAGCTTTTGATTGTAATGAATTCTCTCGCTGATAATCACTGCTGTTTGAGGATGGTGAAAATGCCTTGGAGAGTCTCATAGTAGACAATGCATTCTGAACAGAAATTTTGCTGTTATTGCTGCAATTTATACCCTTACTAATCTTGGGCAATGCCACATGGAGACTGTTGGACTCGTTAATTGTAAACAAGGATCTAACATATTGGAAACCTGAAAAATTTTGCCCTGAAATATTGCTTCTGTCAAGCACACGGGCAGTTAGGTTTTGGGAATTCATGATATCCTCAGTGAAACCAGTTACATTGTTTCCAGCAAAAGAGACATGCTTTAAGAACTTCAATTGATAGAGAGTAGAAGGAATTTGACCCTGCAGCTTGTTACCACTGAAGTCAAGGGTAACAAGAGACTTCAACTGTCCAAGACTTTCAGGTATGGTCCCGGAAATTTGATTATTAGAGGCATCCAAACATCGAAGAGATCTGCACATTGCACCAATCTTCAACGGAATGCTACCACGTATTCTGTTTTTGCTAATGTTAACAATCATGCCATATAGTTCACTGCACTTAGCAAATAGGGCTCCAGGGAATGCTCCAGTCAGCTGGTTTCCACTGGCAAGAAAAGCATACTCAGTACGCATTCCAAATCCACCTGGTCTAACAGGGATCCATCTGATTGAGCCAGTGAAGTTGTTTCCACTGAAATTGTGAATCACTAGTGAGCCAGGAGCAGAAAATGGCAAATGACTTGCCTGCAGAGTTTGGTGCATAAAGAGGGACAAATACGTAGATAATGGATCAGTATCCTTGACAAGGTCCAAACCTGGATACGATGAATGGTAGCGGGAGCAAATTCTGTAATTAAATCTCGGGATGCGACCAGACATGAGGTTCTGACTAACATCAAATATAATCATACAAGGCACCGGAAGTTCCTCATCAAGCTGCCCACTTAGCCTGTTTGAGTTCAAATCAAGGTGATACAGCTTCTTGCATCTTTTAAAAACTCGATTTACTTCTCCACTCAAACCATTATGAGCTAGGTTCACCATCTGCAAGCTCTTACAAGCACCCCAATCAGCTGGAACTGTCCCTTTAAGGCTTGCTTTTGGTGCCCAGAGTATTCCTAGCTTCGGAAGGGTAGTAATCTTTGTAGGAATTGGCCCCTGAAATTGATTAAACTCATAATTAGCAACATTTGTCAGCTGATCAGGTAATTTACCAATTATATCATTTTCATTCAGCCACGTTTCAAAAAGGTTGGAAAGGACTAGAACTGCCAAATCGAGACAATTTCCAAGATCAGCAGGGATTGATCCACTAATGTTGTTTCTCGAAACATCCAGAACTTCGAGCCTCCTAAGCCGGCCAAGTTCATGAGGAATGGGACCCGAAAAAATATTTGACGACAGCAAAAGTGTCCTCAAGCACTGACAATTCCCCAAATTACCAGGAATTCGACCAATTAAAAAGTTCCCGGACAGATCAAGATGCTCAAGATAGTGACAGCTACTTTCAAAGACAGTTGAAATTGCGCCACTAAACTCATTATTTGCCAAGTAAAGCCCCCTCAACTGCTTAAAAGCACCAAGGAAAATCGGAACTGATCCCTTCAGCCTGTTACCGGCTAAGTTCAAAACTTCCAAATCCGCACAAGTCGACAGAGAAATGGGAATCTCATCATCAAGTCTATTGAAACCAAGATTCAAAACCCGCAATCTCTTCACCTCAATGAATCCCTTTGGCAACTTCCCAGTGAACAAATTCCCTTCAAGATTGATCACTTCCAATTTCTTTAAACCCCATATCTCCACAGGTATGTCACCACTCAGTTCATTAAAAGGCAGTGATAAAACTTCAAGTTCACTAAGCATACCAATCAAAGGCAGTAACTTTCCCCTCAGTTTCCCACCAAGGTTCAAACATGTTCTTTCAATTCCAAATCCATGAAAAGGAAACTGTGAATACTTTAAACTAGAAAGTTGTGGCGATAAATTACCTCTCAATTGATCACAATCACCAGGGATATTCAACGAGACAACCTTGTGCTTGGAGTTGCATGAGACACCAAGCCAGGAGCAGCAATCAGTGTTATTAGGGTCCCAGCTAGAGAGAACTCCACGAGGATCAGAAAAAGAGGACTTGAGTTCCAGCAAAACCGACTTATCCCCATAAACCCAAGAGAGAAAACAGAAGAAAAAACAGAAAAGGGTTGCCTTTTGCAACAGATTACACATCATTTTCACAAGATAACAGTCGGAGTAAACGAGATAATGAAACAAACCCAGAACAGAAAATCACTTCCAGACCTCCCCTTCCCTAACGAAGAGAGGAGAAAGACTAGAACAGGTAAAGAAAAGTACTTTCTTGTTTTATTGGGAACAGAAAACCGCGTTTTTAAGTTGCTCCTTCTTCCAGTCTGGTTCAAGGGAAAATCAGGAAACAGGAGGAGAAAAGCTTTCTTTGTCTTCCTCAATAAACAAACATAAAAGTCCAATTTTCATTGAAGCAGTGACCCTTGGTAGGTCTATGGGAGGTGGGTCCTTGTAGACTTTGCCGGTGATAACTGGGGTCCATTTGCTTGGGTCAATTAATGGGTCAGACTGTCAACACACGGCGGCTCCTCCGTCGTGGACCAAACTATAATGTGCCCTTGCCACGTTGTCATCTGTGTTATAAAGGACTAATTGTTGTGTTACATAGAGATCGAATCAGCGAGGCTCTGAAGAAGTCTTAATAACAGAAACAACCCAACTCACTCTCTGGTGATTAAAAAGATAGGTCTCTCACAATGAATCCAATTTTTAAAAGGAACAGGGTCCGCATGTCTGCTCCAGCTCCGTCCTTTTTTATACCGTCCCGACCACGCAACTGAAAAATTGTTTGAAACTAAGTTTTGATTTGGTAGTAAATACTAGTAGAGTTGAAACTCCTGCTAAGTATGAAACAACGTTATGTTTCATTGTATTAATCTAATCTATTGCATGGATCATTAGATTTTGTAGAATTAACAATTTAAGATAGGGTAATTACTTGTTAATCATCATTATCATCTTCTTTACTATTACAGTATTACCACCAATATTATTACTATTATTAATTTTCTTATTATTATTATTATTATTATTATTATTATTATTATTATTATGTTTTTTATTATCCATGTTATTATGATTACGATTATTATAATTATTAGTGTATATATATATATATATATCATTTTATTTATTATTATTATCATTATTTTATTTTATATTGGTATTTATTTTGTCTATTATTATTTGTATTTGCTTATTTATTTATTTATTTATTACTATTATTACTTTTTATTTTTCCCAACCATTTTATTATTTATTTTTATTATCATTTTAATTAGTATTTTCATTACTATTATTTATTATATTTATTTTATTTTATTATTACTCTTATTTATTTTTTATTTTTATTTTTTCATTCCCTTCTTATGGGTCATTTAGAAAAACTTCAAAGTTCCCAGTATTGGTAGAAGGCTTAGCATACTTGGCCAATAAAAAGGACCATCAACACTTGAGGAATTTGAAGATTGGATTTCATAAGAATTTTCTCGATCATAAAATTAGAGATGGGAACTTGTTTAGCCTGGACCTGCAGTTGCTTAAAAGGAATTTTATTAGTAACTTGCTTGCATAATTCTTGACTTATAGAGAAGTTAATTACTTTTTTTAAATTAAGCATATGTTGGATTATAACTTATTGCAATTGTTGGAAACAAATCCTCAAACATTGGAGGGCAAATTCTTACCGAACTATTTCCAACTAAAAATACCACAAAGTCATCATCTTTTGTTAAACGATTCCCAAGAGTTCTTTGATGGCCAATAAAATAAATGGAATTTAGAACAAAATCTAGATGGCACCAGCTAGTCCAAATTAAATGGCATTGAATAATAATCTGATGAATGGGGCTCATGTCAACTGCTCCTTGTCCTCTCTAAAGAATCAAGCAGTTTTTGAATGTTTCTCTGTATGATTGGATGGATACAATACGTAGAAGAATATGTAATTTTTTAATAAACTCTCATTGAGTTATTAATAGATAATCACTAATTAATTTTATATATTGTATTAATGGTTAGTAGAGAAAAACATGGCTTAAATTCATTAAATATCCTCCTCTAATCTTTTCGTTAATTTCACTTGCTATTATAACACGTCTATTAAAGAGTTCTTGCATACAATCTGTAGACCGTTGTTAGTTCAAATGTCTTTCACTAATAAAGGGATGCTGATCTTCAAACGTAAAGTAAATTCAAATAACTTCTATCACCAAGGAATAGCAGAAGGGGGATCTCGGATCGCATCAAATGAGAATATGCTATTGGTATGATTTTAAAAGGTTGCCAGAGGATCGACGAATGGAGGAATTTACATTCGCGTTATCTTTATTTTTTAGGAATTTATGATGTATTGTATTTATTAGAGAATATGTCATATATTATAGTTGCTCAACTCACACAACAATAGAGCATCATATTGACTAAACATGAAAATATTAAAGTATTTATAAGTAGTAAGGATCAACTATTCAAATAAGTAGTTCTAGTCGTTTTTTACGATGTATAATCCAAATCTAATTGTTATTAATGGATTCTAAAAACTCTAATACACAAGAAGTAAGTCTTAAGATAATATATGAGTCTTACTCGTTAACTTACGCTGCAAGTTGATATGATGATATAAGAGTATGACTAATTTGATTGTATGGCTTTTTACATATGTTTATTTTTGAGTATTTGTAAATGCTTTTTTTTAAAAAAATTAGGCACTAAATATTCAATTTTAACATAAATATGTACTTATAATTTAAAATTATCAAGTTGGCTAAGAATGGATATATATTTAACATCTCAAAATTTTGACTTTATTTATCATCAACTCTGTTAATAAAATTTTGAATACCTTTCATATTTTTTGAGGTAAATATTTTTAGTTTTGGATTATATTTTGTGACATAATTATTTAAATGTATTCTTTATTTTAAGTATATTTATTTAACAAATTAATGTATATTATAAAGTTCATGAGATAAATAGACATTTTAAATAAAATTATGATGTGATTATAATCAAGGTTTTAAAAACCAAACCAGATCGACTGATCCAACCAAAAACAGTCTGAATCGGCTAGTTGTCAGTTCGGTTCTAATTAATAACTCCTGTGTACAAAAACCGGGACCGACTAGTTTTTCAACGAACCCATCGAACCGGTTAATCAATGTAAGGATAAAACGTAGAACATCAGATTCAGCTTCCCAAATCGAACACTCGTCGCCTCCACCATCTTCTCTCTTCTCAGATTTCATCGTAGCAAAATCAGCTTTCTTTTTGCCATCTTCGCCAGATCTTGTCGTCATCTTCTATTTTTAGCCATCTATCATCTTTGCCAGACTCTTAAAAGCCGAGACTCTCTTTCTTAGCATCCTCTTCGCAGATCTCATCGCCTCCATCTTCTGTAGGTAAATTTCTTGTCTATGCTTAGTTTTACCTTTGATTTCTTTTAAGGATACTGCTAATTCTTTTTTATACCTTTGATTTTGTGATTTAGGTATTTTTGGGTAGTGTAGGTCGAGTGAGTCAAATACCAAGAAGAATTGGACAAGCTTTACACCTTTGGACACTGTAAGTGAAGTGTACATAAGTTGTTCCTAAAATGGATTTAATGAATTTGGCTTTTGCGATCCTTATGATTTCTTCTAGAACTCAGCCAAATGAGTCTTGAAATTTATGAAATGAGTTTTGAAACTAGCATGTGATTAATTCCATGAAGATCCAACTCCCCAATTGAAACAACCATTTTTCCCATTTTGAATGATCTTGAATTGAGATTATTCTCTGAAAGCTATAATTGTCTCTATGATGACTTAATATACTTTATGTAGAGATGGGCAGAAGTTTCTCACAATTCATACCGTGACTCACTATCTCTCTCTCTGTTTGAGATGCTAATTAAATGTTGCAAACAGTCACCTCAACACTATGGCTTCAACTTTAATCCGAGAGTTTGCTTTGGAGTGAAATACAAAATTTGTTTTAGAGTGAAATATACCTACGGAACTGTGTTCTTTAAGTTTTATATATGTTAGGAGATAATGAAATACAGAAGTTGTTTTAGAGTGAAACTTTGTTATTTAAGTTTTTGATATGTTAAGAGATAATGATATGTACCAACTATAGAAGATCTCTACTTTATTCATAATTATTGATTAATTAGTTTTCTTCAACATTTTGTTATATATACAATTTTGAATGAGAACTACACTTACAATATTTTGGCAAGATAATAGTCTAGATTATTTAAAGTGGCGCAAGTAATTGCTAGAGCAAAGCTTAAGAAGTGAGTATATTTGGTCTTCTGTGTATCATCTTAGTCATTAGTCGACTTTTGATTTGCTGCAGCTCTTGGTTTGTTTCTGGTATAGTCACCATTCTATTGTTGGTTTCTGTGTATATGTATGGTTTGTGATGGTTTCAGCTTGATTTTTTCTTTTGTCAAATTGATTCTTGTTTAAAAATTGCATCATCTTAGTCACCAGTTAGCTCTTGATTTGTTTAAGCTCTTGGTTTGTTTCTAATATGGTCACCATTCTGCTGTTGGTTTCTGTGTATATGTATGGTTTGTGATGGTTTCAGCTTGACTTTTTCTTTTTTCAAATTGATTGGGACTCTATTGTTTAACCAATTGGCTTTTGTTCTTATATTGTTGGATTAAAAGTTGGTCAACTTCGTACATATCAGTAGTAGATCAAAGGCTTATCCCTTTGCCACAAAAAAAAAAAACTAGAAAGACTCATGCTTTTATCTGGGTAAGAAAGGACATGCATCCTTATCATGGTTTTGTAAAGTACATGCAACATGAATTCCACATTTGTTAGAACTATAAACACAAGATGCAAGAATACATGACTTTACCAAATTTGTGATAAAACTAACTAAGTTATGCTAACTTGCACCTGAAATCGAACACTTAGTGTTGAATTTTTAAGTGCTATCAATTCCATTTGCATATGAAATTTACGACTGCTTTTGCTACGTATTAGATTTATAACAGTGTAGAAGGATAATCCATCATAATGGTTCCTAAGGTTGAGTTTGGATTTTGTAAGTTTAGAATTTGATCAAAATTACAATTTCAATTATTAGAATGACAACAAATATACAGTATCAATCCAATTATGTCGTAAATCTAGAGCAAAGTTTAATAAGTAACATCTGTTGGTCTTTTTTAATCTATTCTGTTGCTGTTGGTCTTCTTTTTTACAATTGATAAATAAGAATTATTTAAGTTGTATACTTTTGTCCTGATAATAGTATACCCAATTATTTTTTTATACCTTTTAGGTAAAATCATAATGGAAATTATGGAATCATCCTCTACTCGTGGTAAGTCCGATCTAGCGTGAAATTACTTTTCTTCTTCTCAAGCATCTAATGGGAATGTCCAATATAACTGTATGCTTTGAGGTATAATATTTAAAGGGGGAGGAATTTTTAGAATAAAAGAACATCTTACTGGCGTTAAGGGTAATATTGCTTATTGCTAAAAGGTATCGTTTGATGTGCGTAATATGATTAGAAAATATTTGCAGTAACAAGTAAAAAAGAAAAAGGAAAATAAAGAGGCCCATGATATATCTTTTGGAGATGATGAATACCACAAGTATTTAAATAAAGGAAAAATAAAAACTAATATTGACATAGATTCTTATTTTTCTCCAAAAACTACTCCTGGTTCTCAACCTAGTCTAAAAAGTTTTATGGTTGATAAGGATGTTGTTTTGCGATATAAAAGAGCATGGGCTATGTGGTTCTATCATTCATATATTCCTTTAAATGCTTTAAATTCACCATATTTTCAAGAAGCAATTGATGTTGCAATAACAATACGTCCAGGATTTAAAGTAACATCTTATTTTGAGTTACGTGTGTCTTTGCTTCAAGATTTAAAAAAGAAATGTCAATTAATTGTGGATACATACCAATCTAGTTGGGAATCAATATGATGCACTATTATTGCAGATGGGTGGACTGATTAAAGACAAAGAACCTTGATTAATTTCTTGGTTTATTATAATATTGGAACAACTTTTATCAAGTCTGTTGATGCTTCTGACATGATAAAAAGTGCTAATGCTTTACCTGAATTATTCTATGAAATTGTCGAGTGGGTTGGACCAAAGAATGTTGTGCATTTTGTTACAAATAATGTAGCTAATTATATATCAGCTGGGTACTTATTACAATCAAAGTATGGGCATATTTATTGGTCTCCATGCGTTGCTAATTATATAAATCTTATTTTAAAAGATATTGGTGGTATGGATCATATTTCTAGCCTTGCTTCACGCACATCTAAGATCACAATTTTTGTGTATAATCATATCACATTTTTGTCTTGGTTAAGAAAGTAAGAAGATTAGGTTGAGATCGTACGTCCTGTTGCTACCAGGTTTGCAACTTCATTTATTACTTGAAAAGTGTTTATGAGCATAAGCAATTACTACAAAATTTGGTGACAAGTAAACACTTTTCAAGTCATAAATTATCAAAGAGTAAAAAGGAAAAAGAAATATGTTCTATTATTATAAATAATAAATTTTGAAATGCTTGCTTGATCATTGTGAAGATTGTGGCTCCGCTTATAAGGCTGTTAAGGATTGTTGACTCTGATGAAAAGTCATCTTTTGGGTATATATATGATGGTATGTATAGAGCTCACAAAACAATTATAATTCTTTTTAAAGGGAAAGAGAAATTGTACAAGCCTTAAATAGATATTATTGATCGACGATAGAATAAGCATATTACTCAAAGGTTCCATTTAGCAGCTTATTTTCTCAATCTTTATTATTTATATAGTGGAGAAGCACGTACAATTAATATTATGAGCGGTTTGTTTTATGTGATTGAATGCAAAGATATTTTCTCTATTGAAAAGCAATTACAAGCAATAAATGAAATTAAATTGTATCGTGAATGATTATAGAGTTTTCCTAGATCATCTGCAAAGAGAGAACTTATGGTTAAAAAAATGCAACCAGGTAAGTTTTATACTTTTAATCCATTATTTACTTATTAATAATATATTTTTATCATAACTATTAATTTAAAATACAGATGACTGGTGGAGATTATTCGGTGACAGTACTCCAACATTGAGAAAACTCGCTATTAGGTTTCTTAGTCAGACAACTTTTACATCAGGTTGTGAACGTAATTGGAGTGTTTTTGAACGTATTCATACAAAGAAACGAAATTGTTTGAAACATTAAAGACTTAATGACCTTGTTTACGTTACTTATAATCTGTGAATGAAAAACACATATTTTATACTTTTATTTTTATTATTGACTTTATAATTTCTCTATTATGTATTTACTATTTAGAGTACTTTGTAAGAAGAGAACATATGATCCAGTTGATATTGATTGTATTAAATATACTAATTTTTGGATCGGAGAAGAAGAACCATCGCCTGATATTGATTATAATGACCTTGAAAAGATGATTTATGGAGAAAATGCATTTTTCATAATGAATGAATTAAGAACATCTATTGATGACCAATTCATATCTTATTTTGATCATATTTAAGTTAAAATTATACTGTATATCTATATAATATAGGAGAAAGACTAACATGTGTTGTGTTTTTACTTATGAAGTAGTCAATCTCATATACTAAAGTATGAAGATTGCTAAATAAATGTGTGAATGCTTGTTAGAAAACAAGTTTACCAAATTGACTTGATATTAAAATTTCATTTAGAACACTACTTATATATCTATATAAATTCTTATTGTGATGATTGTATAACTATTCATTTGACTTTAGATCTCCAAAATAGTTCGTACAAAGATTGCTACAATTTAATAACTTATCATAGTCAACCTTAGCTCAATTAATAATCATTGGATATAACTTGAAGTAGATGAAGGTAGTTAGGTGATTAATATAGATTCATCACCCTAAAGTGATTAGGGAGAATGTTTTATTTTTCTTGATTAGTATTAATTTGAGAAATCTTTAGCCAAGGTGAAATGATATTTTGAAAATAATTTTCAAATATTATTAATAGAATCAACTACTAATGGTAGAGAACTAATATGATTCGACTTAAATAGAGTAGACGTTAATTTTATGCTCTATATCTAATTGAAACATTAAGTGATGAAAGAATTAAATTATATAAAAAATCATGCATGAAAAATTAGTCAAACCTCTTTAACGTTCTTAATAGTTGGGTAGCCATGATGTTATGCTATATGCAAAATTTGATCTATGTATATAAATCATTTAATTAGAGAATTAAATATAAATTAAATGAGTTTAATTTATCTAATCCTAAATATGATTTAAAATTATAATTATCTCCATTACTAATATATTTAAGAACCTAATGAGTTATACACAAAGAACAATTAAAAAGAAAAAAGATAATTTAATCAAGTTGGACTTAAGAAATCCTAAAGGTTAAATATGAGATATTTAATAAATAAGAACCAATAGAGATATTGGATCATATTTGGACCTAACTCGTATTTACCTAGAATTATTTATAATTATAATTAAACTTTAATTGAAATTAGAATTATAATTCAGTTAAACTACTAAAAGATTTAAAACCTATAATAAATAGATATAGGCTCTAAAGGAGCTAACACTTCTTACTCACCCTTCTCTACATTATTTCTAAAGTTCTCATAACCAATTTGTATGGATATTAGAGGTGGAATATGTGTACGACTATGGTGATTATGGTGAACTAATTTTAGAAACAATTCAAGAAAAATTGCCAGAAAATGATTAATCTATACATTAATGTGCGATCTATATTTATTTTTATGTTGTTCATACATCAATCATGTTATAGGAAATTTAAATTGAACTTAGCTTTTAGAAAATCAAACAACTTTTTACTTTTCTTATGGACTTTAGTTTTTACTTTAATTCTATAACTTGATTAAGAATAATTGATAGCTATTAATAATAAATATGAAATTGAAATTTTTATAGTTGAAAACTCTAATTACATAACATAAGTAAATTAAAAGGAAAAATCAAAACTACATACACTCTAAAAAGTTTATATTATAAAATCTTAGAATTAAGAATTTTGGAAATGTAATAAGATAAAATAACCATGAAAAATAATAATATAAGTTTTTGAAACTAGCTCCCTTCACATATAATGAGCCGCCTAAACTGAAGGGTTTTGAGAGGGTCTAGGGAGAAATTGAATCAGATTTAAGTGAACCCATATATAATTAAGACATTATATCTCAACACAAAACCTTAAAGCAATGGGTTATGAGTTCTATCTTTGTCTATAACTTACTTTATCCTTATGTCTCTTTTCGATGTTAGATTACCCCACTTATGAATTTCTAACATCTCTCCCTTATAAGTAGATCCATCCATATCAGATTAACCCCCCAAACTTATAGCTTATGTGAAGTCATTCAAGTCATTCTATAAATCCATGAATCTTTATTTATCAAACTTCACTAACCTAGCTCTGATACCAATTAAAGGTTTTGAGGAGGCCTCCGGAGAAATTAGATCAGATTCAAGTGAACCCGTGTACAATTAGGAAATCATATCTTAACTCAAAGACTTAAGACAATGGGTTATGAGTCCTATCTTTTTATATAACTCACTTTATCCTTATATCACTTTACAATATGGATTTAATACACTTATGAATTTCCATCAAAAACAACTAAAATATTTTTGGTCACCTTTTAATGCCATCACCTAAACTAACATATCTTAGCTCTTCCCTAAAAAGAATTTCACACAGATAAGAAATCTAAACCATTTAGTAGTAAGAATGGTTGCTTCTTGCAAGATGGTGACGTTATGAAGTGTTGTGAGTCATCTAACAAAGCAATAGAGTTAAGTTATTGGATAAACAAGTTCTTGGAATTTTTTTTTAACGGTGATTAACAAGTGAGCTATTTTGCTGCTTGGAGAAGACTAGGAGATGGGTTTCCAATACTGCCACTAATAACTAGGTCTTTATTATTGTTGTAGTTTTGTGTAGTTTGCTAATAGTTTTGAAGTTACTTGTGTTATGCGAGTATTGATTTGTTAGTGATGGTCGAAGAAGGAAGAAGTTGATGGCAGGCTAGATCCAGTATTTATAGCAAAGATGCAATGGCTGCTCCTAGTACAATGGTCTAAAATTAAATAATACAAAGTGAAGTTCATGGTGGTTCACCTCTACCCATAGTGGTTGCTAGGGAACAAAATCCTCTATACCCACTATGCTGTACCTACTCTGTTCCACGCGATCTTCTCCACATAAATATGTGGAACTCAGAAAAATGTATAGATGAGATCGTGTGAAACAGAGTAGATACAAGGTAGTGGGTACAGAGAATTTGATCCGAGCTGCTAGTATATGCTTCTCTTAGTTAATGGTCAACGACAACATGTGGGATAACTGACGGTGCTCAAGGTTGAAGGCAAATGTGACAACTTTTGAAAATGGCAAATATGGTTGCTTTTGTGGGTTTTCTAAGGACGAAGAGGAGTGTTTGAACATGTGGACATGTTATTCTATAGTTGGAATAGATTATTTCAAAGCTTGAATTAAGTTATTCTAGTATTATAATAAGTTTGTTTGGATTAGTTTTAGGTGTGACTTAAATTTATAAGGAATTTATTTAATTTTTGATTTAAAGTAATCCTTATAATAAATAAAATTATTTTAAGTGTGAAATAATGTATTCTTAATTTAATCTAATTTTTAAACTCAATTTAAAAGAGTTTTAAATTCAAAATCAATTCAAAACTGTACCAAATATTAAACTAATAAGATAAGAAGTTTAAGGTTTAAAGGTTTAACAATTAAATAAAAACTATAAGAATAATTAAAAATATAATATCAAAAAAGTTCTTTGTTGAGATAAAAAGAGTAAATAAATGTCTATTAATTTATAATAATAAATCTAATAATTCTAACTGAAAATTGATTATAAAATAAAAATAAAAATAACATTAACAACTAAAATTATGTTCCTAAGAATGTTGTACTTCATTATCATTAAAAATTCTAAATTCTTTATCACTGTTTAAAGACTCATAAATCACGTTTTAATCCAAAGTATTTGCTTCATCCTCTACTGCATTTAAATAAATTGCAAATCAATAATAGAGAATTACTTTTTATTTTAATACATAATACTTGTAATTTTTAAATATTAAAAAATAAGATATTAACTAACTTTCAGTAGATATTCTTAATTCATTTGTAATGGCAAATGCATTTTCTTCATAAATCACCTTTTCAAGTTCACTATACTCAAGATCAGGTGATGGTTTTTTTCTTCAATTCAAAAATCATCACGGACAATACAATCAATATAAATTGGATTATACGTTCTCTTCTTACTAAGTATTCTGAATGCATAATAGAGAAATTATATAATTAATGTTTTTATAATTATTAAAATATAATTCAATCAATATAATAGTTATTCTTCATCCTTAGATTATAAGTAACATAAACAAGGTCATTGAGTTTTTGATCTTCCAAATGATTTTGTTTTTTTATGAATACATTAAAATTTTGTTTTAATTTGTTTTACAATCTGATGTAAAAGTTGTCTGACCAAGTAATCTAATAGCAAGTTTTTTCATTGCTGGAGCAATTTCACTAAATAATCTTCACCACTCATCTTTATTTTAAAGTAATATTTATAAGGAATAAAAATATATTATTAATAAGTAAATAATAAACTAAAAGTACGAAAACTTACTAGGTTGCATCTTTTTCATCATAAGTTCTCTCTTTGCAGATTTTCAAGTAAAACTCTTTAGACTTTTATGATACAATTTAATTTCATTTGTCGCTTTTGATTGCTCTTTATTAGAGAAAACACATTTGCATCCAATCATATTAAAAAAAGGCCACCTATAATATCAACTTCTATATATACATCTCCACCATATATGCAATAAGAATTAATAAAGGAATCTGCAAACGAATCCTTTCAATGAGATGCTTATCCCATTATTAGTCAAAAATATATGTATGACTTGCACAATTTCTCCTTACTTTTAAAAATATTATAATTATTTTACAAACTTTAAACATATCATTTTATAAATACCCTAAAGATGGTTTTTGATCTGAGTCAGCAATCCTCAACAATCATATAAGTGAAGGCACAATCTTCACAATAATCAAGCAAGCATCCCAAAATTTAATATATAGAATAATTATTTAAAGGTCTTTTCTTTTTTTTCCCTTTGCTAACTTATGACTTGAAAAGTTTTTACTTGTCACTAAATTTTGAAGTATTTATAATCATAAACACTTTTTAAACTTATAAATGTAGTTATAAACCTAGTAACAATAGGACACACAATCTTAACCCAATTGTCTTGTTTTCTTATGGATTCATAAGAGGTATAGGAATTAGACAGATGGAGAAACAAGCAATCTAAGAGTTGTGTGATATTGATATATATGAATTAGGAAAAGTGGAGCTGAAAAGTGGGTTTGGTGTATTAATTCTCTTAATGTGGTTTTCGGAGTATCTGACTATTCTAAATTAGAAAATGTTGATATTTGGAGTGAGAATAAGTTGTACCATAGAGACTCCATCAGTGATCTTACCTGAGTGAAATGCAAATTCCAATCGTCAATCCACTATATTGAAAGAAGTTGGCTTGGACTATAAGACGAATAAATGCCTCTGTAGAGTTTAAGCTTTTTTAGGGCATCACTCTTGGTTATTTAAAGTTTAAATATGTCAAAGATAAGGCAATTGATAACTTCAGTTTCTATCCATAAGAGTACCAGCCATAGAAGATTGCTTCTTTAATTTTACTTCCTTGATTATTCTTTGCCTTTTTAAACTTTATTTCAACTTAATCTCTTTTGGTTTTGTGTTATATATAATCTTATGGTATTATTTTTCTAAAATTGAAAAACATATTTGATAACAGTTAGACAAGATTTTATCTTATAAACACTCGACCAATTAAAGTGGAGTAAAATTAGAAGAGTTTGATAAGTGATTTAAAGTGGAATAGACTTAGGAGAGTTTAAGAAGTGAGTATAATCAAGTTCTTTGCTTTCAGTCACCATTATGCTTTTGGGTGTATATGGATAATATTTTAGGTTTATAAGTATGTAGTAGTTTTGTTTGATAAAATGACCAAGGGATGATCATAAATTTGTACTTTTCTTAGTTTCAATGAGTTATAGACTTGTAGGCTATAACAACAAAATCTTATAATCAAAAGAAACTTAATTGGCTTTTTTCTTCATTAACTTCTATTCAAATATATTCTTTTAAAATTCTAATAAGTTTATAGGGAATTATGTTTAAAGTTACTTGTTTGTGTGGTAACTAGTAATGATAATATCTTCAAAAATGACTTTAACTTTAGTACTTTATTATTGTAATCTCACTGTAGGCTATAATTAAGGAAAATAAAAGAACTAGAGTAATAAGTTTTGTGCTCCTCCTTAGTTGCCCATATGCTTTCACTTTAATCAATAATACTTTTCGAGTGCTCTTGTGGTGTCTGATTCAATTGCTTCACTTTGTGTGTGTTTTTTTTTATTTTTTAACTTATTTTAAACCTTTTTTTAATTATATTTTTTAATTGTATCATATTTTGGTTTAATTTGAAATTACTGGAAGTTATTTTGAATCCTTTTATTGTTTGCAATGAATTTTATTTCCTAAAAAATTTAAATTAAAGAAAATAATAATATAATTGACAATAATTACTTGTACAATAGCTTGTGAATTGAGCTATATGTTTTACTTATTGCAATCAATTGCTTTTTTACTTTAATATAAGCTATTAAGTTTAATATGACCTATAATTCATTAGTTTTACTTTTTCATCATCGTGAGTTGCATCTAAATTAATTGCATCATTTTTGTTGGAACCAATTAATATAAATAGAAAATTTATCCTTTTTATAAATATTCATGTCGCAAATATTCATTATTGTATAAAAAACAAAAGATCTTTTGATCTTATTTTGGCTAATTTGGGAGATATTGTCAATTATTTTTTCATTTCGGTTGAAATTAGAGTGGGGAATAATAAATCATTAAACAAAGATTAGGTAAACTTAACATCTTCCATTCATGTTAAGGTTGATTCAATATGAAATAAATTTTCTTCTTCTCAAATATCTAATAAAAATATTCAATATTATTATATTTCTTATTGTAGAATGTCTAAAGAGGAGTGAGATTTATCGAATGAAAGAACATCTTGCTAGTGTTAAGGGTAATATTGCTTATTATAAAAATGTACCATTTAATGCATAGGAGAGGATTGGAAATTACTTGCTTTAACAAGTAAAAAAGAAAAAAGAAAAAAGATGCTCATAGTGTATCTTTTATGAGCATCTTTTGGAGATGATAAAGCATAATAAGTTTTAGATAAAGGAAAGAGGAAAACTATTATTGACATTATTCTTGTTTTCCTTTAAATAGTTTAAATTCACCCTACTTTCAGAAAGCAATAAATGTTAAAATAATGCTAAGTCTAGGATTTAAGCCACCTTCTTATTATTAGATTCATGTGCATTTACTTTAAAATTTAGAAAAAGGATTTACATTGAAACTGTAGCCTAATAAACAATGAAAATTGAGGCCTCAATTAACAAAACAAAGATTATGCATGCAAGGCTAAACTAAAGGGAGAAGTAAGAAAGGAGATTCATTCATTTAGATAAGTTACTGAAAAGTATAAGCCATTAATGTACAACTACGAGGATAGCATTTACTAGAGAAAGAGATATAAATTACTGCTATTAGAGGGGCTATATCTAATAGTCAACAGGGTACCCAGATAATACATAACTAAAAGAAGGATACTTGAAGAATTAATCATAATCCAGTACGGATCAAAAATGGAGAACAAGACATTACATAGTACTACTTCTACTAACTTTTGATAAGATATTTATATATTAAAATAATCAAGTCACTTATGTAAGGAGTCAACTAATGGTCTTTAAACGAATTCCTTTACATGATTAGTGATTGTATTTTTTATACATTAATATAGTATTAAGTATTCAGATTTCTGGTATTGGTTATATTAAGACATGGTATTCTTAGTACACATTGATATTTTTCTACATAACGTGAATGCGTTACTTATCTATAATGGGTACTAGTATTATATCTACATAAGAGAGGAATTGAATGTATAAAGGTTGTACATGATATTCTTTATACTGAGTAATGATATTCTCATATTAAAATGAATATATGTGACTTATCTATTATAGGTGGTGATATTTTTTTGTACATATACATGGTATTTGATGTATAGTACTGATATAGTTTATATTAAGGCATGGTATTCTTTGTACTTGATAATGACATTTTCATATTAAAATGAAGGTGTGACTTATCTATTATGGGTGGTGGTGTTTATCTACGTAGGCATAGTATTGGATGTATAAAGTCCTAGCATATTTTGTATTGAGTCATGATATTCTTTGTAACTCAATAATGGTATTCTCGTATTAAATTGATGGTGTGACTTATCTGTTATGAGTGGTGGTATTTTTTACATATAAGCATAGTATTGGATATATAGGATCCTAATATAGTTTGTATCAAGGTATGGTGTTCTTGATAATCATATATGAATTTCTATATTAAAGTGAAGTTGTTACTTATATGTAATAACTGTTGGTATTATTTATACATATGAGTAGCATTAAATTTATGAAGATTATACATAGTATTCTTTATACTAAGTCATAGAATTTTCATATTAAAGTGAAGTGTGACTCATTTTTTATGAGTGGTAGTATTTTTTATAAAGAGGCAAGATATTAAATGTATAGAGTCCTCATATGGTTTTTATTAAGTCTAGTATTCTTTGTGCTTAATGATGGTATTTTCATATCGAAGTGCAAGTGAGACTTATATGTGATGAATTGTGGTATTATGTGTGTGTGTGTGTGTGTGTGTGTGTGGTATTGGATGTATGTAATCAGAGTATAGTTATGATGAGTAATGTTAATCTTTGTACTCGGTAATGATATTCTCTTATTAAATTAAAGATTTGACTTATCTGTTATGAATGGTGATATTTTTATACAAAGGAGTGATATTAAATGTATCGAGTTTTGGTATAGTTTATATTAAGACATGATATTCTCATTTTAAAGTGAAGGTATGACTTATTCGTTAAGATGACAATTTTTTTTTTGTAGATAGGCACTTATTATTTTTATGGGATAGTAATATTTTTTAATATATTTGATGTTATTTTTATCTTTATAATATTTTCAACTTGTCACTGAAACTTTATAAGGTTCGCATAAGCTAAATCATCGAAGACTAAGTTCCTAGGCTCAATCTTGAAATTGAAGATAACATAAGATAGTACCTCATCTTTATTGATGTCTGACAAAATCCAATGGTGACTTTGTTTAATGAAAAGGAAAAAAAGAAGAAGAGAAAGAATAGTAGAAATAAAAATTAAAAAAAGAATACATCTAACAAAAAATATTAATGTTTCAGACATCAATTATCCTAACTAACAAAAACAAAATTATTATTTATTCATTTATAATTAAAATTACTCATTTAATCTCTATTATATATTTCAATTTAAAATACAAACTTAGCAAATGGGTGATCATGAATAGCTACCACCAATGTGCTATGTGGGCGGTCCCAGTTGAAAATTGTATACAAGTGAATTTTGATTACTTTGGAATGACAATTCATCTAAATTGATCCAGAGGTGCCTTCAGGAGGGATGATGATTGGTGTACTAAAGAGTCAATTTCTTTATCGATAACCACAATGTGGTATAGAGCACCATGAGCAACATGAGTAGCGGCGAAACCAATGGTTAGAAGCAGGTTTTACAATCACTGTTGACTCTGATTGCTGACTTTTAGCTCCTTAATATTAGATTTTTGATTTTTGGCCCTTGTCCCTCCCAAAAAGCTACATAAACCAGATAAATTTGATCAACATGTTAAAAGTACTAGTAAGGAAAATTCTCATGGGTGAATGACATACTTATTGAGAGAAAGAGAATGCCATCTTTTTTGGTTACTATTCTAACTGTAGCAACATGACCAACTACAATTAGAAGTAGAACAGAAGCTTCTTGAACACCTAAACGTGTACTTTAGCCATGTATAGTGGCATAACGGTCGGCTACAATTAGAACAATAGCATAATGACCATGAAGATTTCTTTTTGCTGCAACAGACAAAGGTTCTTTTCATTGAAATGTATGCATAACGTTAATGTAGATAGTAGTATATATATTTTGTTTACTAACACATTCACAAACAATTAATGTATATCAACAAATATTTACATTATCTTTATTAAGTCAACTATCTATTGTAATTAGCCTTTATTTTCTCCTGAAATCATATACATTAATACTATATTGATTTGTTACTTTAGATACAAACACCTAAAGTATATAAATAGGTGGATATACATCATATTATTCACACACTAAAATATAGAGAGCATTGTATTTTCTATTCATTCGCTATTTCTGCATGGTATTAGAGTCTTATGTATAACAAAAGGACTCCAAACTTTAGAGCCTTCTCCATTCTTTCTCTCAGGCATTTTGCTTTCATATTCTTGGTTTTTAAATCTGCTCCAAAAATAATTTGTCATATACCAAATTGCTAATCTTCTTAATTAGATATCAACAACATAAACTTCAGCTTTAAAATAAGCTCCATAGGCCCCACGCGCCGTCAATAGCTATTGATCTTTGAAAACTTAGTTACAAGTTTTTTTGAGGAAGAGGACAACCTAAACAATTTAGTTTCACTCCAAGGTAAAATGACGCCGTTTAAATACAAGAAGGGAGATACATGTCATCGCTATGTCATCTAACATGCCAATGCCACATCATCTGCCATATAACCCAGAATCTTAGTCATTTACCACGTCATTGCATGTTATCTTTACAAGTGCCATTTCCTTATTTGTCTTGATGTTGTCTTCTTTGTTTGGTTCAAACCGATCGATTTGGTCTAAAAAGAAGTTGACTGACACTTTGACCACCCAATTCAGTACATTTTAATTTGGATTTTCTGCAAAAACCAGACAAGTTCCTAAGGTTTTTGGATGCTTTGAATCCAATTATGAGATTTAAATAACTAAAATTTATCCCGATAAGTAGTTTTTCTCCTATTTTATTGTCTTCTTTCACTATGGATGCATTTAAACTTCCCCAATACATTCAAACCTTATTAATATCATCTTTGATGACTCCAACTATGATCTTTGGGTGGAGGAAATGTGTAGCTTTCTTAAGGGGAGACTCCTTTGACGTATTGTTACTAGAGAAATATCTAACTCAAAAAAAGATGAAGACATTGACATATTCACGAAATGTTTAGTGGCATGGGATGGAATGAATCATCAAATCTTAACATGGTTTTGAAATAAATGTGCCAAAGCCATCAAACTTGATTTTCAACAATTTGACGCAACTCAGGAGGCATGGAATTTCTTGAAAAATTGTAACTGTGTATCCAATGATATCCACCGATGTAAGTTGTATAAGAGACTTCATTACACGCAACATATACAGACAATATCCAATTATGTGTCTAAATTGCAAGAATTTTGATATCAACTAACACTTAACGATCCTGCCTGCCCTAGTCCTAATGGTACTGTGCTCTACGCGAATCTTCGAGATCATCAACATATAAAACATTTGCTTTTGACTCCCAAGGATGAATTTGAACTCTTTCTCAATTCTCTTCTTCATAAAGGAGTTCCTCCCAATTTCGACACTTTTATTATGGAGCTCATATAAGAGGAAAGTCAGTTCAATATGCTTTGAATTGAAAATCTGTCTCATCCATTGATGTTGTCCTAGAAACTTATACTTCGTCTTAAACTTCTCACAACTTAGGTAGGAAGTTTTATAAAGGATCTTATAACTACTATAAAAAGCTCAGACATCATATCTCTGAATTTAGTAAATGACTCAAATAGAACTCTGGACAAGGTAATTCTTCTAATTCTCTCTAGCCTACTTCCACTGATGATGTTGCTGTCACTTAGGTCAATAGAAAGCATCTCTCCCAAACTCTCTTTAAAGGACCTCCATGCCCTTCTTTAACAATTTCAATTAGATTTTGGTACAACCTCCTCTTTTGTCCTATCTATCACATCAGGTATCTCAAACTTTTGGTATCTCGATTTTACTTATTGCAATCATATGACCTCTGATTCTTCTATTCTTAAATATTTAATAATACCATCTATGCCACAAATTTTTCACACTATACTATGTATGTACAACATATAAGTACTATTCACACATATATATTATACCTACATGAAACCTTTCTTGTTCACAAACTCTAACTAAATCTTATTTCTATTGGATAATTTTATGAACTTGGTGCTAACTTATCCTTTTCAAATTATGGTTGTATTGTATAGGGTCCATAGATGGGTAAAATCATTAGGAAAGGTCGTAAGGTTGGACAACAGTTTGAGCTTACTTTATTAAATCTTCCTTTAAAGCTTATTGTTAGTGCTATCACCTATCATATATGGCACTATTTTTTGGGTCATCTTTCTACCTCTAGATTAAGCTTTAATCCCTAGCAGTAACTTAGGTCATGTTAAGATTGAACAGTTTGATTGTGTCCTTTGTCAACTATCTAAAAGTCACGCTTTACTATCTTTCTCTTACTGATTCTATCTCTTAGCACCTTTTGATCTAATTCATTATGATATTTAGGGTCTTACTACTCACGAAACTATAGGTGGCATTAAATATTATGTGATCTTTATAGATGATTTATTCTCGCTATATATGGATTTATCTGATGCGTCACAGATTTGAACTATTGTCCATTTACTCTCCTTTTGCTAATATGATTCACACTCAATTCTCTTGTAAGATTAAAGTATTTTAGATTGATAAAGCAAAGGAATAGAAAGATACAAAATCAACAGGAGACCATCATTCAAAGATCCTGTCTAAACAAATCTTAATAAAATGGTCGGGCTGAATGTAAACATAGACATATTTTTGACCCTACTCGAGCCCTCATTATATCATCCTCTTATCCTGAAAACCTTTAGGAGAAGTAGCCTTTACTACTATCTACACAATTAAACACATTTCCTCTCCATTCATAGTTAATATCTCTCTGTATGGGTGCTTATTTAATTATGCTCCTAATTATCAGTCTCTTAAAGTTTTTGGATGTGTGTGCTTTGTTCTATTACAACCTTATAAGCACACCAAACTTGAATCGATAGCGTATTTATGTTATTTTCTAGAGTGTGAGATAGAACATAAAGGATATAGATATTGGGATCTATTATCTCAAAGACTACAAATCTCTCGATATGTCATTTTTTGGGAACATGAAATGTTTTTCATAATATCGAAATTCTAAGTTGGCGATCACATAAATTTTTTTGATCATACCATACATTTGTTTTCTGATATTTCTTTTATAGGTTTGTCTTACAGCTATAACAACTTAAAAAAACTGATAGTTAATTCTATTATATCTTCTCCAGCTGCAAATCCTCCATCATCACTATATAGTTCTTCCTCTCTTATTCATTCATAAGAATCTAATGAGTCTTCACTCCTTTTCGATCCTCTCATGAAAGTGAACCATCTATTCATTTTAAAGACTTCCATGTTTATTCCACTATTATTTCTCTATATGAACCTTGCACCTATCGCGAGGCCAGCTCTAACCTCTTATGGAAACAAGCAATGGAAAAAGAATTACAAGTTCTCTACAACACCAATGCTTAGGGCTTAGTTAACCTACCTTCAGATAAGCCTGTCATTGGCTTTAAATGGGTATACAAAATCAAGAATTGAGTTGACAGATTAGTCGAAAGATAAAAAGCATGAATGGTTATAAAAAGTTTTACTCAATAATATGACATCGACTATAAGGAGACCTTTACTTCATTGGCTCACCTAACTTTAGCCGTAGTCTTGTTGTTGTAACAACAAGCAAGCGTTGGGAATTGTTCTAAATAGATGTCAAGAATGCCTTTCTTAATGGTTAACTTTATAAAGGAGTATATATGCAACCTCCAACCTCCTCCTGGGTATTCTGCTCTGCCTAATAAAGTTTTTCGTCTTCGTAAAGCGTTGTATGGCCTTAAGCAAGCTCCTCCGACGTGGTTTGCTAAATTTAGCTCCATCATTAACTTTCTTGACATTATTTCAAGACAGTTAATGATGGAGCTAAATTTAGCAAATGTCAAGTTCTTATGATCATGCTTTGTTTATCTGGAAAACATACCAAGGGTGCACTCTTCTCCTTCTATATGTTGATGACATGATAATAATTGGCGATGACACTTAGGGGATCACTACTCTTAAATTTTGTCTTCATCAACAATTTAAAATGAAAGATTTAGGTCCACTAAGCTATTTTTTAGGACTTGAAGTATCTTTTGATGATTCAAGGTACTACTTATCTCAAGCAAAGTATACTACTCATCTTATCTCTCGTGCTGGTCTCACTAACAATAAGATTGCCAGCACTTTACTCGACTTTAATGATTATATCTCTGCCATTGATGGAACTCCTCTGAGTGATGGTGCAATTCATTAACAACTAGTTAGTAATTTTATATACCTTACTATCACTCGTCTAGACTACATTTTCAGTCCGTTTATGTCTACACTTCGTACCACTCACTTTTCTGTTGTTCTTCATGTACTCTAATACATTCGAAGCACTTTATTTCATAAACTTCACTCCAATCATTCATATTTATTATATTTACATGCATATTCAAATACTGACCAGGCTAGAGACCAATTGATCATCGATTTACCATTGGATACTATTTCTTTCTTAACACATATCTCGTTTCTTGGCATAGCAAGAAGCAAATGATTGTCTCTCGCTCAAGCACTAAATTAGAATATTAAACCCTAGCTAACACTGCCTCTGAACTTTTATGGTTATACGATGGCTACTTCAAGACATCAGTGTCACCTTTTCTTCATCAGTTACTCTTTTTTATAATCATAGTGTCATACAGATTGCTATCAATGATGTCTTTCATGAATGAACTAAATACATCGAGATCGATTGTCATTTTGTGCATCATCATGTGCTTCACAAAACTATGCAATTTCTCCCAATCTCATCTCAAGTACAAATTGCTAATTTTTTAACCAAATCACATTTTCCTCGACATTTTTAATATCTTCTCTCTGAATTCAAGTTATCATCTTCACTATCACCTTGAGTTTAAGGGAGATATTAACATATATCAACAGATATTTCCCTTGTAATTAGCCTTTATTTTCCTCTAAAATCATATACATTAATGCTGTGTTGATTTGTTACTTTAGTTAGAGAGAGAGTGTATAAATAGGTAGATATACATCATATTTTTTGCAAACAGAAATACAGATAGCATTTCTACATTTCTATTCGTCCACTGTTTCTACATTAAAATATTTTAATGACATACTTATAGATGTCGCACATATAAACTATAAAGCTCATGCACGTAATGTGTACGTAATAGACACGATAAATGAAGAAAAGTTGTTTTTTGGCATGGCACTCACATAACAAAGAGACGGTCGGATACCTCTTTTGTAAGCATGCAACGATTAAATGGATTAAGACGAGGAACAAAAATTTTAGTAGACTGGAAGCTGTCATAACTTACGTTGGAAAATAAAAGGAGCTTGTGCTCTTTCCACTTTCACTAGAAAGGTTGGAAGTGGCAGTAGATTTCCAAGACACAGCTGGAGCTTGTTTCTTTTGTTCCGTCTGAAGACTCTGAACTTTAGTGGTTTCTTTTCTTTCATCTTTAACGGTCTCATCCATTGATCCGGTTTCTGCAATGTCCTCAAGTTTTTCATTAAGTTCATCAGTTTTATTGGCTTGTTCATTAATTTTGGCTTGTGTACTTGGAGACTGATTTTCGACTCTTAATACTGCAAGTGGAGGTGGTGGGCTAAGCGTAACCAAGTCATTTGAACTTGGAAGTTCTCCACTCTTTGTTAGATTACTCATCGCAAAAGCATGTTCTCTAGCCAAACTGTTAACTTGAATGCTGAAAAGAGACTCGTTGGAAGCAATACTCCATTCCATTGGAGTTAGCGGTTTGTCGAATATGTCTGAAGGAATCCTAAATGGATCAAAAGCATTTGGTCGTTCCATGACCTGGATATGAGGGCACTGAGTTGGTGCAAGACCACGTTCTAGGGATTCATGGGTTATATCAGAAACCGGAGATGTTGTTGAGAAACCTGGAGAGCCGTTTCCATCTTCTTCCGAGTTTGAGGAATTACTACTAGAGATATCATTTTCATCATTTTTCAATGCTGTTGAAATATCCTCTTTAGCTTTGTCTCAGATAGTAACGCTATATATAGGACTGAAATCTTCAATTGCGTTCATCGGAACAAGATCGTCCAAGGATGAGGCTAATGATGAATAAGAACCGAATTTAGTAACTGGCATGACTGCAGAATCTTTATTACTAATGTAATCTGGTGTTGAATGTTTACTGCTGTTAAATCCATCAAAAAGATCTGGGCCTGAGTCATAATGTATACTGTTCTTATTCCGATCGATTACCACTGGATGTATCGTTAAATGATCGGAGTCATTAGTGGCTCCCCAAATATGAGCCTTTAAATGATCAGAATCATTACTTGGTACTCGAAAATGAAGCTTTAAATGATCAGAGTCATTGCTTGCTACTCGAACATGAAGCCTTGGATACGGAAGAAACTGAGTTATGCTTTCATTTCCATCAATAAACTCCGGTTGTGAATCTGAATGCTTACTACCACTCTCGTATTCGAAGTCCATCACTGGGAATATCGATAGAATTCAGATTGAAAGTAATGAAAATTCTAACATTGCATACAGATGAAAGGCCAGTGTGGATACATGTATCCCAAAAACTTGCTCAGCAGAATGATAATTATGACTAGTCTAAAAGAAAAGGATAATATCTTCGTTAAGCAAATATAGAATGTTTGCTTAAACGTGCAATAATTCGAATACCTAATTTCTAAGGAATATTATCAAGAATTCAGTAACCACAAACATATATATAACAGCGTCTATCAGGTAAAACAAAACCAAAGGGCTTCTTAACTTGCTCTTATAAACCTTCATACATCAGTTTTCATGAAGCTCATATCATTCAGGCAAAAGGGTAAAACACGAATCTTAATTGTTTGTAAAAGAAGAGGTCGTTCTTATATTTAAATTAGGATTAAGATGACTAATAACTGCCCTGTAAACAAATTCGTCTTTTAAATTCCTAAGTTGATGACGGGCAATTTCACAAATTCAGAATTTTGCGCAAAAGATAATCCTTAAAAAACTGGAACTTAAATCTCATAATAACTCGAGTTCGTAAACCAATCCTATTTATTACCCATTCTTATTCAATCATTTCACAACTATATGCATTAATTTTATCAACTTTTTTTTGGTTAATTATCCTTCTAATCCATCTTTGCATACCCAGAAAGTAAATAGATGAATAAAAAACATATGGATCAAACACAAAAAAACTTACTTTTTTATGCCATGAAATGCTATTCTGGTCCAATAATCTTAGCTGAAATTACAGCAACGGACAATGCAGGAGTTGATCACCTCCGCATTGAGAAAGAAGATGAAGGGTTGGAACACTGAACCATTGAAACCAACCAAAACAGAATCCATTGCCTGAAGTTAAAAGGTTAGAGTTTTAGGTAACAGAGATTGCTCCGAGATCCAAATCGGTCTTAATTGTTTGTCTGACTTGTTGGTATGAAATCTTTTTGACTTTATTTTCTTGTTTTGTTTATTTGAATTATACAGGACCTTTTTTATTTGATTAAATAGGTAGTGGGAATTTTAGGGATTAGTGCAAAAGAAAACCTGGTGTTAGCGAAAATTTAGAGATTGGTGTTGAAGGAACGAAGGTGCTTTTCGCGTCTACTTTCTTACTGTTCCCTTGTTCTTCTTCTTTCATTTTTTTATTAAAACATTTCATTCTCATTAATTCAGTTATATATTTATGTATAATAATTTGGTCGAAACTAACATTGTACATAAACTAACAAGGTTATGTGACCCCTAATTTCCTCAAAGAGATGAGTTGGGTTTTACCATTTTTTTTTTTGTTTTATTCGGGAGCTACGAATAGAAATAGCGCATTGTTGATGAAGTGTTATCAGAAGAAAAGTTGACGCCCAACAACTACGAAGATGAGTATTCTCATCTTGAAAATGGTTCGACGCTGAAACTATTAACACAATTGCCTTGTGTTGGTAGTGTTAATATTTCAGATTGAATCACTATAGCATAATCCTTTTGGTCCAAGCACCTTGAAACATTAATGTTGTTGAAAAATTGGAACAAGATCTGATTCATGCAACAAAATAAATATAAAACCTTTTTATTTGATTCTAATTAAATATAATTGGGCATAATAAGATCTAATATTTAATATTAGTCCTTATTTATTAAATATATTATATTTAATCATAAAAATTTTCAAATATTACACATTAAGTTCTACATGATTAAAGCATCTTTTTCTCTTTAAATTGTTCTTTATATGTGACTCATTAAGTTTTAAAATATGTTGATAATGAGTATAAATTACAAGCCCATATTATGTTAGGATTAGATAAATTAAATTATTTTAATTCATCTTTAGTTCTTTAATTAAATAACTTGTCTCTATAAATCAAATTTGGCATCTAGCAATATATCATGACCATCCAAATATTTAGTAACGTCAAAATAATATAGAATAACCTTTCCTTAGATTTTTTTTGTAAAATTTAATTATTTCATCATATAATGTACTAATTAGACATAGAGCATGAAATTAATTTCTATTTTATTTTAGTCTACATCATATTAGTTCTCTAGCTTTAATAATTAATTATATTAATGATATTTGTAAATTGTTTTACAAAGTTTCTTTTCACCTTAACTAAGGATTTCTTAAATCAATACTAATTGAGAATAACGAAAAATTCTTCCTAATCACTTTAAAGTGGTGAATCCTATATTGATTACTAAACTACCTCAACAGTTCATGTTATATTCAATGACTACTGCCTAAGCAAAACATTGACTAGGTTATAAGTAGTATCAAAACATAGCAATCCCCATACAAAATACTTGGGATATCTAAAGTAAAAAGATAATTTATACAATAATCACAATGAAAATTTTCATAGATATATAAATAATGTTCTTAATAGAATTATCATATGAGGTCAATTCAGTGGACTTGTTCTCTAAAAGCCACCTACATATTTGTTTAATTATCTTAGTACTTTAATCCATAAGATCAACTACTTTCTCCATACGAAAGAAACATAACATTTACTAGACTTTTCAAGCTCTATTAATGTTCAATCTTAATAAAGCAATGATTAGGAATAATTTAATGATAATATATAAATGTAATATTAATCTTATAATTATTATCTCATCATAATTTTGTTTGTAATGTACATTTATCTTATGGATTTTATCATATACATTTGAATATATATAAAATGTATTTAAATAATTATGTCATTAAATTACAACTAACTGATTAGCTATAAGGCATAAACCAATAATGAATGGTTATATCACAATTCCTTAAACATATTCTTACACTTTATAAGAACATATTTCTTATAACCTTAAGATGAAGATGCATTCAAGAGAGTTTCTCCTATGGTTATTCCAGTTAGACCAATATAATTTGTTCTTTTAATTTGGATGTATCAACGGAAAACTTAGTTTAACAATCCATATTCCTCCATCTAAAGACATATATTTTCAGTTTATTATTGGGTATCACCTAAGTAAGTGCTAACAAATAGGAAGATAACTAATGAAAATAGAAGAAAGGATCAACAAGTATGATAGGCCATTTTTTCTTTTCAAGTTGTCAGTAACTAGATTGTAGAGGAAGGTCTTTAGGGGAATTTAAAAGATCTTTGTATATGGTGTATCCAATTTTATTATATAAATGGACTTATTTTGAAGTCATTTATATATTCAGTCACATCCTTATATATCTTTTAGCAATAATTTTTCAGAAGCTTTAACTTAGTAGCTAGATGTTAGACCTTGAAGTCCTAATAGTGGAATCATGCGGACATTGGCAAGCCTTAACCAATGTTTGACATGCGGAACAACAGAACAAGGCAAAGACTTACACGTAGGCAAGAGAAAAGGGGCAATGTCAAGTGTTGACGTGCAATATGCACTTTACGAAAATCTTTCATCAAATGCAAGATTCGGATGTGGGACCAAAAGAAGGCTTGAGATGGACATCAAGTGGAAGGTTAGCTAGATCAGACATATAATCGTGGCATACAAGAGTTCCAAGATGACTTAGTAAGTTAGATCGAGCTTGGTGAGAGTTTTTGTGAGAGTTTCAGACCTTGTACGAGTTGGCTTGGCTAAGACTAGGTTCTTGAAGGATTAAGGACTTAGTGTGTGCTCAAATGGACGGACCATAGCTAATGTAGTTGGTATAGGAAAGCATTAGGTGTACAAGTGTGCTATTGGCTTGGATGAATCATCATTAATGGGTAGAGATGAGAAGATCGTGGATGATGCGGCGGATAAGATCACAGTGGATGAACATCAACTTTAAGAGATAAAGATCACGTGAAACGATCATCTAAAGATAGAGGAGATCTTTGTGGATATGGATAGATCATTCTTAGGTAGATGTTATCTTTATCTCGTTATTGTGATGTAACTAAATCTTATTGGATAGAGTCCTGATTCGATGAGAATGTCATTCTATTAGCTAGAGTGATGTAGCTAGTAGAGTTATATTAGAATTCTAAGTTGGTCATCTAGAGGTGTCTATAAATAACTCATTTGAGCCTTACTCTTCAAATATAATAAGTATGGAGACACTCATATGTGAGAGAGCACTCCTTTGTATACTTTGAGGGAGGTAATAAAGGTTGGTTTTTGGCTATACCTCTTTCTTGTTGCCATGAATATTTAGTTCTTTTGTAGTATTCTTACAAGAGTGTAAGAGTTAAAAAAATGCGAGGGTCATGAGACATTCAAGAACAAGTAGTTTGGTCGATGGTCATAAGGAAAGACTGAATCTTATTTTAACGAACTTAAGTGAAAATAGTAGATAAGTTGGTGCTTAAAGGAAAATCTTTATAACAATTAGTATTAAAGCCAAATTTTGATATGGCAGGAGACATCAATTTGATAAAGCGTTCAACCAAGTGGAAGCACTCATTGGATTGATTCCTCAAGGGAGGAAGATGTGACATCTTACAATACTTAATTTAAGTTATTGGAAGTGCAAATCAACCACTTGCAACATCAAATAGTAGAGTTGATGAAGGCACTAGAGGAGACTAGGTTATAAGTGACGATCTTAAGGCATTTCATTGCAACACAGGATATTGGACGTATTGAAAGCACTTTGGTGAAGGTACGAGAGCCACAAGTTTTTGATGGAAAGCAGAGTGCCAAAGAGCTCAAAAATTTCTTGTGGGACATGGAGCTATACTTTATAGTGGCAAAGGAGTCCAATTCTAAGAAGGTGTAGATCATGACTATGTATTTAGTGAAAAATGCAAAGTTGTAGTGGAAAACGAGAACCTTCAATGACATCAATGCAAGTAGACCTCCTATTGACACTTAGGAGGAGATGAAGGGGTTAACGGATCGGTTCCTCTCTAACAATACTTCATAGCTTGTGAGGGAAGTTTTGAAGAAGTTGAAGCAAGATAACTCGATGGGGGAGTATGTAGGAAATTCACATCTTTGATGTTGGACTTGTAGAACATATTTGAGAAAGATAAGTTATTCAACTTTATAAGCAGCTTGCAAAGTTAGGCAAAAATGTAGTTTTGGAGGTAGAATGTGAAATACCTCCCAAATGTGATAGTTGCTAAGGATGCCTTAGTGAATCTCTAAATGCCACTACCAACGAGGGCAAGAAGAATGGTGCAACATGGAATGGCTCGAAGAAATGCAAAGAGAAGGTAGGTGAATCTTTTCAAGATAAGTTCAAGAAACATAACGCCTTATTCGACTCTTTTTATGCTAATTTCTAAAAAGATCTTAGACAATTAAGATACTATTGCCTATACTTCTTTCTGAAATAAATTCCACCAATAATGATTGATGATGTTATAAATCATGTTACAACCTAACATAGGTCTACATTCATTTAAATATGAAGCATTATGAAGAAAATATAAATTTTATTTATTTCATATAACATTCATCCATTATGAAAGAACTCCGAGATTTCTTCTATTATGAATTCTCCAGCAATGCTCCAAGTTTTTTTTAGAAAAATAAGGCATTAAGGTCATTAGGTCCTAAAGTTTCATAGGGATTAAAGCTAAACCAAGTGGTCTTGGTCTCTTGGCCAGTGATAGATTTAAGGAGTTTCTAATTCTAACATTAGAAATTGAATTAAAAAACAAGGATTCTAAAGATAGATAGGAGTAATAAGCTTGGTTAGGAAAGTTTAAAATGTCTTTAAAATCCTCTATAGTTAGCTGCTTTAGTATATGAAGCTCAAAAATAATTTTCCCTTCAAGGCTTTTAAGTATAGATATTTTGTTGATGTTCCTTTTAGCTAGCAGAGAATTGTAAAAAATCTTGAACATTTATCTTCCTCCTTCCACCAAAGATTCCTCGACATTTTCTTGATAAGAGAGTTGTGGATGTTGAACAACCGTATATAATTATAAAGAGCCTTCTTCTCCTTCGTTTTTTAGGCCTCATCTCTAAGGATTTGGTTAACTTGTTCTTGCAAAGTTTTAAAGCTTCCATTTTTTAGGACAATCCTCCTCACTCTCCTTTTATTAAAATCCTTGATTTTGTTTCTTTTGTTGCTTTTAGTCTTTTTATAAATTTCATAGTTAAGAAGTTATTGACTTCAATATTGCTTCCTCTTCTTAATGCATCTTTGAAACCTTGTAAGTCAAGTAGGTAATTACTGAATTTGAATATGGTAGTACTGTTAGACTCATTAATAACCATATTGACTTTGATGGGTGGATGATTATAATATAATAGGAGATTAAAATAAGACCAACAGTTTAGAAAGATGTAAGTCAATGTCCATTGACTAGACACCTATCCAAATTTTTTCCAACAGTTTAGAAAGATGTAAGCCAATGTCCATTGACTAGACACCTATCCAAAATTTTTCTTATAAGCTATCTTTTCAATTGATTATTGCACTAGGTAAAGAATTGACCAATATATCTTGAGTCGATGAGACTTAATTTGGAAAAGCAGTCAGTTAAATCCTCATTATAAGGGCTTATTTTGGCAATTTGCCTCTCAACTTCTTCATCAAACAAGGTATAATTAAAGTCACTAAGGATTATCCAAAGAATTAAAATATCTACATTAAGGATATAAGATCTCTATAAAGCTTCTTCCTTAATGAACCTAAGTTAACAGCATACATAAGTGTAATTTTTGAAGTAAATCACACGTTAGTATAGACTTTACGTACAAGAAACTCGATATACAAGAAGGGGGTTGAATGGTGTATCCTTTTTGTACGTATAAAATCTTGCTAAGAACTTCTCTTTGTTGTTAAAAAGATATCACAAATTATTAGTTAGTTAAATCGCAAATAACTTCTTTTTTTTAACAACAAAATAAATTGAAGTAAAGAATAGAAGGATAGACACTGCGATTTTTATACTGGTTCACCCCAAACTGTGGGCTACGTCCAGTCCTCAGAGTTCTTCTGAGTGTCTCACTATACTCCAAACGATTACAAGTATTCTTTCTTCCCTTCCAAAGCCTCTTCAAGTCTCTTACAAAGTATTCTTTCAACTATCTTAGCCTCTTTAAGCTATCAGCCTTTCCTTTCTCTCACTAGAAAAAATTGTGAGCTTTTGTCATAGTAATGTTATCTCTCTTCGTATCACACTACAGAATTTCTCTTTTCTAAATAAGTACTATAATAATTTTCTCTCAGATTGTCTAACTTTCTAACTTGTCTAAGATTGTAACATCTTCGACTACGACTAGTATTTAAAGCCTTCGTCTCTAACTACTTCTTGATCTTTGATAACCGCTTCTTGATTCTTGATAACCGCTTCTTTAGTTGAGTTCTGTAACTAACTCTAACTAAATAACTGTATGACAAGTTACTGTATCTTCATGATACCGTTTATGTCTTTACGTCTGTGTTGACTTTGCGTCTGCATCTACATTTTGATTTCGCGTCTGCGTCTACATATGCATCTGTGTTGTGATTTTGCCTTCGCATCTGCGTCTGTGTTTTAACTTTGCATCTGCATTTTGTACTTTGACTTCACATCTGCGTCTGTGTCTGCGTTCTGTACTTTGACTTCGCATCTGCGTCTGTATCTGCGTCTGTTTTGTATTTGCGTCTGTATTTTGACTTTGCGTCTATGTTTGCGTCTGCGTCTATATTGACTTTAAGTCTGTGTTTCCTTCTGTGTCTGTGTTCTGTACTTTGTTTGCAAACTTAACACACTTGTCAAAAATGTTCATTTGTTTTTAACATTATTATTATTTGATTGTCATCAAAATTAATCATCGTAAATTCCTTTTGACTTAGCAATCTCCCCCTTTTTGATGATAACAAATAATCATAATTTTAGAAAAATCAAAGTTAATGAATTTTTATTCAATTGATGAACAACAAATGAATAAGACGACAACAAACAAAGAATAAGAATACATATATACATGCTATCTTCTTCTTTTCTTCTTTCTTCTTTTCTTCTCTTCTTATTTAATCTTGTCTGCCCCTTTTTTTTCTTCTTTTCTAATCTTGTCTCCCCTTTTTTTCTTCTTTTCTCCCCCTATTTGTTATTAATCAAAAAGGTTACCTGAGATGCTTTATTATTTCAGAAAACATGCGTTGCATATCCGTTCTGATCAACTTGAGGTCTTCTTCTATTGTAACTCATACATAAGCTAGTTCCTCATATAGATCACCTACTGAGTCTTGTAGATTATCAACCTTAGTATGAATTTCTTCCATCTCCTTCACTAAGGCTTCCTGACTCCGCTGCTCAGTATGTCTTACTTCTTCCATTCCAATAGTTTTGACTTGCTTGGTGGACTCGATGGATAGAATTATGTAACAACATATGTTTGTGAGGGTAAGACATCGAGTTCTATTATTTTTAAAACAGGAGGTTTGAAGAATTCCTTTCCTTCAGGGAGATCAAGGTCATCAGGTCTAGGTAGTTTTGAAATAGTTTTTCTAAGAAGGTAAAGGACATCTTTAATTAAGGGTATATAACTGAAAGGTCTAAAGTGCATGATTAGGTGCACAAAAGTCTCTAAGTTGACAAACATACCTCCAACCTCGATAGTTCTGTACTGTCCTTTAGTCACTCTTCCAACTACCTGAGAAGTTGCATTTGTGGTGAAGCGTCCACAATTACTTCCTGATGCTTTTGAAATGTGATGTGAAACATAGATTCCTCTCGATTGTTCTGCATTACATGCCTCATCTATGTTTCTCACTGCTTCATGTGTCTGTTCTTTAGTCAGGTTACCTGTTGTTTTTTCAGGGTACATCTTCTGTTTCCCTTTTTCCATATTGAGTACAATGTTTGAAGCTCTAGGTTGTATGTCAGGTACAATCTTGATCAATGTTTTACTCGTAACTGGGTAGATAGTGTACCGATCTTTAGTCATATTCAGTGGATATGGTTCTGACTTCTCATCCTTCAGAATCCCATACAGTCTCCTTTCTTTATGATTTAGAAGATGCATAGAGTGATTATTGATCAAAATAATCTCAACTTGTACCTTGACAAAAATTTTCACAGGTTCTATGATTATAATTGAGCTTTTGCTTCTAACAGGTACCTCTTCTTTAATTACCTTCATTCTTAAGTCCTCTTTTCTGATAGGATTATGAGATACCACTCTGTCTTCAACTGATTTTTCTTTTCGTTGACTCCAAGTTGAAGTAGTTTCTTTCTGACTGGTCTTTAACTTCTTACTTTCTTCTACCAGTCTAGAAGGTGGTTGTGGTTGGGTTCTCTTCCTTTCAAATTCCAACTTCTACTTAATTTCAGTCTCTTTGGTTGACTTCATCTGCTCTTGTTACCAAATTGAGACTAGAGATCTTGTAGCCTGTGGTGTCTTTTCTATTTGCTTAAGTTCTTCACCAAGAGTCATTTCTTTCCCTCTCTTTTGTTCTTCTTGTCGGAGAGTTAATATCGTTGGTGATCTTTTTGATTTTTTGATTTTCTCAAAATCAAGTGCCTCTGCGTTTCTTTTAATGACACTTGTTTTTTCAGATAGGCTCACCTGGCTTTCTTCTCTTTGCCTCATCGTCTTAGCTTCAGCTGCTACTTCTGATGATTTCTTCTTTTCGTCTATAGCCATTCTTTTAAAAGATTGAGGTTTTTTTTTCTCTTTGGGAGTAACATTCCCACTCATACTGCGTCTGACTGTATGCTCCCCCTCAATCCTTGCTCTCAGCGTAAAAGTTGTACTCAACCCCATTCTTCCAATAGTTGCCGTATTGATAATGCTTTTAATGTTTATCTTCATCCTGTTTCCTCTGTCAAGAAGAATTCCAGAATCTCTAAAGATTCTTGTTAGCAACATGCCATATGGAAAGGCATTAGAATCCTTCTTCGTCTTCATCATATATCGCAGAATCAGATATGGAAGATTTATAACCTTATGATTGAGTAGATAGAATAGCCATTGCTCATCTATTATTGTCACAACGTTTCTCGATCCTGTTCTTGGTATAATGCAATGAAAAAGTATATTGTGTAGAACTTTAGCTTTCGGAACAAGGTTCGACGACTTCTTGTCCTTTGGGTCACTATACCCATAGAGTTGTCGATTTACATGTGCCTTTTTTAGACGATTTTTAATCATCCATCTAGGGTTGTAAGACACCTCTTCTCCAACACATGGACATCCACTATTCTTCTCGATTAGCTCCAATGTCACAATAACCGACAGTGTATCCACCATTGATACTACTGTATCATCTACCACTTTTACATTCTTCCAAAATTCATAAACTTTATTCAGATAAACTGATTCATGAACCTGAAAGAAGTTTTTCCATCCGGCTGAATCAACTTCTGGTTCAATATCCATCTGATTCATCTTCAATGATTCGAAATCAACATGCTTTCTATAAATCATTGCTTGCTCCATTTTGATCTTTAGATAGTAGGAACTTCTCAAAGTAATGAGATTAGTGTCTGAAGATGAGAGCGTAACCGAAAGGTCTCGAAATAAACAGTTGTTTTTTAGAGTACTGTAAAAATTGATTTCAGAGGATTTCAAGAGTTTTCCAGAGTAGGTGATGTTCTGAACCGTCTAAGAGATTTCCTTTATATTTCCCTCCAAAAATAAATACCGTCTGTAACTTGTAGTTACTGGCTTTTGAAGACTTAAGACTTTTTATCTTCTTTCAGTAAGAATCATCTGGGTCATGACGTGTCAGACGATTGGTCTCTAAAGACAACCATATTCAAGTTTCGTCTAATTTCTTTGAATCTTTCTTCGTTCAAAGGCTTAGTAAAGATATCTACCCATTGATGACTTGTCTCAACAAACTGAAG
>JANZXR010000003.1:19131461-19149680 GCA_027575705.1 Erythroxylum echinodendron
GAACTGTGAGGTGACTGGCTTGGTTGAATGAAATTTAAATCTAATAATTCTTTTATCTGTATTTGAAATTCCTTTTGATCATCTTCATTATATCTCATCGGTTTTACTTGTATCACTTTATTTTTGTCTATCATTTCTAGTTTATCATACAGTTGATTTTTATCCCAAAACTTTAAAGGATTCTCAGTATAACATTGTTCTAATTTTGTTGTAATTTTATCTATTGTAGTATCAAGGTGCTTTAATTTTAGCTGGTATTGCAATAAAGGCTTAGTTTTTGGAAAAATCGGTTTGGTTGGATAACCTAGTCCTAAACCACCACGCTGGGCCGTGCGAGGGATAAAGGTAATAGGGAAAGGTTTAGCATAGGCATTTTTAAAGCGTTTGACTGTTATCAAATGATGACAGGGATTTTTAAACAATATCTGATTAGCTATTGTATCAAAAGTGATTTTAGAGAATAATTGTAGAAAATTATTTCCTAATAAGATATCGGTACCAGTATTATGAAAATAAAATGGTGGACACTTTATTAAGAATGATCCTAATAAAATTATCGATTGTTCAATTCCTCTATTTATTTCTATAGTATTATTCGAAATATCTCTTCCTTTTATTATAGATAAATCTTTATGATATTCTGTTGGAAAACAATCTGTTTTACATAAACACGCTCCTGAGCCACTGTCAATAAAAGCAGCAAAGTATTCTACTTTATAATCCTTATAGGTTATTCTTATAAGAATATATATGCTATGAGGACTTGTCATTTTGGAATATATATCAGTTTTCTATTATAAGTTATCTTTATTCCATAAGAAGTAATCTGGTAAGGTTTAACATTTTCAAGAAAAGTTATTCCTATCATTATCTCTAATGTATCATTAAATCCATCATTTTCTATTAATAATCTTATTGGTATTATATCTTGTGGAAATCATATTAAGGTTTCCATAGCTTCATCTATTGTATGTAGTTCACCATTGAAATTCGTATATTGGTGGGGTTCATCTAATTTATATCTTTGTAATTCTGTACAAAGTTTATAACTAATATAATTTCCATTAACTCCTGTATTTTTAAGTATTTTTACTGGCATAAATTTTATACCATTATAATATTCTCTTTTTATCTTATAATTTCTGAAATTATCATTTTTAGTTGCAATTAGCTTATTATTATATTTATCAAGATTTAATTGCCTAATTATAGGTTGACTAATAACTTCTGTATTTGTAAAGGATAATCTAGGTGGTATATTATTTGTTATCATTAAAGGTTTATCTTGTAAATCTAAGTCTAATGTTCTTGACTCTATTTCGTCTATCTTTGGTAGACTTGGCATATGTATCTGACAAACTTCATTAAACAAATAAGGAAAATCTCTTTAATCATAAAACATTCTGAATGATGTGTGTTGGATATCACATATGAAATAATATATTTTATCTAATAAGGTCTATTTTGTTGTCTAAAGAAATCTTTCCTCTTAAAGTCTTGTATTAAACTTAATGTTTTATTAAAATCTTTATCTTTTATATGATATGATATCTGAGGATATATATTAAATTTTAATTTTCCATACAGTAAATTTCCTTTAAGAAGTCATAAACAGGCTTCTTCTTTATTTATTATTCCATTATCCATAATAGCTAATTCTATAGGGGTATCTAATCCTTCTTTGAATGTTGATTTTATTATTATCTGTATAGCTCCAATATGTATCCATCCAAGTGTATTTCTTATTTCTGATTTCAGTTTTTGTAATTTTTCTTGAATATCTTTTTTAGCTAAAAGAGGTATCATTACTTTATTAGAAGTTAGTGAGACTTCTAAAGCTCTTTCTTGTATATTTAATCCATAGAACAAATTATGATTTCTTTAATTCCTAATCATTGTAAAGTACTAACTCTAAATCCTGAATAATTTGATAATGAAAAAATTTCATTTTGAATCTGTTTTAATTTTTTCTTATCTATTAAAATTTCTTGTTTATATTCTCCTGATTGTTCTACTTGACTATCTATTGTTGAATTACTATTAGGCTAACTTGTATTATTGATTTGCATTTATTATGCATTTTCTTCTTCTAATGTATATTTTGTATTTGTGATAATAAAAATACTTTCATCTAAGCTTATATTAAAATCATCAATTCTTATGAATTCTCTTGTTCTTATCATTTCCTCAATATCTTCATCTATTTCAATTTTTTATTTTTCTCATTTCTTTTAGGGCAATTATTAGCATAATGACCTATCTCTTTACAGTAATAACATCTACATTCTTTAGGACTTGTTTTCCTCCTTCTATAGGTTGGTTCGTAAGTTTTCTTATATCCTTTTCTTGTATAATATCTTACTTTTCGTTTCTTAAAATAAGGTTTTCTATATTTATATTGTTTTCTCTTTTTATACTTTCGTTTTATCTTTCCATAATAGTAAGAGCTATCACATCCTATCATTATTGTTATCTTAGGTTTATCACAACATAAAGAAATTCTTTTCTTTAATCCTCTACTGGCTTTAGCCATAATAGCATCAGCACACCAATTACTTTATTTATCTCTAACATGCTCAATTCTTTTTCCTAATGTATCTATATTTTTTGGACTATATGTCTCTATTAATTTTGATCCCCAAGGGTCTAGAATCTTAACAAAAAATAAGGGTAAATAATTACTTATATCAGAAACTTGATTATAAATATGATAATAATAATCTTGAAAAACACAAATATATTTTTCTATTTCACATATATCACATAACTGTAATTGCATCAAAGCAGTAGTATATCGAGTTATTGTATTAGGGTCTTTCATATATTTACCTTCACCATGAAATTCTAATCTAAATGTTTCAACTACTTTTGTTATAAAATTTTCTGGGTCAGCATATATCTATTGCTTAGTTTCTTCATTTAAAATTTGCCAAAATCTTTGTGCACTATTTAATAATGTTTTTTCCATAAATCCTTTAGTAGTTTTAAAATCCATTTTGTTTACTACAACAGCTATCCTTAAAGCAGTTTCCCATTTATCTATTGCTTCTTTAATATTAGCAATACAATCTAAATCTAAATAAATTCCAAAAGGATTTATAGTATCATCTTTCATTTTTTCATATGGTGTATATTTATCTGAATTGGTTCCAGTATACATTAATCCTGTATATCCTGTTACTGGCCTATTGAAACTCTGTCCTTGTCGTGTATAAGGTTCTCTACTTGAACTTGGTATATCTGTTATGTTAGGATTTTCAGTCTTTATTCCAGATGATTTAATATTAACTAAGGTATCATGAAGATCTAAATTCCCTATTTGTGTTACTGAAGTATCTAATTCAAGTGAAATATATTGGTCGTTATCGGAGCTATTTGTTGACATCCTTTAATTTTGCTAAATGATTAGTGAAAGGGTTTTTATTTATCTCAATTTCTCTTTATTCTTTAATTATTATCTGTTTTTCTTTATCTTTTTCATTTATCTTATGGTTGATTATGGATTCTAAATCTAACATCATCTGTTCACAATACTGTACTAGCTTTTCTCCATAATATATTATAGTCCTTGTAGATTTCAACTATCTCTTTATCTAATTTTAAAGCATTTTCTTATTCCTTTAACATCCTAAATTCTTTATCCATTAATAGTTTTATGAATATGATTCTTACTTATCAAATATTTTATTTATGTATAAAATAATACAATATAAGCAAAATAAAACTTACTTCAATACAAATAATATAACAACATATTAACTTAAAGCAAACAAACCTAATAAACTTATTTTATCAAATAGCTCTGATAACATCTAGGGTGTACTGTGTACGGTCCAGGGTGGTGTAATGTATACGGTCCACTGTGTACGGTGTACGGTCCAAGGTATACTGTATCCATACTGTCGCTGATTTATGGACTGAGAGGTGGTGGTGGTGCAATTTCTTTACCGTTTTCATCATATTGTCTTGTCCAATTTGTATCTTGTCTTGTAAAATCTAGGATAGTCATCTGTTCATATTATGAATTTCTGATATATTCTAATATCTGTATTTGCTTTGACATGAAATACATGATTGATCTGTAATCAGGTCGGGATTGACCATATTCATCAATAGAGTATGGAGCTTTCAAACAATATTTTCTATGATGCAATATTACGACCGAAAGGACATATAATATGACTCTTAACATGTCTAATCGTTTCTTTTGAATATCCATTAATAAATAAAATAATTTCTTCTTTGTATCCAAATCCATTCCATCCATTCTTTATCACCTATAAGTTAATCAACAAATTTGAAAATTAAAAAATAAACTTTATTGAATAGATATTAAAAAAACACCATAATTTATTCCAAGAATCTCCCAAGCCATCAATAACTACATATATGCAAGCAGAAGAAGAACGTTATGTATCAACAACTATACAAGAATTCGAAGCAAAAAGGAAATATCAGATCCCCTCCTTCACAAGAACTATCCCGTTCTTTTCTCTCTCTGCCTTTTTACCTCTTTACCTCTGTCATTCAATAACCAAAATATCCTAACAAACAAAGTGGTTAAAAATGTCAAACCATTAAAACTTTGTCACAAAAGAAAAGGAATAGTTGAAACCTGAGTCAGTCTCAATGTTTTCTACCTTCTATTACAAAGAAAACAAACAAAAGGTGAAGTAAACATCACGTCTTGGTGACCAAAGAAGAAAAGGTAAGCATATGGTAAAGAAAGATAGGAGAAAGAGAGAATTTCTAAAACCTGATATGCTTTTTGTGTATTTTAATTCATTAATGTACTTTATTCTTGCTCTACAGTACACTTTGCTTTAAAAAATCCTATCATCTCTATTCATATTTCATCGTGAGATAGACAAATAAAATGGAGTGAAAGTTGCCATCTTTTCATAAGATTTGGATTATTGGAATGGTTTTCAGCTTTTCTACGTCTCTGTAACCGCGTAGCATCTTAAGATGAACTTACCAAATAAATTAAGAAAAAGAGAAAACCTGGCTCAACTCCACCTTAAAACAGAAGTGGTTTATGCTTTTGTGAATTCAAAACCTTTTGGACACAAAAGCATTATTTGAATTTAGATCACCGATGCATAAACTACTTCTGGTTGGACCAAAAAGCGCTATTTGAATTAACACTTTTGTTAATTAACGCTTTGAATAGAACATTGATTGAGATCACCAACCTTTTATCAAAAAAGCGATATCTGAATTCAAGTATCCACTATGGGAAAAAAAGGACCGAGAACTTACTAAGAAACAGAGAAATACTAGACGCCAATAAAAAATTCCAACGAAGACTTTCTTTTCTTCAATACACCGGAGAGAGAGTTTGTCTCTCTAATCTCAGTTTCTCTCTCTAGAGAAAATGATAACACTTGGATATCTTTTAGAATTCAATGTGAAACAACTTGTTTAATGTTGTTTGTGTGATGCGTCAACTGCAAGCTACAAAATAAACCACTAACACTGACGATGGAGAAAATCATAAGCATGAAGGTATACGTTAAAAAATCAGAAGCGTGAAGGTATACCTTATAGCAGGAGTTGAAAGAGAGAAGTTAAAGAGGAGATAGAGTTTTAAAGAGTTTCGAAGGATTGAGGGAGAAAAGTTAAAGAGGAGATAGAGTTTTAAAGAGTTTCGAAGGGTTAAGAGACAGGTTTTTTTGACTAATGAATTTTTTAAATTAAATTCCTAAGGAAAGTAATCTAAATACCAAGAGGGTGATAGGATTTAGAATCCAAGTAAAGTGTTATTATTTTCCCTAGATTGGGAAAGTTTTTACTTTCCTAAATACTAAAAAAAATGAACCAAACATGATAATAAGGATTTTAGGAAAAACATTACTTTCCCGAGCAAGAATCCTTGCTAACCAAATAAGGCCTTTTGATATTTATATTACTTTTCTCAAGAATTTAATCTAAAAAACATGCTAACCAATTCAACCATTTCTTCTCTCTGCACTCTAGGACAACTTTTTTTATAAAACCTTGTCTCCTCTTCAACTATTCTTATTGTTCTCCTGTTAGCAAGATTAACGTTTGATTTTCTGCAGAGATGGACAGGTCACGGGTGCCTTTAACTCCGACGACTTCAAACTTCAGGTATAAACAATGTAATGAAACGAGATTAAGTCCTTCATTATTTGTTTCATGCTAGTTACTGCAATATTTTTCTTATAACACAGTTGGTGCTCGATGAAATGCTTTTTACGAAAGCTAAAATAGGGAACGGGAAAAGTTTAAATTTTTGCCTCTAGTGGTAATCTTATATTGTTTTGCAAAAAGTGTAACCTCAAGCATGCCAGAATTGTACGGTTTCATGGAAGAAATAATATCTCTGTGCCTTAGGCCTTGTTTTTTTGGATTTGGACTAAATTATGGTGTTTTGTACTCTGAATGCCTTGATTGGAAGTAATTATATTTAAGTTACATTCATGTGCTGTACCTATGAAGTAGTAATTTTCGATACTTAAAAATTAGTAATTTCTTATATTTATTCAATAAAGTTTATTTTTTTATTTTCAAATTTGTTGATTAATTGATAGGTGATAAAGAATGGCTGGAATGGATTTGGCTATAGGAGGATAAACTAGCTATTATTTAGGGACAAGATCGAGCTATCAAGAAAAAATGATGAAGCACCTGCAGATATACTAGAAAATATAAACAGAGAAGAGAACTTGGATGAAGAGAATGAAGAATCTAACGAGGAGAATGATGTTGAGCCTCAAAGAGATCAACCAATAAGGGGTAATTCTCAAGGTAAAGGAAGTTCAAAGAAAACACATCGCAAAAAGAAGAGGAGTGCTGATAGCTTAGTTTCATGCTTGGAACGTATCGTGTTTATATTTAAGTTTATATTAAAAAATTAACATTTAATAATATAACTTGTATTACAAATTAACATTATTTAACGATTTCAATTTTTATTCAGTTTGTAGGGATATAATTGAAAATACAATTCAAAATTAAATTACATTCTATAAAATACTGCTGTAAACCAAACAATATAATAAGAATTCATCCAACTTTCCTATTAAAATTCTTATAAGTATTCAAAAATGTGAATATCTCTACTTTCTATATATTTATTTTTTGAAGAATCAGGTTCTAAATTTACTTTATTTTTCTATCAACCAATCGGGCCAAAAGCTTATTGTTTAACAACAATTTCTTCGAATTTCTTAAACACAAAGAAGAATACATATCTTGGCATTTCAGAGAAGCCATCAAAATACATGACATTGGATTGAGCAGCTGTTGTTCATAATAGATTCCAAACAGATAAAATTAAATAATAGGATCTGGGAGAGTTTAGGAAAAGTTCCTGTTCTCTCAGCTCATATGCTAGCGATCCTCAAAAGGAAAGCACAAGCCATAGGACCAAGAGCCCTACATCATCAAATATTTAATCAAATTGATATAATACTGCTAAAAATAAATTAAAGAATAAAAAATATAAACTTTTTCTGCAACATACAAATTTTTAAAAAGATTATTATTTTTTTAAAGATCTGTTCTCTTATATTTCGATTAAAAAAAAGATGAAATACATATAATATCAACTTTATACGTGTGGATTAATTAAATATCACTAATCTAATTTTTTTTATTGAAGGCTTAAAAAAATTTCTAAAAATTAAAAAATAAAAAATTTAAAGACAACCCATTTCTTTTACCCTAAAATAAATCCAAATAAGGGGCAGAAACATCTTTTACTGAATCGCCATATTATGAATACAAGGTTTTTTCTAATCCAGCAAAAGTTTAACCATAGCCTTAAGTTAACATTTCTTTACAGATCATCTGACAGATATAATTAAGAGAACAAGAAAAGCAGTGGCACCAGGACAAAATCCTGGGCTTGAGAAGACTTTTCCGTAAAAGTTGGACAAAAGGCAAAGAATTTATACCTCCAAAACTGTACGTGGTTTGACTTGTTGGCTGCCATGTCCCACTCCAAGCATACGCTGTTCATTCGATTCAATGGTATAATTATAGTCACCAACTATAGACAATGAAATGAAGCACAGAAGAAAACATCATGGCTGAACAGTGCAGAAAAAGAGCGCTAGTAGTGAACTCACCTTGACCAAAGCAAGTTGTTGAGGTATTCTTGCCATTTCGACAGATGCAAGCAAAGGACTGATCAAAACCTGCAAAGCCGCACAACCCTCCACTGGTTTCACAATCCTTGCACTTAGCGCTATAGTATGATCCATTGTATTGCAGGGAAATCCCGTATTTCCATTTCATTGGATCCCCTTTGTTGCCTCCAAAGTCATATATTGACGAATATGAAGAGCATTGAAGTTTAGGAAGATCCAAGGTGTAACCTTGAAGTTGAATTGGTGACTCGTAAACACAGCAAGTGGATATTGGTGCATTCTGTGGCAGCCCGATTCCTATAACTCCCTTGCAAGAATATAATCCTCTACAGACACGAGAACTAGACCCCGTGGCACATAAATCTTCATTCGGATCGAAAATGCGAGAAGTGGTAGAACATCCAAGCAAAACCAAAATGTTGTCTCCAGTTAAAGTGAATGGACTGGCTCTGTCTAAGCTAAAGCTTCCAGAATTTTGCATTGAACTGCAAGTGGACATGAGAGGGTCCACAATTATCAATGTGTTGGCTGAGTAGTCAATGGATGAAATTGTGTAAATGCCTGTCCCTGTAGAAAATTCCAGCGTACCAGAGCTGCATCTTATGTATCTAGCAAAGTCAGGGTGACCACAGCCAAATCCTGTACCGAAAGGGAAGTTCACAGATGTTGTGCCACAAGTGCTATGGCACGTACCATTTACTGGGACGGCGTGGACAGAGGCAGAGCTTGTGCCAAGTTGTGAGAGAAAGAGCAGAATGTGAAAGGAGATCAATGTATACGAGCTAGACGACATTGTTGAGACTATGAATGTGCTGGACCGAGCTGCCAATACGGAGAAAAATATCATAGATTATTTCAGCGGTTGATGTTTGAGGAAAAGCATTTCTTTTCGGTGATGGTAGCTACTTTCAACGTCCTTTCTTTTTAAAAGAAGAGCCTAAGTATCAAGTGGCTTCAAGCTATAAAGCAATATGCATTTCTGACTGGGCCTAAAAGTAGGGTGGAGAGGATGGCAGGAGTGAAGTAAACCATGTAAAACAATGGTCTCAAATAGATAAAATTTAAGCCCTTTGTTAACGACAATGGACCTGATTTTCCAGTTTTTATTTTGTCATATAACTAATGACACAAAGATCAAATTAATTGCACTCTGGTCTACCACAATTTGAACCAAAGAAGATTGAACATTTGTAGGATACAATCTTTAGGAGGAAAAAACAACATTACACCTTTGCTACAGTACTGCCATCACAACGGAAGCGGTAAATAACACTGGCTAAATTCTTTGTTATCCTACCCAATGAGAGTAATGCAATACAGAGGACTGACTTTGTACTGAACCCAAAAAAATTAAAATAAAAAGGAATTCTGTTTCTTCATGTGACTATTTCAACAGATTCCACAAATAAATTTATTAAAGACTTTATCAGCTCAAGCTTGCAGAAGCATCAAACTGCTGCATTGAAGCATAATCATTAACTCATTGTATGTCTTATATTACGTTGTCAACCAGAATCGTGGTCCTTTCTACATCATCCCAAATGGAAAAATATAGATTCAATTTTGCTAAGATCATTTGTGTCATTCACATTATAATTCTCAGAAGAAACAATCTTCACAGTCATAGCAATTACCGCTGCTGAACATGGCTGCTTCAGCATCTGAACAGTCCACTATTGCAAAGAGTGCTAGCTTCTCAAAACCACTCAGAATTTACTTTGCCATCCAAAGCTTCAAACTTGCTCCATTTCAAAGGAATTAAATCCAAAAGTTAGAAATCTTCACTTTCTCTGACTGTCATGCAGTGTCCATCGAGGTCAAACAAAATGATAGGCCCCCTGTCAAACTCATGCATTGAGAAGTTTTAAGACCAGACACTTCCACTTTAAACTCTGAGCAGAGTGCAATCTCAAGCAGCCAACTGGTGCTCGAATGAACTCTTCATGCATTAAGACCAGCCCAGTTCTTGAAAGCAACGAGAGATTCCATCTTTCTTAGGTTCCTTTTTCTCAATTTTGACACTTTCAGCTTCTTATGTGTTTCCATGAATGCTTGTTTGTACTTCCACTTATCCACAAAAACCTTCATCTCCTGAGATTTCTCCACAACTTGCATCACTGCATCAAAGTAACCCCCCTTAACAAGAGCATACAGAAATGCATCAACCAAGTTCTGGTCAAATCTAACCCCTTTATCTTTATCTGTTGAAAATTTTCGTTTTACCTCATTCCAGATCATCAACACATTGAAATATTTTCCTGCAGCCACATAACCATTAATAAGGGACAAATGTGTTTGGTCATTTGGCTCATACTCTAGGAATGTCATTCTTCGAAAAGTCCTCCTCGCATCTTCTATCCTCCCGGCTTTACAAAAGGCATGAATTATTGAATTCCAGTCATGTGTTGTAACTTCAACACGAGGATCCTCAATAACTTCATCTAGAAATGCAGCCATTAACTCAGGCCGTTGGTTCTCCATCAGTCCTGTCATAATAGTCAAATAACTACCCTTCAAGTTGGGTATTATTGACTCTCTCATGTCCCTGAACAAAGCGAAGGCAGATTGGAAATCTTGACTTGTCATGGAAGCCTCAATTAGAGCATCATAGCTTACTGCATCTAAATGATGCCCTGTGTTGCTTATCTCCATGACCAATTGAGTAGCTTCTGCTGTTCTATGCTCTTTGCAATATGATTTCAAGATCGGTATGTAGACCCCTAGCCCCACAGTATCACCTAAAACATTCATTTCATCAACAATGCTATGAGCTTTATCAGAAAGTCCAAGATTGACACACGCACTAATTACACCAAAGCCAACTGATTTTGATTTGTCATCCACATTTGCTGCTGCCTCCAACTTTTGAGATTCAACAATCAATGTTGCTAAACCCTTGATTCCAGCGTCCTTCAGGAAACCTTTCACAACTTCACAATAAGTTTCTTCACTGAAATCTAAACCTTCTCCAGTCCGTTCCTTTAAGCTACAAAGAATAGTTTCTGAAACTAGGTCTAAATTCCTTGACTTTACATACCCACTAATCAAATTACTATGTATCAGCCTCTTATTTGAAAATCCAAATCCTCTCATTAGATTCTGTAACTCAACAATCTTATCCTTTAATCCTTTCAATGCATACAAATAAGCAAGAGACCCAAAACTCATCTCATCAGGCCTAATATTCAAAACTGACATCTTCTCAATGACTTTTTCGGCATCAGCAACCGATTCAAGTTCTCGACAACAACCATCTAAAGCCACATTACACGCAGCCAAGTCAGGTTTCATGAAGTCCAACTTCTCATCTATGGCAACCCCACAAGTCTCCATAAAAACTCGCAGGAATGCACCAAAACTTCCGTTCTTTTTACTAATATCAACAATAAAATGACCCCAAAACCCAAAGGGCAGATAGTACCTGTTCTTAAACATACACTTCACCAAAGCAAAAGCAGGAGCAGCAGCATTAGCACGTTCCATAGAAAGAAGAAGCCTTTCGACAGTCTCAAACTCCAAAAGTTTTGGGTTCTTCTCCATATAATAGACAACTGAGGCAAATGCCCTTTTGAGATTGAGAGTGTCATTGAGCGAGGCGAGGTGGACAATCAAATCGTTGGACAGAGACTTTGGTGGGAAAACGGAGTTAGTGGTTAAGGATTTGAAGGACTTCCATGCCTCATCGGTCTTGTTGTGAAGAAGAGAACTTTGAATGGTGGACTCTAAGTCGTCTACAGATTCTTGGGTTAAGGAAGATGGTGGGGCAGCTGTGATGGTACTGGTGGTAGTGGTCTGTGGTGGAGTTTTCTTACCGGCGAAAAGACAAGGTTTAAGGAAGGAGTATAGTGTCGGAGTTTCAGGGGCGGAGGATAAGCGTCTATGTAGCAGCGACGACACCGCTCTTCTCCACATGCTGTGTTCAATAACGGCGTAAGATGTGTGACGTTCTTGCTTGTAAAATGAATACATCTAAGTAATTGTTATTGTATATTTCGGAAAGTTTTCCAAGTGCTGGAATAGCTCAGTTGGTTAGAGCGTGTGGCTGTTAACCACAAGGTCGGAGGTTCAAGCCCTCCTTCTAGCGGTTCGGTTCTCGTATATTTTTGTTCAGTTTTCTATTTTCTTATAATAAGACAACGAAACGATGAGAAGGATCAACTCTCAACAAGAATTATGTTTGGAGTCAATCGGCAGCTCTGGTCAGAGGAAGTTGTTTGAGCAACCATGGAAGAAGCCAAAAAGAACAATCAATCAATGCAGCAGCAGCAGCTCACAGTTGAAGAATGGAATGGCTGTTCTTCTACCAAACTCTCCAAGACGGCTGCTATAACTGTTGCCGGTGCTTCTGCTTCTTCTTCTTCTTTTTCAATCCAAAGGTTGCATCTTTAACCCTCAACTTACAGTTTCCCATCTAAAACTTCGTTTGTTTCTGAAATTCTGAGATTTCCGTTATAATCAGATCTGGAAACCCTTTTGAACACGTTTGGAGACGAGTTCTTCAAGCATTTGTTCCGGAGGCGAGTTTTCTTCTTTCTTCCTTAGTTTCTTCTATTGCTATTGTACTTTATCAGCTATTTATAGGTGTTTGTCTCCTCGTAAATGCAGGGTTTTCCGGGCAGTGTAACTCCCGATTATGTTCCGTTTCAAGTGTGGGATTCGCTGCAGGTATTAGATACATGAGCTCGATGACTTTGTTTGTGGCAAAAGGTTATGTGGACTTGGCTATGAATCCTTCTCTTTTACTAACCAAATTGGGGATTTTGATATTTCTTTCCATATAGGGCCTTTCAACTTATATACGGACCATGCTTTCTACACAAGTAGGTTCCAATTTGTCCGATTCAAATTCATTCTCAGTATGTTGTGGCAATGTCTGTTATACTTGTTTTACGTTGCTCTTTTCTGTCTTTTTTCTTCAAGGCTCTCTTAAGTGCAATTGGGGTTGGTGAGAAATCAGCCAGTGTCATTGGGGCCACTTTTCAGGTATAAGCTTAGATGGTTAATATCAAATTACTTTTGTGGGTTGTTTTGTTTACATGGTTAGGGCGTATAGATGTGACTGAATTATCTACTTGTTCTTGATTGGAAATTTGAAACTAATATTCAAAAGCAAGAGTTTTCCACATTGCAGTATTGATCTTGGAATCTGTATATTTTGTGGGGTTGCAGTGGTTTCTAAGGGATTTAACTGGAATGCTTGGTGGCATACTTTTTACCTTTTACCAAGTAAGATGATGTTTCATATTCATGATACTTTTTTGTTTCTAATTTGTAGAGTTTGTCCAATGTATATACAATTAAGATGCTTTGAGGTTTTGAAGCTTAGCACTTGATGAAAATAAGAAATTTCCAGCTGTCAACGTTAATGTGGAAATGATGGTATAAGATTTATTATGTTCTTTTACTTATTCTGATTGCACGGAGGGATTATCACTTTTTATCTTTTCTTTTCTCTGTTACTTGAGAATGTCACTCTTGATTAGGGATTTCTCTGCTTCTCAGGGATCAAATCTGGATAGTGATGCCAAAATGTGGCGTTTGGTGGCAGATCTTATGAATGATCTCGGTATTCCTCCCCCACCCCTCTTCTGTCTCTCTCTCACAACATTGTATGGATGCATACAGACAATTTGAATACATTGCAGTTTATTTTTCCAATTTGATATGCCCTAGAGACTGACAAGGAAGCCTGCTATGTTTGTTGCAGGAATGCTTATGGATCTTGTTTCTCCATTATTTCCTTCAGCTTTTGTTTTTATAGTTTGCTTAGGAAGCCTTTCAAGATCATTCAGTAAGTTTTTTGGCTGCTTAACATGTGGGTAGAGCGCTTTAGAAATCTAGTAAATGCTGATAGTTATTGTCAACCTTTTTTTCTCACCAATTGCAGTGGTGTCCGTATGTGTGCTTATCTGTTTTTTGTTTTTGCTAAAAGAATAAATTAAATGAATCTCCATATTTAATCAAGGTTCATTGATATTGTTTCTCTACATAGCTGGTGTTGCTAGTGGTGCAACTAGAGCTGCTTTAACACAACACTTTGCCCTTCAAAATAATGCAGCGGATATATCAGCCAAGGTACCAACATAAACAATTACTTTTCTCACAGTCGTATAAGGTTTTAATTTATGGCTGTTTGCTTTTCTCTAATGTCTATGCAGGAAGGAAGTCAAGAAACAGTGGCAACAATGATTGGCATGGCAGTGGGCATGCTCCTTGCTCACTTGACAATGGGATATCCCTTGGTCGTTTGGTTTGCCTTCCTCTCTTTAACAACATTCCATGTGTATGGTAAGAAAACCTTTTTTGGTGATTAGATTGTAACTGCTAAATCTCAGTTATAGTTGGAAAACATCCTTCATATTGTGTAAATTTACATGTGGTTGGAAGAAATGCTTCTTATTGTGTAAATTGGTCACAGAGATATTTCTTAGATGACAATTTGAATTCATACACATAATATGTCCTCTTCTTTTCTTGATGACAATTTCATCAATGATATTGTTAGATCTTACTGCTGCAAGGGGCTACTTATTATCTTGTGATCTTTGTTGACCAGCTAACTATAAGGCTGTTTGTTGCCTTGCGTTGACTTCTTTGAACATTAAGAGGAGCTCAATTCTTTTACAGTATTTCTTCGAGACTGGCCAAGGTACTAGGTACAACCTGAAATACTTTCTGAAATATGTTAAGGATCCAAGGTCCATTTAGATGACAGAACCCCTTTGATCCATGTTATCTGCTATATTTCTTATGAATGAAGTAGAAAGATATGTGGTGACATATACTATTGCTATCTGAGGTAACTTGTGTTTGGTTCACTTATGCAAATAGAACAAGAACAAATCTTGGTTTAGGAGAACTTGGGTTAAAACTCCACTTTTTTATGTCTTACCGTGTCTATCATTGCTTTCAATTTATGTTATTTTGTTTTACATGTATATTCCTTGAGCTCCTAGATATACATTAACATGGTTTAATTGTCAACATTTGAATTTGTTTGCAGTTCTCTCCCCTGAACAGGTCTCTAAGATGGAGCATATTTTACCCATGTGGACAAGTTCCTGGTATTCTAAGAAGGTGAAATCGCTGCATACCCAAGTTCTATTGGGTGTGAGAATTTCTTCACTTGATCACAGGGACATGTGAGTTTTGAAGTTTTTCGGCCAACTTTTTGACTGTCACAATGCATATGAATCTGCATATCCCAAATGAGGCACCTTTTTTCCCAAACTATTATTTCTTCAATTCCAGATTATCAGTTAGAATCATTTGCAGAATTATGATTTTCTTTATTTGATTAAGTGATGGTCTAATAGGTTACATACAACTGTTAGTATAGTTATGAAGTGTTTATGAGTCGAGCATGATGAACTTTGTGTCATGTGAACTACTTTGACCGTAGTGCTGCAAAATCTTAAAATACTTCTGCAAAAGCCTGACAGTTTTATTAATATTCTGAAACAGGGTGGAGCTACTGCTTTGTGCAGGATCTCATTATAGAAAAGGTTGAACTCCATGTACTTCTTCCCAGTCATTGTTTTTTCAATATAAAACAAGTGATCAATGTTATGTATTATTTTCATTGATATTTTTTTAGCAAAGTATTTGTTATTGGAGAGGAACAGAATCATCTGTATCATACTACACAAAGATTCCACGGCTTCAGATGTCTTGCAATCATTTATTCATGCACTTGCTGCGGTAAAACTTAAGGAAAAATGTAATTCTGTGCATATGGAGAGCCAATTATGGATGAATGGACATTATGAAGTTTTCCTTCAGAAGGTATCTCTTTCATTTCTTCTCCTAATAATTTTGCTCTTTAGAATGAACTTGCTCTGAGAGCATCAATTGCAATATGTTCGACGTTAGGTGAACTAAGTTTGAGACGAAGTACTTCAATTTGCTATAATGCAGCAACATAATGAACTAGTTTTTGATGGCTCTCTCTTCTCTTGTTTTACTGAAAGAGTAAAAAAGTGAGAGTTTGATCGAGGGAGAAAACTCAGACGTCTAGATGGTTGGAATTAACAAGTCCAACTAGTTCGGTATTGAGATCAGCTGAATTGAGAATGTAATGTCCCCTGGAAATTGGAATTTGTTTCCATCCTTGAAGAAAGTTGGTGACAAGCTAGCACTTAGATTGTAACTTTAATCTTTTTGGATATCATCTAATTTCTTTTGCTTTTTGGCATCTGGCAGCTAAGGTCTTCAGGTTGGAAAACAGAACGCCTGCTTTCCTCTTCGATTGTTTGGAAGGCAAACTGGATATCTGAGCCTTCAGATGATAAGACGGACTAGATTATTTCGCGAAAAGAGAATTTGTGGGACATGAGATGGACAACTACTTCATTTAGAGTAAAACTTGATGCGCTGATATCACTTGATTTGACGCTAGGATTGCCATTGAAGATTGACGACAGGAATTCTCTATTGGCAGAAAAATGTTTTTTCAGAACATAACACTGAACATCAGGAGAGATCCAACAGCTTCCCCAATTTATATTTTATCCGATAGCATATTGAATTTGCCTTAAATTGACTTCATCAAACCATTGCCATTTCTTTTTATGTTTATTCGCTATGATTTAGTTGCTCGTTTGCTATAAGCCACAGTGCGTATTTGCCCGGTTATCATTGTATCGTTGTTCTATGGGCATACGTATTTTTATTTGGAGCAACTTTGATCAATTGAGTTCGGACAGGCAATTCCTGTCAATCTGTCTCTCCCTCCCTCTCTCCTGGATTCCTTTCTGAAGTTCCTCGATTTATTTCTCCTCCGTTAATTTGTGTATCAATTAGTATCAGAGCACTTTCTGGGCACAAATATTGAGCTTTGGAAAAGGGCAGTAGCCGTTACTAGATGAGGCAGTGGAGGATTCTGTCAAAAGGGCAATTCCAAGAGTGGATTCAAGAAGGATTCTTGCAAAGAGGTGAGGAACTAGGGACGAATGGAAGAATCCATCAAAAAGCAGCTACGATAGTAGATTAAAGAAGGATTCTTACAAAGAGTTCTGGACTTGGTTAATTGAAGGAAATTAAGAATGACAAATCAACTTTAGTCTAGGCGAGGGTTAAGGCTGATTCGGACTTAAATTCTAAACTGACATAATCTTTTACTTACTTTTGAACTACTTAATCGGACCTTGGAATATAAAGAAAATTCAATAATATGAAATATATTTTCTTTTATGACAAAAGGGTCAATTTTGATCTTAAGTTTTACGTCAATTAACAAGTTTAATTCTAACATTCTAAAAGAAAATACTTAAGACTCTACTATTTAAAAGCGTTAAAATTTGACTATGCTATAACATAATTAATAACAACCGTCAGTCAAGTGTTAGGAGATTAATGTTGATTAGACACTTTTAAATATTTTTATTTTTGTAGGCCCCACAAATAATGTTAATATGGTGAGACCCAATTTTTCAAAACATTAAAACTTATTTTATTTATAAGTATAAGACCCACCTTTTTTAATTATTCCTTAAGATGTTTTCATTTAAACAAATATATTGGCCCTGTTTGTTTCCATTTTTTTAAACCGTTTTCCGTTTTAGTTTTCGTTAAAAAATAAACCATTTATTAAAATATGTTTGGCCGAGCGTTGTCGAGTGTTGTTGCCGTATTTGGTTTCTAAAAATAAAGAAACCGCAATAAGTTTATAAAAACAAAAAAAAAGATGTTTCTGTAAGATTTTAAAACAGGTTTTCGTTTTTTCTAAAACAGGTTTCTGCGCCGCCGACTCTTCTCTACCTTCAAGCTCTGCTACGATTTTTCTTTTTCTGGTCCAGGTTTATGTTTGCTTTTCTTACTTTTTACCATGTTATTCTGTTTCTACGCTTTCTGCTTTCATATATCTCCACTGCTACTTTACCTGTGCTTGCTTTCATATATCGTTTATTATGTTTTTACGAGTATTAAACTTGAACACCACAAGCAGAAACACTACTTTCGCGAACCTCAAACCAGAGTATATTTGCATGGGACGACGTGAGTGTAGGACGTGAGTATAGCTGCAGTGACGACGTGAGTGTAGGACGTGAGTATAGCTGCAGTGCCGACGTGAGTATAGCTGCATTGCCGACGTGAGTGT
>JANZXR010000003.1:19181284-19220964 GCA_027575705.1 Erythroxylum echinodendron
CAGTTAAAAGACAGTATGCAATATTGCTCTCCATAATATAATCTGAGTGCCAGCTCAGTGCTCTTCTTGTGCGAGTTATTCTCCGAGTATCTGAAACATCATATTCGACTGGTTCTTGCTCCTCATGCTCTGGTTCAGCTTCAGAAGAATCATTTTGTTCAAATTCCCTTTCCACCTGTACTGTTGTAGTCTCTAAATTCTCTTGTACTGTTCTAACATTTTCTGCTTACTCTTGATCCTTATCTTCTATAAAGATAACATCCCTGCTGATAATAATCTTGTGGGCAGTGGGATCCTACAGACGATACCCCTTTACTCCTTCAACATATCCCAAGAAAATACATCTTCTGGATTTTGGACCCAACTTTGTCGTTTCTTGGGCATTGAACATCACATAGGCAGGACTTCCAAATATATGGAGGTTGGAATAATCCACTGGTTTACCAGTCCACATCTCCATCGGTGTCTTCAACTCAATTGCTGTTGATGGAGCTCGATTTACCACATAACAGACAGTATTGATTACTTCTGCCCAGAATTTCTTATCTAAGCTTGCAATTCTTAACATTGCTCTTGTTCTTTCTAACAGAGTTCTATTTATCAGCTCCGCTACTCTATTTTGTTGAGGAGTGTATGCTGTCGTGAACTGCCTTTTGATGCCTTCTTGTTTGCACAATTCATCAAATTCTTTACCAGTATATTCACCTCCACTATCTAACTGTAAACACTTGATCTTCTTACCAGATTCAAGTTCTACCCGTGCTTTGTAAAATTTGAAAGTTCGAAACACATCTGCCTTCCTCTTGATAGGAAACACCCAATATCTCCTCGAATAATCATCAATAAATGATACAAAGAAATTTGCTCCTCTGAAGATGTAACTGGTGCTTGCCATACATCAGAGTGAATCAATTCTAGAATTTCTTTGCTTCTGAACTTTGATGTGTTGAACTTTAATCGATGTTGCTTACTCATAATGCAATGCTCACAGAAGGTAGTGATACCTTTGTGAGACCTGGAAGTAGATTCTTCTCTGCAAGTATCTTCATCCCTTGTTCTGACATATATCCAAGCTTTCTATGCCACGTCATTGCAGATTTATAATCTGGACTAGTCACTGCAACGGATGCTTCTCCTTCTTGCAAAGTTACTCCCTTCAGCATATACAGATTTGCAACAATCTTTTATGCTTTCATAAATACTAGCGCTCCTTTAATCGATTTAATGATCTTATTTTGAATCTTAAATCTGAAACCGAGATCATCCAATTGTCCTATAGACAACAAATTCTTCTTCAGGCTCTCCACATATCACACTTTTTCAATAGTCTGAGTTGTCCCATCATACATCTTTAACTTGATGGTACCGATACTAACGATCTTCAGAGCTTGATCATTACAGTTGTACACAGATCCCTCAAAGACAGATTCATATTGATAGAACCAGTCTCTTCGAGAGGTCATATGAAAAGTAGCTACTGAATCGAGAAGCTATACTTCAACAAATCTTCTCTTTCCTCCAATAGTCGTTGCCGCTTCACAGACCATTGCTCCTCCATCATCTGAAGTATTTGCCGCATTTCCGTAAAGAATAGAATCTTTATTATTTAGATTCCAACAATCCTTCTTTAGGTGCCCTTTCTTGCTACAATTGTAGCACTTGAAATTCTTCTTACTCTTGGATTTTGATCTACCATGACTATGACTCCCACTCGGCCACGTTCCATTTATCTTCCTCTTGTCATCACCAAGGCTTTAGCTTGTTGCGAATTTGCCAGCCTGTCTTCCTTACTTTTGCGTTGACTCTCTTCTTCTAGAATAGTAGCTACAATATTGTCGAAGACTAGAGTGTCTGTGTTGTTTGTTAAATTGATGATGAGTTGATCATACGAATATGGTAGACTTTGGAGTAGAAGTTCTGCACGTTCACTTATCTCTATTATGTGCCCCAATGATGTGAGTTGGAAAAATAGAGTATTTAACATATTTAAGTGCTCTATCACTGAAGTGGATTCCACCATACGTAAAGTGTATAGTTTCCTTTTCAAAAAAATTTTGTTGTGGAGTGATTTGGTCTCGTACAATTTTGTGAGGTGATCCCAAATCTCTTTTGCCGTCTTCTTCTCCTCTATGCTTGACAACACTCCATCTGCTAGTGCCAGATGAAGATTTGCAATAGCATTCCCATCCATCTCATTCCACTTTTCATCTGTGACTCCAGCTGACCGTTCATTAATGGCTGCCAGACAATTATCTTTTCTCAAGATAGCTTTCATCTTGAGCTTCCACAATGAGAAATTACTCCTATTAAAATTTTCAATCTCAAATTTTGCTGTCATTGCTTCTATCACGAACAGAATTTAGCTCCCACTATTTCACGTGAATAGTACCCCGTATGTATGAACAATATCTCGTATATGTGAATAGTACTGTATGCGTGAATAGTGCACTAGGTAAGTTTCCAGGAAAAAGAAGTAGGTCACAAACGGAAACGCTTAAGTACCAAGTCTTTCCTTATCCAGAACTTTCTTAGACATGCACTTCCACACTACCACACCAAAGCTCCACCACATCAAATGAACTTTTTCTAAGAAAATCTTTTCTGATGTGAAAGATCAGTCAAAACTGCGACCACAGAGCATACTCCAAACTTTTAAGAAAAACACACCTTAACTCTGATACCACTTGTTGTGAAAATTGACCAGATTAGAGCAGATTTGCAGCTAAATAAGACTGAAAGGAATAGTAATGAGCATACAAATTTTACGTGAAAAACTCCTAAATTAGGGTAAAAACTATGGGCAAGGATAGAAGAATTTTACTACTGGAAAAATTGGAGAGTTACAAGGAGAAAACTACACCCACAAAAATACACAAAAAATTTTTGTATCTCTCTCTTTTTACTCTCTTTCCTCACACCTCTCTTATTTTTGTACTGCTCATGCACACCTCTCTTTGTTCACCTGCTGCCTATAAATAGGCAGGAGGATGCAAATAAGGCCAAGCATGGTAGGCACCGAAATGCCTACCATATTTGACTTTCATTTTGGTAGGCGTTGATAAAAGTGTGCGGAAAAAGTTTCTGGAACTGGGAAATCAGATCTTTAGAATTTTATCAATGACACACCATATAGGAAACTTTTGTCCCTTTTTTTCTTTATAGGATGAGAGCTGTCTTCCAGGCTTTATAATAGAGAAACAAAAATTCAAAGGCAGGGTCTCATGATCATTGGAAAAACGAACTAGATTGGTGTGTGATATTTAAGGCGTAAAGCTGAACGAATAAATCTGTAGCAGAAACTAAGGGATTGTTTGATTCTACTTTTGCTTTTCTGTTGTAGTTTTTAGTTTTAGTTTTTAGTTTTTAGTTTCTATTTTTTTCAAACAAAAACAAAAACCTGTTTGGTTGTTAATGTTAATGTAGTTATATTTTTATCACTGATAATAATTACGTATTAGATAAAACTTAAAGATAAATAATTTTAATTAAATAAATTTATTTAATCTCTTATATAATATTTATTAACAAATTATTAATAAAGTTATGTTGTTTTAATAAAATAAATAATTTAAAAATTAAAATTTGTTATAAATTAATATTAATTTGAAATATATTTTAATAATTAAATCAATTTTTATTTGAATATTTTTCTATTTTAAATTTAATTATATTTATTAATAATTATTAAATTTTAATTACATATAATTTAATTATAAAATTAATTATTCATAATTTTTGTTAATAATTAATTTTAATTTATTAAATATATAATCTTGAATTAGATTATTCATAATTTTTATTAATAATTAAGTAATTAAATAATATATATTTAAATCATATTATGAAAAAAAAAAACAGAAATAGGAAACAAAAACTACTTTTTATGGTTTTCATAATTTTTGAAAACTAAAACCAAAATTAAAAACAGAAACTAAAAACTCAAACAAACAATTTTTTTACTGAATTTGAAAATAAAAATAAAAAACTAAAAATAAAAATAGAAACAAACCTCCCTAAACGATTAGCTTTTAAATAGTTTAATTAATTTAATTAAAAATTAGAAAATATTATAATTAATTAATATTTTAAATATTTTTGCAAAGATAATTGGGCCGCATAAAATCGAGTGACATACGTGACATTATAAACGGAAAAATTAAAATATAATATATTAATATCACATTGTCAATAATGACAGAAAATGATCAGGTGCGTAAGATTTAATTTGAATATTTTTAGAATGATAAGATTTAATTTGATCTCTGGTTTAACTTGCATTCAATTTTTCAAAATAAAAAAGAAACTTGTATTGTATATAAATATAAAAACCAGATTTAATTTTGACCTTTTGACTCCTGTTCCCGTGCTTAGTGCTAGACATAGAAACCTTCACCCATAACGCTAGAAAACATCAGTTGCGATAATGTCAGCTGTTACACTGGGCCCAGTACACAAGGGTCTCAAGTATTACAAACAAGAAGCAGCCAATAAATGGTAACACATACTCCAGCAATCCCAACAGATTGCTTTTTACCTCTAGGCAATTCCGAATTTTTTTTTGATCCTTAAAACATATATCCGTAATAGCGCGAAGACAAGTGCAACGTATGTCAATGACTATACGAGCCATCCACCGACTATGAAAAACTTCACCAAACTATGGACATTTTAATGATTGAAACTCACACATCTGTTCTTTCCGTCTACATCTCTTCCAAGTTTCCCTCACTAGACATCTCTTTGGACATCGTCTGCAGAAAATTTCCCAGAAGCCTCTGATCGAGAACCATATTTGGCACCTGTGAAGGAAGGATATGATAAATGTAAATTTAGCATTGTATCCTAGATATACATTCCTATTAAGAGAGACATAGAGATCAAAACCTTGTCTCCAAAGAATATTTTTGTGTTGTCGGCTATAGCTTCAATAAATTTCAGCTCAAGAAACTGAGGCGTAAGTTTCAGCTTGTTTGCTTCAGCTTCTTTCATCACTCTGAAAACAGAAACCAAATTACTAGCAAAAAATTGTAGCTTCTTTCATCACTCTGAAAACAGAAACCAAATTACTAGCAAAAAATTGTTCAACAAATTCTAGTCTCAGAAAGGAAGCAGGAGATGTTTACCTATAGAAAGCAGCATCAGCTAAACTCCTTTCATGAGCCATATACATTTGGTTCTCTATTTCTTGTTGTCTCCTTGCACTATCTTTCTCCATTAACTTCTGTTCCATAAGAATCTTGCTCACATTGGCATTCTTCTCGGCTTCGCTAATGGCCATCTTCTTTGTTGTCTCTGCCTCTTTCTCAACTACTCTTTGTCTCTCTATAGCAATTAGGACCTATAAAACAAGTTTCATCAAATAGCACCAAGACTCTCAGTCATCAACACTTCTATAATCCCTTTATGAGAAAAAAAAAAACTTCTGAAAGCATATTGTTCCGTATAAAAAGCTTTGGAGTTGCTCAAATTCAATATTAGTCAGACATAGTTCCATATGCGTAACCTCAGGTAAAACAACAAATGTTACTTGTCAAGGTTCAATTATGGACTTTGAGAGAGGAAGTGAAAGAGAGTGAGACCCTGCATGAATTTTAGACATGCAATATTTAGTGACTGAACAATTTGTCAATATCTTGTTTGTCAAACCAAGTTCCAAGGAGCTAAAATAAAAAGCCGAAAGCTTGTTAAGAATTACAATGCATACTTTTGTGCGCTCCTCCTCCATCTGTTCAAAATTCCTTCTTATGCTCTCTGGAATTACGGGTTTTGTGACACGAACACTTATAATCTCAATTCCTGGAGCATAACGCGTGCAATCAACCTGAAGAGCATCTTTCATCTTTTCATCAATCTGGAAAAAGGACCAATTCATGTTTCCATCAAAGTCAGTGTGAACAGCAGGAAAAAACACAAAGGAAACTCCTCAGCAATATGCAGTATACACAAGAATGCATACATTCTCTGTCTCCAAAAGCTTAAGTTAGATGGTACAGGACAAATGAAAATGATCATGGAATTGGCAGCAGTTGACATGTATCGCTTCTTTTGCTCTATGAATACCTAGTGCCCATTATCGAAGAAATAGAGCAAAAAGAAAAAATGGAAGTGATGACACATACAGCAATAACATAATTTCCCAGAGTTGCTAGATTGGAAAATAAACGCATAAAATTTTTCCACCTCAAAGCCAATGTTTTACTTCACCAATCAGTCTCTCTCAAAGTTACAACTTGAAACATGAAATTAAAGTATGCACTAGGGAACTTATGGCTAGTCACCTTACCTGATCAAACATATCAATATAGACTTGTTGTAAAGAGTGAGAGCTGCAGAACTGATTGATTTCATGATGAATCTTGTCGTATATCCATGTGTTGTCATATTGCACCCCATAATTGAGTAATGTTTCATACACATATTCTTTACGAAGCCGGTTAACAACCTGATACAGTTCAATCATATGTATCAGAAAGCTATTTCAGGTGAAATGAAAAAAAAAAAAGTAAACTCGACAATCTTTACCTCTATCTTCTCAAAGTTAATCATAACACCCCCTTTAGTACCACATGGAATATCAGTCACCTGCACTTGCATATAACAATAGGTAGAAATCAAGTAACCAACACAGCAATGCAGAGCAATCGGCTTTCATGAGTTAGAAAACAGTTTTTCAAAATAAACTTACTAGATCAGTCTGTAGTGTAACTTGAACAGGCTCAAATTGAGTTATTAAAGGGAGCATCATATGAAACCCTGAAAACAGAAACACGAGGCACTGATCTCGATGCTGTAATTAAAAGCATGCAATTAGTAAATAAAGACAATCGTAGTCGTACCTGGATCTGTAACTGTTTTCAAAAGGGCACCTCCTCTCCAATATACCCCAACATGACCTTCCGGGACTTGGTGTACAACCAGTAAACTATTTTTTATATTTGATGATGATGGAATCACTATCTAAATACGTGCATAAAAATTAGATATTGTGAATTTCCAGTATCAGAAAGTAAATGTTCCACTTTTAGACAGTTCATCGGGTCTTCAGAAAAAATGATCACAAATTTCAAATCTTATATGAACAACAGAATCCAGCAAAATATTAGGAAGAGAAAAGAAGCAGAGTCATTCATCAACAAAGAATTTAAAGAGAAACATAAATAGACGACAAAAACTCCAGTGTCAATCTGAAGCAATGAAAAGTCACGCGATTTATAATGCATTAAGATAATAGATATTAATTACAAAGTTGGTGAGGTGGTTATCGATCTTCTAAGAGTCAGAAACGAAAATAGTAAGAGGTGAGAGTAGATGATACAGAGAGAGAGATTACAATAGCGAAAATGGCCAGGAAGGAGAGAAAAACAGTGAAGAGGGAAAACGAATCGGCGTTCCGCGGCGGAGCAGCTGCTCCTCTTCTTTCTTCAGGCCGCCGAGGATCCATGGTAGGTTTCAGATGTCAAAACAGTTCCTATTACGCATTCGGGTCGGGTGCTTACGTTACTTATAGGGTGGAGAACTCGTCGTTCAATTAGTAACGCCTAGTGCTGATTGTGAGTCCATAAGAATTTTCGATTAATTATGTTATTGGTTTCGAATGTTGACTACAAAATTATTTATTTAAAATAGGTGTGTACTTACTATTAGTTAATTAAATTTTCTTAAAGTTTAAATGCTAATTGAAAAAAATGATAGACCGGTAAAATTATTCTATATACTTAAATTTTTTGTTATCTTGTTAAAAGAAAAGTGAGTTACGGGTGTTGTGTCATTTACTAATTAAAATGTTCTAAATTTTGTAATAATAATTTAAATTTTAAAAAATAATAAAAGACTCAATTTTTTATAAAAATACTTCGCCTAAACTTTTAGAATATAAATTCCACATAAGTAAATTATTTATTAGAAATATAAAGGAAAAATTAAAATCAAAACCATACTTTACCTTCTTCTTCTCCACTTTTTTCTCAGACATCCAACTTTATGAAGCTAAAATTTTTCTCAAATTATCAAGGTTAATTTATGCTTTTTCTTAAAAGAGGTATTTGACATGCTTTTTCTTTTATGTTTCGTTTCTGTTTAATGGCTTCTTGCCTCTACTTTTGTTAATGGCTATCGTAAGTGGTTGATAATGCAACTGCCTTCTTACTTATACTTTTGTTCTCCTTTCAAAGCTCACACTTGGTTGTCTAAATACGTGTGTTGCAGGAACAAGAAAGCTTGAGATCTCTACTCAAGGCCAGGTTTTAGGACTCTACAATATAAAGGTAATGAGATTAAATACTTAAGGTAACGACATAGTATAATATACGTTGAATGCCAATAAGTTGGTGTTGCTATAAAGGTTGTTGAGACATGCATTAAACGTGCAAGAAATATTGCTGGCTTCATTCAATTACTGTCTATTGGCTGATGGTATTTCATGCACTGAAAAACTGCTTTCCTGGTCCAATAGGTCTTATATTTTTCCTTATTCATTTTCGTATATTATTGTCCAATGTTTCATTTGTCCTGCAATATGTTGGGTTATGCAAAGCCAACAGGTGTTTAACTGGTTTTGTTATTTAGGACTATAATATATTCATAGATATAATGATATTATGATAGAACTAAGACAAAAATGGGTGGAAATAAAGTATATGTAGAATTTGTTGCTTATACACTTGGTATATACTTAGTGTAAAGGTGTCATTAATAGATTTAAGAATATTGTTTATTACTATTTTGACAATTTAACAAAAGTTGAAAGGATATATTCTCAATTTTGCTAAGAAAAATTATTATATTCAACTCTAAAACAATACTAGTATTTATTATTATTATTATTATTATTATTATTATTATTATTATTATTATTATTATTATTATTATTATTATTATTATTATTATGGTGTATTAATTGCATTTTATTTTAATTTATATTGATCTGTATTTATATTCCAGATTTCCTATATTAATTGCTCTAATTGTAATTTTAAGATGAAGCTATGGACATCAAATGCTAAGCTTAATATTGGTCAATATGATGCATTAATATTAAAGTAAGTATTTCACTTATAGTTTTAATTTTGTCACTATTATACAAATCATTAAAAATTATTCAAATTGTAGGTATTTAGTATTGGTAAACAAGTTGAAGGTTTATTATTGTAGAAAAATATATCAAACATCTTCTGAGTGTCTTGTGTGTGTATATATATATATATAATAAAGACAAAAATATAATATTACATATATATATATATATAAATAGTGCAAATTCAACATAAATGTAATATTTATATTTTTGTCTTTATTTTGTAGGTCCCAGGTAACTACATATCTCAGGCGTCTAATATAGCTAGTCTAGTATTGACACATTTTCATATATTCAATACCCCAAATATTGGCACATTTTCAACTGAATTTGTATCTTGATTATTTAAGGAGTATCAATGAACTATATGCAATGCAGTAAATTTCTAGAAATTGAAAAGTTTACTTCTTATGACTCTTTTATCTCAAATATCAAAAGATATAATTAAGAAAGAATGGTCTAGAAAATGTATAGGGTTGCGATTTCCATCCCATTGCACAGGTTAACTATGTTTAATCTAAATCATCTAGTTTAACAAAATTAATGCATAAATAAAGTTTCAATTTAACCATATTTGATTTGGAAAAAAAAAAGTTATTGTAGCTATTTTAGGGTAACACTAAAAAGTCCTTAAGAAGAATTAACCAGTACTGATTATATAATTACTTATAATGTAGTCATAGAAATTATATATGATCAACGAGCTAGAAACTTTTGGTACACAATACAAATCCTCTTAGATGTTTGCTCAAAATGTTCTGAAATCTAGAACTGACGCATCAAAACAATAGTAGCTAGGATTTGTTAATGGGCATAACCAAACTGTCAAACCCGTCAGTTTACATCATCATGCTCTCTGAAAATGCCCAAAGGCCAATATGTTGATTCAATAAAATCAAATCCAGTTGGTTATTCCTCCAAATATGGTTAGTATGCCCTATTAATTTTTTATGTGGAAATATTTTCTTGATGCCCATTATATGTTTGTAGAAAGAACCAAAGCATGCAAAGACTATACTTACTACAGAGTGTATAAACTAGTATGGAATAAGGGATCATTACACAGAGGTAGAAAGTTTACCTATCTGTTCTTTTTAGACAAGATGATCTTCCCTCTCAATCTAAAGTATACAAATATAATGTCCAAATTCTCAACTAAAGCACAACAAATACAAAATCTAAATTATCAATCAAAGTATAACAAATACAATATCTGAATTCTCAATAAAATCATAAAAAATACAATTTCTAAATTTTTAACTAAAGCCTAACATACATAATATCCAAATTCTCAACCAAATTATATCGCATTAGATTCACCATTAATATTTTGAAATCTTTTAGAGTTGATTTTTTTGCCCTCAATTTGATCCTCCTTTTGGTTTGGGTTATACTGGAAGTGAGAAGTTTGAGTAGTATTTGCAATGCTCCTTAGAGGTTCAAGTACTTGAAATTGATTTTTACCCATCTATGAAACATCAAAAACAAAAAGCATAATGTTATTGCTTACGATATACTTGCACATTACCAGTATAAAATTATATTTAAATAACAAATCATCAAATAAATGTTTTCACTAACTTCTCCAAATGTTTCGCCATATCCTTCAGTTGCCTGTAAACATATCAACATTTATGTTATTAAACAGTTTGATATAAATAAATTGAAATTAAAGGTGAATATTCATTAGCCACCCTCTTCTCCCTTCCTAAGATTAGCAATGTAGTAGTTGTCACTATAAATTCTATCTATATGTGATCAACTTGATAACAATGATTGCATCTCATAGCTACTCTTACCTTAAACAATGTTTTTGGATTTCTTAGTTTTTCATTTTTACCCATTTTCTAGCCTTTTAAAGTTGTATACGCATCTTTTTGATCAAATGAGATAATATAAATTGCAGGTTTTCAATCTTCAACCAAAATTTTAAACGACTAATAGAATTTATAGTATACTAATAACTCTTTAAACAACATTCCACTTGTAGTATTGGCTTATATAAGCATCAATATTCTCCCTTTGATATGACATACAAGTCATTGCATGCTTACATCGATTCTTGTTAAATCCCAAAGTCTATATTAACAAGATTGTATTTGTAAATCAATAATGAACTTGTCTACAAAGTGTGTGACTTCAAATTTCAAATTTCCATTAATTTTAGTGATATATTGCCTTGCTTCCAATTATACAACCTCTTTTTGCTTCCTCACTCTTGGTTAAATATCATTAAGGAATTTGAGTTTCATATCCCTTTTTTTTATAAATATGAGTCACTAAGGCAACTCAGATATGTTTAAACATATTGATTAAGCTTTTTATACATGCTTCACAGTTGAGTCCATTAAATGTTTAAAATAGGTTATTGTGAACTGTTTCATACTTTAGTCTTATGCTCACAAATGCCCAGATATAAGTCTTTAGTTTCCTTACCTTTAAATAAGCGTACACCTTCTTTGAATTACTTTTCAATTGCTCTTTTATCTTATTGGATTCCACTTCCTTTGTGCAACTTAGTGCTTTCCACAATAAACTCCTATATGTGTGGCCTTATGAACACCAGACTAATTTGTATAGACATGTCAGGCATATTTTCTACGTTCAACTTCTAGGAAGAGATTTTTTAATGCATCTACTAAGCCCTAATAACCAATAAAAAAGTAATATAAGTAGAAGAACTTAAATACCGTTAAGAAATGAACATTATATGTATGAATACTTAAAGTTTAACTTTTATCAATTGTTTACAAAATTTTATGCATTCCCACATATGTTTAAATCTTCAACAAGAATATTCAAAAACTAAGTTAAGATTGGTGATTCTCTCCCTTAAACTTTGCTCAAGATATAGGGAACATCTAATTGTTTCCATCACAACTAACTATAGCTAATAAAGCACCTCTGAAGAATGTCTTAAAAAACATCCATGTAGCCTTATCATTTTCCTATAACTACCAAAAAAAGCATAATTCAATGCGCCAAATCCCACGTAAAACCTCTTAAACATTGGTTGTCTAGACCTTTCATCAAGTTCAGTTTGAATAATGAATTGTTCATCTTTATCAACCCATCATAACTCCTATTTATAAGAGCATAAGTTTGCATAATGACCTTTCAAAGATCCTCGCAGCATCACAATAGCTTCATTTAGCCCTATATAACATTGAGATTTAGTCACCTATAATGCATAATTTCTCTGATGATCATTCATCATCTCACTAATTAGTCAATTTGGGTTTCTCCTAAACTTGGGTAAAATTTTATTTACTATCAATTTTCTGCTAACTTGTTCATTTATTTGCACTTTTCTATAACTATGCTTGTTTTCTATTATATTAACAAAAGAATTCATTTCTAATCCAACTATCATATTCCGTACATGGACGTTGTGGTTTATAAGCAACATGTATTCTCACACCAAATCCCACCATTAAAACATCATATCCACTTTAATTTCATAATTTCTTATTGCTTCCTTAAGCTACCTCTCATCTTTAAACTTAATGCCAATTTCAATCTAAAAAGCCTTCGTATCAACTTTTGGATTGAACACAATGTATCTCTTCCATATGGCAGATGCTTTGCGCTATCCATCATCACTATAAACTGGTAATTGAACTTCAACATCACTATCCTTACATTCATTATACCAAACATGTGAAATCCTTTCTTGTCTTTTTGAATTTGCTAAATAAGAAACCTTTTCATTGCAATCTTTTCCGCTACTTCCAACCTCATCCCCAAAATTATCCAATTCAAACCCACTATATATACCTTATTAGCATAGTTTTTCTCATTTTCTCTCACAATAACGTATTCTTCATCATTAGTTGCATAAATCTCATCTTCAAATAAATTATCTCCATATTCACTCATTTTCATAACAATGAAATCTTCATCATCTTGTTCCACTTGAACTTGAAATAATCCTTTATCATTCATTCTCATATTCTGTTGTGTATTAATCTTAAAGTCAGTGCCAATATTAGAATCAAAATCTTCTTCATTTGTTACAGGATTCTTATAACTATACTCGTAATAGACTTCAACATTATGGTAGTTTAATTCTTGTATGTGGTTGAGCATTGTCAACATGTCCTTATCATGGTGTAAGCTTAACTTGTTTTAAGCACCTTATTAACTCTTTAAGAAATTTGTAAAACATGGATAATACTTAATGTCTTTTATCTTTTGAAACTTCTTTTAAAACTATAATTTTACCACAATGTATTTGTTGTCTTCATTTATTTGTAACACCCTACTATAATAAACTTAAAAAATTTACCTACATTTGCATTACAAATAATTATAGCATTAGTTTTAAAGCAAAACATATTAAAGTAATGATAGTTACAACAAGTTTTTTATAATAGTAAAAATATGGAAGCATGAATCCTTCTAATGGGAAAGGAAAATCATAACCATAGTAAATAAAATTGAATAAGTACAAGGGGTAGAACCAGAACAATAACTAATAAATAATAGATAAGATATGCTTTTAATAACATAAAAATGCATCTAACAAAGATATAATATGTTGTTTTCTTTTTTCACTAAAGTTATAAGATAAAACATATAACATTGTAATAATTACAATTAGGTATAATAATTCACAAACTAATAAAGAGAATTTAGTACAAAGAATGTTTGGTTTGATCTTAATTTAATTTTATGAGAAATGTATGTGCACTAATGTCAAAATAGTATATGTATGTATGGATTAGTTATGGTTTGGTATTTTATACGAGATATCTTACTAATAAGTTGCTCTATAATGACAATAAGATAGGAAAATTGCAAATCTGGTAGAGATTAAATGGGAATACTGAAAATCTAGAAACAAAAACAAAAACAAAAACCATTGGAATAATAACAAAACATGAAAGATAGAACATATTGAATATCTTTTGAGATAAATAATGGATCACGAATAAGGAGGAGTTTGGGTGTTTATTTTAATTAATCCTTTATATTTTTAATAAATAATTTGATTATATGGAATTTATATTCTATGTGTCATCCATGTAGAAAATGTATTTGCTTATGTGGAATTTAAGGTTGTCTTTTTTGTCACCATCTCTTTTGTAGTTGACTCTCTTACCATTTTCTCTCTTCCACCATATAGTATACAACAACTTAGAAAGGCAATATATTCAAATTTAAACTTTTTATTGCTTAAGAGTTTCTGGTGTACAAAGCTTAGAAGTATGCCTCATTTATATTAATTTTATGCCAGCACTATCAATTTTTGCAATAATAGTTGCATCCAAACATAAAAAGGATTGAAACTTAAACTAGGTAATGAAATATATTTACCTTTCAATTTTTAATGAGAAAGATTTTTATGAATCTTGTATTAAGTTTCCAAGTTTAAACTAAAAACAAAGCAATTTAATTAATCGATTAATTGACTATTTATTAAGTTATCTAACTAAAACTTAATAAGATTGGTTAAATGAACAAATGTGAATTAGTTGTGGGATTTGGAATTGAGAACAAGACAAGTCCTTAACATAGACTATATATAAATCAAAGATGTTATCTGAAACCTAAATTAAATATGAACAAAGTTAAAAAGGGATTTTAACTTAATTGCATTTCTTATAGGATCAAAAAAGTTTGAGTTAAAAAAAGAAAGATAGAGAAAGTAAATATAAAATGCAACAATTAGTGGCAGTTTGACCTATAATATGTGGGTTAGGACTTGGTGACTTGACCTATAATGTATGGTTTAGGACCTGATGGCCTCTTAATAACTAAATAAAGAACATAATGGTCTTCTCTTTTAAATTTACAATGTTGTTTCCATCTTTTTCTTATAAATCCTTGAATTTGATTTCAAGCTATCTGCATTATGGGGTTTTTGCATTCATATCTCTATCTTGACAACTTAACTTAGTATTAAAAATGAATTTAAAGTTTATTATGCTTATTTAATTTTATTTTTTTTATAGATAAGTAAAAGAAAGTTCAAATACTCATGATAATTCAAACTCTTTAGAAAGATTCGACTATCTAACTTATACTCAAGTAAGATTGATTCCTAGTATGAAGAACTTTACAATATATTTGTATTGTAACAAACATTTGAAAGATAAGAGAATCACTAAGTTAAAGAAGCATTTAGGTAGGAACAAAGGTGATGTTAGACCTTGCAAACAATTTAGTCATGATGCCAAATGACAGATGAAAATGTTTTTTTAAAAAGTATAAAAATGATAAAAGAAAAAAGAATGTGAAGAATTAATTATAAATTGATAGTGGTAGTTAATTTTGAATCATTAAGGATGATACTAACAATATTGAAGCTAGTATTCCTAACAAAAAACAAAGGATTTGAGCCTGATATGAATAAAAGAAAAAGATAAGTGTCTACCTTTTTTACCTTATAAATAAGTCTTGGAATAAAAACTTTAATCTCTAGTGTATTACAAACAAAAGAAGCAACTCATAATGTGAAATGGCAATGGTTTGATATGATACAAGTTTATCGTTTAATATTGCTCAATCTTACTATTACTAGTCCATAGTAAATGTTATTGCTTTTTATGGTTTAAAATTTAAGTTCCTTCAATTGACGACTATAAAGTTAATCTTTTTAACATCACTAATAGTGAAATAAAAAGTTATTTAAATGAAAGAAGAATAAATTGGGTAACTTATGGGTGTTCGATTATGTGTGATGGATGAATAAATAAGAAACATATGTTTATTTATTTATTTTTTGTTTATTATGCTAAAGGGACAATGATTTTGAAGTTAGTTATTACATCGAGTTTTATAAGAAATTTGATAATTTATTGAAGATTTTTTTATAAATTTATGAATGAAATTAGGTCTAAAAATGCTATATAGATCATCATTGATAATAAAATTGCTTATAAAGTAGTTGAAAGAGGTTGCACAGTTATATAGAATTTGTGTCATCTTAGTATTATCAAATTTACAACTAATTTCTTTATCACTTATTCAAATAAAAAAGGAGTTTAAACAAATGTTTATAGGTTATAAATGGGTTATACCTCAGTATTCTAGGTTTAATACTAAAATAATGTTTCTAACATTACACTTAAATATTATGAATTTTAGCCATAATGTTATTTTGTCATCTGAGCTTTTAAGCTTGTAGTGAAAGTATTTTGTTTGATTAATAGTTATAAAAAGTCAAGAGTGAGTTAATTTATGATGTTATAGAAAGGGTATAGGAAACAATTAAGGTTGATCTGTAGGAAAATCCCGGTGCATAAATCATATATACGTGGTGCGAAAAACAAAAACAATTGTTCCGAGACTTTCCCTAAGTCACAAGATCTATATGCCTATGCAAGAAAATATTATTAAACCTAAATGAAAATTCCCAATTCACATACATATTTATTACACACACACACACACACACACACACACACACACAGATATATATATATAGCATTTACACAAATTAATCATTCATATAATAACCATGTACCTTATGTATAGTCTCCTTCGTTCTTCGATCTTTTACTCATCGGGTTATCGCAAACTACAACGAACATCTCCAATGTACTTACTACCTCTAGTAAGCATTCACATCTCAACTCTAAACATCTCATGTTTACAGTTTCTGAGATCCACTGCTTGATCAAATCAAGGAGTTTGACATATACTAGTCTATCCGAATTAACGATGTCCAGTCTCATTAATCTTATGACTAGGGGTAATTTAGATACTAACATAATTGAACATGATAGGAATCTCAGTAGTATGATCACATCATAATTTCCTTCATGCTATGTCATATATCATGGATTTTATTAATTTGCTTATAGATCAATATCAATTCATAAATAATCAAATTAATGAAATATGTTTTTCTTTATTATTAAAAATAAAGTCTGTACACAACTTTGTACAAAACGCACTAAAGGCGATTGCCTTTAGGGTATTACTCTAACAAATCTCCCATTTGACCTAAGGCCAATCGCTTTGGTATCTAATACCATAGACGAGAACATGAGAATCAAAGCTATTCTGTGATAATGGCTTCGTCAACAGATCATCAATATTCTTTTCGATGGGAATTCTCTCTATTTGTACATCACCTCAACCAACGTTCTCCCTGATCAAATGATATCTACGAAGAACATGCTTAGACCATTGATAAGACTTTAGTTCTTTCGCATGCGCAATAGCCTTATTATTGTCACAATATAACTGTACAGGCCCATCACTGCTAGGAACCACACCAAGTTCAGTAATGAACTTTTTGATCCAAACTGCTTCCTTTACTGCGTCTGAAGTCGCAATGTACTCTCCCTCAGTTGTTGAATCAACAGTCATCTCTTATTTGAAACTCTTCCAATAGATCTCCCCATCGTTCAATTGGAATATATAACCCGATTGAGATTTGAAATCATCCTTATTAGAATGAAAACTGGCATCTGTATGCCTACTTACTTTTAGATTTTCATCTCCATATATCAAGAAAACATCCTTAGTCCTTTCCAAGTACTTAAGGATGTTCTTGATAGCCACCTAGTGACCCTTACCAAGATCTGATTAGTATCTGCTTGTAACACTTAAAGCATATGATACATCGGATCTTGTACATAGCATAGCATACATGATATATCCTACTGAAGATGTATACGGGATCATATTCATGCACATCCTCTCATTTTATGTATTAGGACACAGATTTTGAGAGTGTTATCCTACGAGTCATGGGAAGATACCCTCTCTTGGACTGCTCCATGCTAAACCTCTTTAGCATCTTGTTTATGTTCGTTGATTATGAAAGACCAAGCAATCTTTTTAATCTATCTTTATAGATCTTTATCCTGAGGATATAAGTTGCTTCACCAAGATCTTTCATAGCAAATTGTTTAGACAACTAAATCTTTACAGATTGTAGGATAGAGACATCATTTCCTAGTAATAATATGTCAGCTACATATAGCACAAGGAATAAGATTGCACTCCCACTAAACTTCTTATACACACAGGGTTCATCTGGATTTTGTGAGAAATCAAACTCTTTGATTATCTCATCAAAGATGATATTCCAACTCCTAGATGCTTGTTTTAATCCATAGATAGATTTCTGAAGCTTGCATACCTTTTCACCATTATAGGAGATTAAGCCGTCTAGTTGTGTCATATACACATCCTCGGCTAGATTTCCATTTAAGAAAGTTGTCTTCATATCCATTTGTCATATCTCATAATCATAATGAGCGGCAATGGCTAGGAGTATCTTAATGGATTTAAGCATTGCTACTGGACTGAAGGTCTCATTATAGTCTATTCCTTGTCTTTGATAGAAACCTTGGCCACAAATCTTGCTTTATAAGTAATCACATTACCATCCATGTCGGTTTTCTTTTTGAAAACCCATTTACACCTTATAGGTTTTATTCCTTCAGGTGTCTCAACTAAAGTCCATACTTAGTTTTCATACATGTAATCCATCTCTACTTTCATGGTGCTAAGCCATTTCTCAGACTCTGAACTCTTCAGAACCTCTTCATTGGTAGTAGGCTCATTATCTTCTATAAGTGTCATTCTATTCAATCACGGGAAATCTATATCTCTCGGGAATAGAGCATATCCTACGTAACCTATGAACTTCTTGTGTTGAAGAAGGTTGAACTGTTGATTCATCTGTATGAGTCACAATCTTAGGTTTAGGCAGTTGATTCACATCTATTCGAGCATCTTGAACTTCTTCAAGTTCAATTTTGCTCCCACCGTCTTCTTTTAAAAGAAACTCTTTCTCTAAAAAGACAACATGCTTTGAAACAAACACTTTTTTTTCCTTAACAAGGTAAAATTGATATCCTTGTTTCTTTAGAATATCCTATGAACAAACACTTGTCAGACTTCGCATCAAGCTTATCTGACTGTATTCGCTTCACATAAGTCGGATAGCCCTAAATTTTCAAATGAGAAAGATAGAGTTTTTTGTTACTCCATAACTTATATGGAGTAACATCATCTGTCTTTGATGGAACTTTATTTAGAAAATAAACAGCTTTCTCAAGTGCATATCCCCAAAAGGATTTTTTAAAATTTTCAATGCCCATCATCGAACGTACCATGTCCAACAAGGTTTGGTTTGTCCTTTCGGCCACACCATTGTGTTGTGGTGTGTAAGGTGGAGTTCATTGAGATACAATCTCATTATCTCTTAGATAATCTAAAAATTTTTGGTCTAAGTATAATCTAAAAATTCTTGGTCTAAGTATTCCCTACCTCGATCGGATCGTAGTGTCTTGATACCTTTCCCAAGTTGGTTTTCTACTTCATTTATGAATTTTTTGAACTTTTCAAATGCATCAAATTTGTATCTCATCAAATACAGATACCCATATTGAGAATAGTCATTGATAAAGGTAAGGAAGTAAAGAAAACCACTTCTAGCATGGATGGACATTAGACCACATACATCTTTATGTATTAGGTCTAATACTCCACTCGCTTGTTCACCCTTTCCTTTAAAGGGTAACTAAGTTATGTTGCCTAATAAACAAAATTCACACATGTCAAATGATTCATAATCAAATGAACATAAACTACCATTCTTATAGAGCTTAGCTATGTGTCTCTCATTTATATGGCCAAGGAGATAATGTCATAAGTAAGTTGATTTTAAATTATCTCGTTTATGTCTTTTTGTGTCATTGACATTCATAATTGATTGCGACATATCTAATATGTACATTCCATTGCATAATGTACTAGTACCATAAAGCATTCCATTCAAACTAATAAAACAGCCATTGCTATTGAAATTTAAATGGAAACTAGCTTTATTTAAATAAGAAATAGACAATATGTTCTTTTATAAAATAGATACAAAACACAATCATCTAGTTTAATTACAAGCCCACTGGGGAGTGAAAAAAATAAGTGCCTACGACCAATGCAGCAACTCTTGCTTCATTGCCCATGCGCAGGTCTAGTTCTCCCTTCATGAACTATCTACTATCCCTGAGGCCTCGCATATCATTACATATGTGTGAGCCATAATATGTTATGATCAGAAACATTATTAACCTCAATAACAAACATACATAAAGGAGCCAGGCCATCTGATGCCTACTTGTTCTTCAAGGACTCCAGTTAAACTTTACAATTTTGCTTCTAGTTGCCAGTCTTGCCACAATGGAAGCAAGATCCTTTCGGTTCAATCTCTTTGAGTTTCTTTTTGGCGGCATTTCTTTTTGGTTTCTTGGACCTTTTTTTCTTTAGGTTCTTTTTTCTTGAACCAGAAGGAGAAGAGTCCACCACTAGCACTGGCCTGCTATCTTTCATGATAGCTTACTCTATTGTCTTAAGCAGATTGATCAACTCAGGGATTGTCGTGGAGATTTGGTTCACTCGATAGCTCAACAGAAACTATGAATAATTATCAGACAATCTAACCAGAATTAAGTCCATAACAAAACCTAAGGTGGCCAACCTCTCAACATAACCATTCATCTTCAGTGCATACTGCACTGCAGATGTCCCCGGAGCCATTTTAGTCGTGAAAAGCAGCCTTGAGATCTCAAACCTTTCAGATCGAGCTTGCTAATCAAAAAGCTCTATAAGATGAAACACTATGGTAATAGTATCTATAGACTCATGTTGCTTCTATAGCTCTAGTGACATAGAGGCTAGCATAATGTAGGTAACCAAGTCACTATCGTTGAGATGCTTACGATATGCTCTCTGATCCTCATCAGAAGCATCAATAGCAGGTGGATCAGGAAGTGGAACGTCAAAGACATAGCCTAACTCCTCAGATCTGAGAACAATTCTCAAATTTCTCAGCCAATCAAGAAAATTGGGTCCAGTCAATTTATAAGAATCCATAAGTGAGCGCAAATTCACACTGGAAGACATCTTCAATCAACCTAAATGTGAGAAAAGAAAGAATGTTCAAATATAAATACATGCATGATCATAAGGACTTGCATAACATATATATAACTCCTACAAGTTTCAAAAAATCTATAGCCCTCACTACAAATCTAAGAAAAATTATGACAAAGTGTCCTAGTGGCTCGATATTTGACATTACTAAGAATGACCTTGGGTTTACCCAACAAGCCACCTTAGGTCAATTAGTAGGTATTGGTCATATCAATTTCATCAAAGTTGCAACTATCATCTAGTGCTATCAACTTGTGATGTATGCACAAATATTAGGTTATCAACTCTTAATGCACGTACTTTTGATGTACGCTACCCAATTGTGCCTCTGTCTACGTTGATCTTGAGTTTACTTAATAAATCAACACTTCTAGTGAAACTGACCCATTAATCCAAAAATCTTATTTTCATGGTTTGAACGTATACATATAGAGTGGGCTTAGGTTTACCCAACAACCCTAACTATAAAAGAATTATGGTTCTCCCTATATTAATGAAAAGCGCTAGTTTGCATATTATGTGTTATGGATTTCATATTCTGGTCTCATATAAGTCATAGAATTATAATCACAATGACTATATGGTATGATTTAGGATGTTTCATCAATCACATTGAATCTATATCCATAACCATCCATCATCCTACCTAACCAACTCTAGCATGCATTCTTTAATGCAACCATCTCACAAGATTTTCTTATATAGGTTGTGACGTGTTATGCATATAAAGATTTGACATTCGATTCAACTCTTGAACCGAATTGCTTTCTAATGTTGGCATTGGCTAATTTCTCAATTCGAATGTTTTCAATTCCAATTCAGAATGCCAATATACCAAATGTAATACCCTCTACTCTAATGTACCAATTAAACACTTTAATTATATTATGCTTCCCATATCTAGTCATACTAAACATGAAATACTCGAAATAGATTAATACTATATTAATCTCTTAGATTTCTAAATAATTTGAGAACATCAAAATATCATTTAAGTATCTTTAGGTAATCTCCACTTCATCAAGACCTCTTCGGCACTTGTCACACAACTTCTGATGGCCAAAACAATCAAGACAACAAAATATACCAACGAGATGCTAATAAGAAATATTTGACATCCAAACTTTTTTGAAACCTAATTTCAAGCAAATCAATTTCGTATGCATCCAACATCAAAGTAACATGTTTCTGATCACATAAAAAATTATCCGCACAATCACCACTTTAAGCAAACCAAGTCTAGTAGTTTTTTCTAAAATGTCTAGCTCTGTCTTTTGCTTGAAAAAATCATAGAAACAATTTCAATAAACACTAAGAAAATTATAGAGGCCATAATATATTCCTAAAATGTTCCAAGAAATTTTTTTAGAATTTATTTCCAAGAAAAACTTAACCAACCTCAGCAATATAGCTAAGATAGAATCTATGTTCCTCAACACAGACATTCCGAATAGCACATAAGAAATTATTAAATAAATATTCAATCACCTCGAAAACATTTTTTTCACCTTTATAGACATTTATAAACATCTTAGAAAGAGTTTGGTGAAAGAAAATCCCAAAAACAATTTTATAGAATTTATTCTCGAATTCGCAAGCATGCCTGTTCATGTAATGTGCATAAACACAACAACTAGAATAGTAGGGAATTAATTAGCAAAAACATATCAAATCACATTGATAAATTTTTTCCTTCCACAAATATATTCATCAACATCTCGTGAGCAAATCTAGGAAAGAAAATTTCAAAAACAATATCTCTACACTGATTTCGAATTCAACACAATCAAAATGCACAACAGTCACAACCAATCGGCAGTATCACACATGTTATGGTTTCTTCTTTATACGAGGCATAAATGTCTCTGATACTACTGTAGGAAAATCTTGGTGCCTACATCATATACTTACATTTTGGAAAACAAAAAAATTGACTCCAGGACTTTTTCGAAGTCCAAGATCTATATGTCTATACAAGAAAATACTATTAAACCTAGCTGAAAATTCCCAATTTACATACATGTTCATAACACACATATATATATATAGGAATTTATGGCATTTACACAAATCAACCATTAATATAATAACCATGTACCTTGTGTGTAATCTCCTTCGTTCTTTAATCTTTTATTCATCGGGTTGTCGCAAACCCAGTGACCAAAACAGACCGTCTCTAATGGTATTAACACGGAAATCAAATAAACTAACCGAGTCAAATTCTTTGATTCAGAAATGGTTAGAACAAAGACAAAAGTGATTGCTCTCTTCTTTGTTCTATGGAGAGCAAAACCATGAAGGATAATGAAGAGGAAGAAGATGAAAAAGATGAGGAGAATTAGGTGAGAATTGTGAAGATTGCTTACTAAACCATTTTCACGATTATCATCATCTTACTTTTTGTTTTTGTCTTTTATCATTTAAAGATAATAAATGCATAACTTTAAAGAAGCCTCTCTCATCTTCCACGTTGCACATTTCTTATATATATATATATATATATATATATATATATAGCTGAGGTGATCTAGTCAAACTGGGGTCAGTCCTAGCAGGTCTCGGGTGTGGAAAAAAACACTGGAGACCTATTTCAGCAATATCGTCGTCGCAATCTCATCCGGACATATCCCGATCTTATCGGGATCCATTTAGTTCTATTGCCTTCCATATAATGGATCTTTATCTAAAACCATTTTGCGAATCCTCAGAGTCACTCTTATGCGTGTGACCCTTTAAGTTCCTATTTATATTGACCAATTGGATTAACACTTAATCTAAGCAAGTCATGAGCGGCACCTAGCAACACATCATGACCCCCAATTGATCAGAAAGTAAGTGGTTCAATGAACAAACCCATGCTAATCACAAACCATCTCATGAACCCTCCCATAGACAATTTTTGTGAAATTCATCCTTTAACCATACTGTACCTCCACTTGGTTATGAGTACGGGCAAAGTGTCAACTCTCACTAGACTGACTACGTCAAATCTAGACCAAGTGGAATTAGTTCTCATCCTGGGACTCATTACTATATATGTCAATGAAGACATTCTTTATGACACGTGTACTTCGGCCAGAGATTTCCAAGTAATGACCCCGACAAGAGGCCGTGGGTATCATCTTTTGCTATCACAAAAGTGGTAAATCTTCTATTGGCTACTCAATTAACTTCGAATACCTCAAGCTGTACCCAATCACCACCCTATAAGTGACCTCTGTAAGGCAACAAGGAATGGAGTCAAAGCACATAACCAACATCCAAGATATCCTTGAGTACCTTAAGTATAAGGATACTTGCACCATTGCTATGATGAGATTATCACTAACATTAGAATATGACATCCATGTGATGATCTCATGGTAGGTCATCCTATGTGCTTAGTACCTCTAGTAAGCATCCACATCTCAACTCTAAACATCTCATGTTTACAATTTCTAAGATCCACTGCTTGATCAAATCAAGGAGTTTGGCATGTGCTAGTCTATTTGGATTAACGATGTCTAATCTCATTAATCCTATGACGAGGGATAATTTAGATACTGACATAATTGCGCATTAGAAGAATCTCAGTAGTATGATCACATCATAACTTCCTTCACGCTATGTCATATATCATGGACTTCATTAATTTGGTTATAGATCAATATCAATTCATAAATAATAAACACCAAATTAATGAAATATGCTTTTCTATATTATTGAAAATAAAGTCTGCACACAACTTTGTACAAAACGCATTAAAGGCAATTGCCTTTAGGGCACTACTCTAACATGATCTTAAAGATAAGTCTTCTTTATATATACCTTATCTTATAGATATTAATAAGAGGTAAGAAAAAAACAACTTTACTCTGTTATTTGCCGTTGATGCATTTTTTAATCTAAATGTTGATTTTGGATCAAGTTTCATAAAGAAAGATAAAGTTAATAGGAGAACACTCTTAACGATCACAACATTTGTTTCAAATGACATTATTCAAGACCTTTTTGGCTTAGAGGCATACAAGGATGTGTTTAATGATTTTGGGATGTCCATTACAATAAGTCAAAGAAATAAAATTAATATAAGTATACATATATGCACTTGTATTACATATTTAAAACTAATGATCGCTTATTTTAATAATGATATTATTTTTATTATTTTACAGTTGCTTGGTGGAACAAAATTACAATTGATGTTCTAAAATTATAAAAATTTAAACTTCAAATTATTAGTCAATGTATGATTGCAACAGAGTATGAAAAGAATCAGTGCACAATTGAGTTCATCCCTTAAAAGTACAAAATAAATTCGAACAAAAGAGGTTAAATGATCTAGTTTTTGGCTTATATTTGAAAATAATTTCTTATACTTTTATAAGAATTTAATAATATAATTTTATTTATTTATTACAATTCTTAATAAAATGTGTAATTATATTAATATAATTTATTTTGACCATATCTATCTCTTAATGTATTGAATTTCAAAGGAACCAAAAGTAATACCAATTTTAATGGTGCTGAAGGATTGCCCTAAATGATTTTTATAAATATTCTTTGCTCTTATATTTATAATTTTACAAAAATTATTCATCGATTTGGTGAATAGTAAAAGTATGAGTACTATTTAAAATCAATAAAAAATGGTACTCAAACCATTAGGACTGTACCGACCCAAGATAGCGGTCAATATCAGTGGTATTAGCTGCTACCTAAAATATTAATATTACCAAGGGTGAAGATGAAATTTTAGAAACTAGTGGACTAAACTGAAAAAAAAAAGTATAACTAACCCTAAATGATGTCCTCCCTCTAGAATATCTCATTTCCTCCACCAACACCAAGTAATCTCCCCTTGACTCTCTTCTTGGTCCTTCCTTCCTTGTTCATCTAACTGCCCTCCACCACCACTGAGTTCTTCACTCAATCTCTCTTTCGTCAATTGCTCTTCACCTACTTGGGCTCGCATGTACCACTAGCAGCTTCAATCTCTATACTTAGTAGCTTTATCGTATGTCACTGACCACCAGCTTTAATACAAAGTCAGCTATTAGCTCCTCATCGATAAGGCTCCCTTTTTAGTGTCCCCTTAAGGCCACAACCAGCCTAAGTCCTAACCCACAACTGAATTCTGAAAATTCTCGACATGACACTAATAAATCCTAATTGCTTAGTTGTTATTGGTATGATTTTTATGTGTTTTAAGTTGTTTGTTTTTCACCTTGCAATTGCATATGAGTTGGTTATGTGTATCAACGTATTATGAATGGTTTGTTAAATATAATCGAGCCATGGACATTTGGAATTAGATATACTGAACTATCCTGTTGTTGCTAGCTAAAATTTTTCATGAATTTCACTTATTGCAATTATCTTGTTTTGTAAATGAAAATTAAGCCTAATTTTTGGAAAATTTAAGCTAAAAATTATGAGAAAACTATGAAATAAATTGTGTAATTGAATTTATATGTATCTATAAACAATAAGACAATATGAATTCATGAAGAAATGAAGCTTTGTTTATTTGATTTTTTAGATTATTTGTTATTCTAATAATGATAAAAATACGATGAAAATTAATTCATTAAATTGTTAATTTGTTAATTGATTTATATGAGACATACAATTTATTAATCTATTTTTATATAAGAAGTTTTTAATATATGATTAACCATTTGAACACAAGATTTAATATATAATTAAATAATTTAATATATGCAGCTAAGTTAAGAAAATAAAATGTTTGTATTATTATATTGTTCATTCTTGTTATTAAAAAATAATATTACAAATACAAAAAATTAAAATTTGGAAAATAAATATTTCTAATATGAGAACAACTTGTAAATAGACTTTCATTTTCCATCCTATCTAATGAGTAGTTAAATACATAGTAGAAAATAGTCTGTGTGAAATTTTCTTATTTAGTATGCCTTTAAAATGGATTTTAAGATATGTCTTGATTTATGAGAGTAAAGTCATTACTCATCATAATGTGAAATTGTAAATGTTTAATTAAAATTTTTTACTTTTTATTTAGTATAAAAAAGTTACTTTTGCAATGTATGTTATCATAAAGAAAGATGTAAAATATAGGTTATCGAGACATGACTATAATTAACTATTGAATTTTTATAGTTATGTGGGGATGTTATATGCAAAAAAAAAAAGGCTATGAATTTATCAATTTACTTTTGACATATGTTTTCATTTATTTTTATAGATAAATGGAGGAAAGTTTAAGTGCTCTTGATAATTTAGTTACTTTAGGAAGATTTGATGATCTAACTTAGTCTTATGTTAGATTGGTTCCTAGAATGAAAAACCATATTTTTATTGTATTGTAATAAACATTTGAAAGGTGCGGGCATAACCAAATTAAAGAAGCATTTAGCTTGGATTAAAAATGATATAGAGCCTTGTAAGAAAGTCAACCATAACGTGAAACTATAAATGAAGACTTTGCTTGAAGAGTATCAGCATGAGAAAGATAGAAGATAAAAACTGAAAAACAATATTAGTAATGGAAGTTCTTTTTTTGTGGTTAAGATGATAGTAGGAATGTTAAAGGTAGTATTCAAACCTACTAAGAAGGGAATGTTGAACCTGGTATGAGGAAAAAAAGAAGAAAGGTGTCTAACTTTTTTATACGACAAACAACTCTTAGAACTTAGCCTTCAATCTGTAGTATCTTACAATCTAAAGAAGTAGCTCATAATATGTACATGGCAATGGCAATATGGTGGTATGACTTAGGCACATCATTTAATATTGCCTAGTATCAACTTATGTAGATGTTATTACCTCTTACGGTCTAGAATATAAAGCTCCTTCAATTGATGAATATATAGGTAAACTTCTAATCAACTTTGTTTATGAAATAAACAATTATTTGATTGAAATAAGAATAACTTGGGCCACTTATAAATGTTCAATAATGTGTGATGGTTGGATAAATAGAAGACAAGAGCCTATTATTGATATTTTTGTTTATTCTACTAAAGGAACAATGTTTTTGAAGTTTAATGAATTATCTGGCCTTGCTAGAAATGTTGATACTCTTTTTTAGATAGTTGATGAAGTTGTGAATAAAGTTGGGACAAAAAAACATTGTTCATTTCATTATTGATAAAGATTATGCGAAAAAAGTAATTGGGAAAAATTACAGAATAAGTATAATTCTTTTTATTGTACGCCTGATATTGCATATTGCATTGGCTTAATGTTGAAAAATATAAGAAATGCTATATGCTTTCTTATTGTTGATAAAAGTTTGCAGAAAGTAAAAAAGTGACAAATTTTATTTATAATCGTGCACGATGTTGAGCAAGTTTTATATATAATAAAACTCTCAATACCGTAAATATATGGATCGTTTATTGTAGTATTAAGGTATCATTCATACGAGGACTATATACACCTAAAAACTTGAGAAAGAACTCGGTACTAAAAATTGATTTGAATTAAAATGAATAATTGAAATTAAAACAAATAAGAATTGATAAGTGAGCTACTAATGAATTTGAGATTTATCAAGGTTGAAGATTTGGGAAATATTTTATCCTTACCTTGTTGACTTAATTTATGTTTAATCCAAAATAGCCTAAAGTTTTAATTACTCTCTCTTAAGATCTAATCAAGTAACCCAAATTGAATTCGATATTCATAGATTTGTAATCCCTCGACTCACAAACTACTCCTAACTTATTCAATTAAATCTAAAGCAATCCTATAGATAATTAATTTCAAAATTAAGATCTCTCTTCAATTGATTGTTAATATGATAATTATAGGTCTATTAAGTTGCCAACTATCATTGCACACCATAACACTAATTACTTTGACTCACTCTCTTGATTTATTGTTAAGGATGCCCACAAAAATTATCACAAATATGCATTAATGTATTGAATTCAACAAAAAATAAAGTTCACAAAATAATTTAAGAACAATTCCTAATAGGGATCTAGAAAACCATAATCATTTTAAACATCTTATAACTCTAAATAAACATCCAAGACAATGAAAGAAATAAAGCGAAAAGAAGAAAAACTAGTGTGTCTTGAGTTAGAAATTTGGAATTTCTCTAAAGCTCTTATGAATGTCTCCTCTTGATCTTTTTTGTTGTAGTGGTTGTTGTGTCTTTTTCATATAGTGCATTAAGGTTATAAGGTTTTTTCGAGCTTTCCCTACTTTGTTTAGTTCCAAAAATAGTCCTGAACACTCAAAACACTAAAAAACTTGTGCTTAGAAAAGCCTTTATCGTGATCGTAACTTGGAGTCACGATCCTCCTCCTACTATTTCCCTCTCTATCACGATCGTGTTCAATTGTGCATGATCATGTCACCATCAAGCTTCCTCCATCTTCTTCATTCTTTAATTTTTTCGATTTCTAGCACTCGCAAGCACATCAAACAACTCTTAAAACATAAAATTAAGATCCAATCCTTACCAAATAAACACACAATACGTATAAACATTAACAAAAGGGGCTTTATCTGGTCTAGAACGACTCCCTTAGCATTTGATAGATTTATCCAACCAGTAGAAAAGGCAACCGGTTTTGATTTGATTTTCGCCACAGTAACACAATTATAAGCTTATACATATGATAATCATCTAAGAAACACTTAAAATCACACTTTTCTCACAAAACATAATATAATCTACACCTATCACATGGGCCCTAAATTTGATGATAAAAGATTTTACCAATGGTAGAAATTTATGTTATCTTGCTATTACAAGATTGTGATTATTTTTTTATCACTTCAGAATTTTGTTCTAATAAAAAAGAAGCTAAAACAAATTTTACAAGTGATAAGTGGTTCGCATTTCAATATGTCAAGTCTAATGCTAGAGTGGAGGTGCTTAGAATCATACTTGAAGATAATGAATTTTTGTCCCAATATTAATTTGTAATATGGGTTTTTATGCCTTTAATGAGAGTATTTTGTTTAGTCAATAGTGATAAGAAGACAATAATGAATAATTTTTATGATGTCATGAAGATGAAAGAAACAATTAAGGACAACCTAAAAAATAAGTCTTCTTTATACATATCTTATCTTACAGACATCAATGAGAGATGAAAAAAAAATAGTTTTACTTTAAAATAGTTTTACTTTTCGTTGTTTATGGATAAGGCATTTTTTAATCCTAGTGTTTATTTTATACTAAGTTTTACAAAAAGAAATGAAGTACATAGAGGCATGGCAATGGCCCGGGCCGGGCCTGGGCCTCCCTCAGCCTGGCCCAGCATGGCCACTGTCCCACCGACGGGCCAACCACCGGCTCGGCCCATATATGTGTTTTTAATCAAAAGTATACAAAAAAGAGTCGTTTTGTTTAAAATGGGCGGGCCGCGGGCAGGGCCAGGCTGGACCGATCCTTGGGCTTGGGAGTAGACCATGGTTGACCCGTGGCCTGGCCTGGGCGGACCATGGTAGACTCATGTCTTGGCCCGGGCAGACCATGGTCAACCCGTGACCTCCTTGTGGCCCGGCCAGCCCAGGCCAAAAATCGGGCCGGGCCAAAATTGTCATCCCTAAGTAAATAGGAAAATGATATTAGCTATTACAATAATTGTAGCCTATGAAATGATACAAGATCTCCTAAGCTCACAAATGGAGGCTTATAAGGATGCTTTTGATGATTTTGGAATGCTCATTGCAATTCGTCAAAGAGACAAACTTAATTTGAATTAATTTTTTAATTTATATTACTTATTGAAAATTAATCATCAGCTTGTTTTGTTTATAATGTTACTTTTGTTATCTTAAAATTACTAGGTGAGACCAATTTAGAAGTGGTATTCCAGAACTTCAAAGGTTTACAATCTAAATTTTCAGTCAATATAGGGATGTCGAAAAAGGTCTGGCTAGGGTTAATCGGGCCACTGGCTGACCCAACCCAGCCCATGACCTGACATTATTTAAACAATAACGTCATTTTTGAAGTTTTTCTTAAAAAAAATATATAGAGGCTCGGGCCACGGGTCGATCAGCCCATGGTCGGGCCAGGCCACGGGTCACTATGGCTCGGAGTCGAGTTGGGTCAGGCCAGGAGTAACCTAAGCCTGGTGCAACCCATTGACCTCTCTAAGTCAATGTGTAAATGCAACAAGGTGTGAAAGGAATTAAAATACCTTTAAATTCATTATTTCCAAGAAAACGAATAGATTAGAACATAAAAGATTGAACAACTTGGTTTTTGTTCGATACAATTTAAAGTTTCGATAAAGGTATATTATTATCATTATTAAGTTAAATATAATTTCTTGTATTTTTAGTATTTTAATTTTACTATGACTCTTAATAAAACAAGTAGTTCTATAGATCTAATTTGCCTTTATCATATCGATCTTTTAGTAGACAAAGTTCTAATGAATTGAGTTTGATAGATAAGAGGGAGTTGGAAAATAATCTTAAATGAGAAAGTATTGACATATCATTTGGTGAAATGAATTTAAATGATAGTGATGATGAGGCTCCTTTTAATTATAAAGATTTTGTGCCAAATGAGAATAAGAGTCAATGCGATTTGAGCAGATATTCGATTGAATAAAATTTTAGGTTTTTTATTCCTTCTCTTCTTTTAATTCACTTATATTTGATGCATACGTTAGATTCTACAAATGCAATAAAAATATAAAACTTTTAACTACAGATGTATTTATTTCAAGTTTTGCGTCAAGCTGATTGTATTCCTTGATATGAACTTTTATTGTAATGCTTATGGAGTCATAAATCTTATTATTTTTTCTATTTGATATTTTGAGGTAATTATTATTTATTATATAATTAATTGTAACATATATATATATTAATTGTAGTTATTGTTTATAAGTAAAATATGTGAAAAATAATATTAATAGAAATGAATATTTTTTTGTTATTTCAAATTTTTATTGTTATGATTTTTAGAGACATGGATAATATAAAATTAAAAATTAAAGAAATATTATAATATATTAATGGACTATTTTATAGTTTTAAAAAATTCAAGGTTATTTTATAATTTTTAAAATTATCTGAAATACTATCTAGTCAAATTATCTAAATTGGTATTCAATATTAGCTAGTGTCTGTATAATACTATACCATAACTAAATCTGCTACTAATACCGGTCTAATGGTCATAATATTTTTTAATATTCCTTGTTTTTTTCTATTGGTCTATAAGAAAACGGGTTAGAAATTATAAGCACGCGCCACTAAATCGCGTAAGATTACTTTTAGCATAAACGAATCTGATAAGTGACAGGGTGTCCAAGCAAAGCAGAGCGTCACGTAGTGATAAGTTTTATCTTCTTCACTTCACAGGTGACAGACCGGTGGCGTATACAGTTTTTACGCTCGCTGGTGCCACGTAATGCTCGGTCTAACAGTTACGCCGGCTTTTTCGCCTGTGAAATGCGGACCTCATCAAGTCATCACTGCCTCGACAAACAATTTCCCTTCGTTTTTGCCCAAAGAAGTGGAAAACATCAAGGACCCTTTTGCTAGAGAGTTGGCTACTCGCATCGAGAGACTCCCTGTAGACTGCATCATGACCTACCCTTTCGTTTCATGTTCTATTCAAAATGGACTTCCCCTTATGTATATACATACATGTATATTGTTTTCAGGTATTGTTCGCAGAAAATTGGGTGATGAGTAGTTGCGTGAAGCCTTCGAAACAGAGGAAGGGCACTCCGGTTGTTCTTCTTCACGGTTTTGACAGGTCCCTTATGTACTCAATATCAGACATAAGTTTGAAGAACGAAATTAAGAAACGAGTTGCTGGTATTATGTCTATTGAGTTCAGTGCATGTGTTATGACTCAGTTCCTGTTTAGAATGGAGATACACGTATCCGATGCTTGAGGAAGCTGGTTTGGAGACATGGGCTGTTGATATTCTTGGTTGGGGTTTCTCTGATTTAGGTCTGATGCGTGTGCCTTAACTCGTTTTTCGGTTTGTTTCATGTAGAACTAATTCCTATATGGCGTATTATCTTGTGGGTCTGCATTTTTGGTCTGTTCCAGGAAATCTTCCATCTTGTGATGTTACATCTAAACGCGATCATCTATATCAGGTAATTATTATGTGGTCTTTAAGATGTCTTTTAGGATGTCTTTTGTCTTGCGTTTTCTAGCATATTTTCAAGGAGAAATTTTCTCTTTGTGAGTGCTTCCACCGTACTACTGAGGCATGAAAACTCTGTACTACTATAGCAGCTCTTCAATCTTAAAGTTTTGTAATTATATCTACTTGTTGGAGGAGTTTTTGAAACATGGCCTCAGTTATGTAGCTATCAGTGCCTCGGGGGTTCTGGGGAGTTAAGTGGACTGTCCTTTGAGAATGTGGTGATACTTTCCCATTGTTATTTGATCCGGAATCTAATTTGAGATCATATCATATGCTTGTCAGCTTTGGAAATCCTACATCAATAGGCCTATGATATTGGTTGGACCAAGCCTTGGTGCTGCTGTGGCAATTGATTTTGCAGCCAATCATCCAGAAACTGTGAGTATTTCTCTCAAATTGGCGTATGTGATCACTGACATAATGGAAAGAAGTTAAAAAGTTTAGTTATAGTAACTCAAATTGTTGCATCCAATGTTCAAATGTTCTTTTAATCTCAGGTAGAAAAACTAATTCTCATTGATGCAAGTGTATATGCTGAAGGCACAGGAAATCTAGCAACTTTATCTCGGGTCATAGCATATGCCGGGGTAACTTTTCTGCTTGACTAATGAATCTTCATTAATGTTGTCCACCTCTTTCAAATCATTTACATATCTCCGATATTGAGCATATGCCATTGGCTACTCTAGTACCTTTGGTCGAGTTTAAGTTTTTTATTTTTTAGTAGCTCTCATAATATGTCTTCTAGTGAATGCAAGCCGACATCATTCTCCTAATTCAATCTTGTGTTCATGGGAAAACAAGGTCAAAGTGACTTCCGCGCCCATTATTTGGTTCCACTTATGAAGTTCATAAAATCCTTTGCCAGCTGAACTATACAATAACAACAATAATATCAACAACAACAATCTAGTAAAAGAGATGAAGGGTTTATGCATGCAACAGCACTATAGAGTTTAGGAAATTGACATATCGCTCATAGAGTTTAGGAAAATTATGAGATGAAGGGTTTATGCATACAACAGCACTATAGATGAATAGCAGATGAAACTTTTGGTGCACATAAATTAGTCAATTAAAATTCTAAAGTGGGAACAATGCCTTAGCTGTGTTTGGTCAGCAGCCACTCGAATCACAGCCTTTTAAAGGGAGTACCAAAGACAGGTAACACCTAGACTGGTATAAGCATCTAAAATAATTAGGAGTTATCAAATTAGCTAAAAGACATACCTGTAACAATGCAAAATTGAACAAGCATTTAAAGAGTGCATCTAACAAATTCTTATTATTTCCTTTGCTTCACCTGAACAATTTGGTGGCCCTAGGTGTGCATACGAGAGAGAGTGGGTGGTAGCAACTTGTTTGCCTTGCTGTATAACCGTGCTACCTTCTCTACAATTTCAGACTCTAAATATTTCTACTATACTGATTAGCATTGTTTCCAAATCAGGTTAAATTATTGAAGAGTGTCCCCCTTCGCTTATTTGTTAATTTTCTGGCCTTCAACAGCCTATCATTGAGTACCAGCTTAGACTGGATGAAAGTGAGTGTTGCGTATGGGCTTTCAAAAGACTCAATTTAAACGCAATTTTGGTCTCATGCTCTGATCCTATCTAGGTGGGCCGCTTGCATTGTCTATATCCTTGGTGGGAGGATGCAACTGTTAATTTTATGGTAAGTGGCGGTTATGATGTCCGCGCTCAGATAGAAAAGGTACTTATCTGTGTCTGGAGTCCTTGAATAACCCATATTGCTTTTTTGGATGCCTATTCATCTATTTGACGCATAAATGAGTGCAGGATTTTTATTATCTTGATAGGATAATAAGTTGACGATGCCCTTGTTTCCCAAGCATTCTTTAAAGATGTTGCATGTCTGCCATTTCTTTTCTCTTCCACCCCATCTTTTCCCATTTGTCGTAAGTAAAAAGAGAGAAAATAAATGAGAAAGTTACTGTCTGTTTCCTTCTTATTTTTCGTCTGAAGCTGAGAACATTTCTGCAACAGACGGTGAGCGGTAAGACTTGGAACTGACACTACTACAGGATGTTAATTGATGTTGAGACAACCGTATTATTTTGGCATATTTTAAAGCAAACACACGCACACACACAATAAACTTCAAGTTTCTGCAAGTTAGGAGTCCCGAAGATCTTGCAACATGGAACTTTGCTGGACTGCAGTTTTCGTTGAGTTCATCCTGCCAAACATTCCTGAAGCCCTATAATTCTATCCTGGGTTCTTTCAGGGAGTCCTATTGATTTGAGATTTCTTTGAAAGGTCAAGCAGAGGACACTTATCATTTGGGGTGAAGATGACCAGATCATTAGCAATAAGTTAGCTGTGGTTAGTACTTGATGAACTTTTGGTATTGTTAATAATTAACAAACCTAGAGGAAACTTTCCCTGTCCTCACTCAGAAAAGATAAAAGCTTGAAGTTAACAACCATGTATCTTTCATCAAATTATATGAGCAGAGACTACACTGTGAACTGCCAAATGCCATCTTAAGACAAATACCAGATTGCGGCCACATTCCTCATGTTGAGAAGCCCCAATCCGTTGCCAAACTGATCATGGAATTCGTGAAAGAAGATTCACTTAAAGAGGTGCTATATGTACCAGAGTCCTGAAGATACCGTTTTTCTAGTCTTAACTCTCATGTCGGTGTATAAATGACCATTCAGTTTGGGATATTCTTAGGAATGACTAGAAAAACGGTATTGCACCTCTTTAGGACTGAGTTGATTCAAGAGAACAAAGTGATATCAGTAAGACCGTATCAGTAAGTTAAATTTATTTTTATCAGTAAGTGCTTTTGGTAGGATGTGTTTTCATAACATTGCACCAACTGATGATGTACCTTATTAAAAGCACTCACTTCCAGTGGTTGGCATCTCATTGTCAAGAGACATGATGTGGCATGCTTAGTAGGTGGTTGGATGTCTTATGCACCACTTCTTTCTGCCAGGATCATTCATTAACTGGTTGAATCTCTTGAATATTTTGCTAACACAAAATTGGTTTTATTATACATAACATGAAACACCAACGTCAAAATTTCCCAGCTTCATCAACTTTGATGAAGCGTTTAGACTACAAAAATTCTTTACATTACGTGTAAACCAGGTGCCAGATCTGTCCATACGGTAAAACTGCTAATATATCTCTGATAATTACCGGGGAGACAAATTCTGAAAAAGCCAAAACACCGATGTGTGATAATTCTCACAGATCTCACAGATCTTTTCTTATCTTTTTCTTTTGCTACTTAGACATAAAAGTGAAATCCCTTTAATATGAGCCCGAAATTTAAACTGGCAAATGACCCTAAATATTTTAATTCAAGTTCTGCCGTAACGCCATACACATTCAAGGTAGACCCCCCATCAAAGCTTTAATTTGGTTCCTCGTCCTTAACATTGACATTCCCCATCAAAATCTACAAACTACACTAGGTAGCTATATAGAATTAATACTAGCCTCGATATACACAAAAAGGGGCAAAATCTAAGAAGACGATATCAGAGGTTCTACCCATCAGCAGTCATATGTCACCAGTTTTCTTTTTCACAAATACGAAAATATCAAGAAAAACCCTAGTGGGGTTGGCTCTAGATGTGTCCCATGTTAAAATTCCATACCAACCAAAACCTCCAAAAGTTGATACCTTCTTCCCTTTGCTTTGTCAACCCCGCAATAAAAGTAGACCAGAGCAAAAGGCCAGATAACCAAAGATCAAGCTTTTAGTTACGATTTTATAAGAAGCCGCATCACTGTTGTCAACAATACCACTTCCTGTAGGGGCCAATCCAGTCCCAAACACAGATGGAGTTGTAGTAGTTGACGTTGTAGGAGTTGTGGTACCAATGGTCGGTGTTGTGGTGCCCGTTGTCGGTGTTGTAGTGCCCCCTGTTGTCGGTGTTGTAGTGCCTGCATTGCTGCAATCCAAATAAATAAATAAATAAAAAGGGTGAGCACGAGGTCTATGAAATCCTTCCGAAACAATTAAAAGATCTCAAGTAACCCCACATGAATGTCATTAAATGTATGGACACACATTTGTGGCATCTTATGAACAAACATATGGAATAACAGATACCAAGCATCTTATGAAAAAACTACGTCATGACAGCTCATGGCTGAATAATAAAGCAAACTTAGCCTATAAATCAATTGCATATATGCAAATCACTCCAACTAGAGGTCTGCTTTGTCTTACCCACCGTCCATTTACCGTATACTAACTGGTGGACGGAATGAGATTAAATATCGACAAACGGGGTGAAGAACAAGCAAGCTCCTTGTTAGAACCACACACAAAAGTAGTAGAAAGAAAGAAGCAAATGTCCATTTACCACAGGACCTTGAGCTGTTGCGAATAGAATACGTAGCAAGGAACTAGACTCGTTATACCATAAATGAACCTTGTAAACTGAAGTCCTTTGAAGGAAGCAGAATCCAAGTTCTAGAAAAAGTCATCTTTGATGAGGGGATGATTTCAAAGATCAGAAAAGAAGAATCAGCACAGCACGCAGGATCTTAAATCCGTAATCTTTATCGGAGTAAAGAAGATTGTTAAAGAACAGAGAGGGTACCTTGCACTTGCAGTATAGGAACACGTAGAAGGAACATCTGCAAATAAGAAAAGAGCAGGCAACAATATGAAAAGAAATCAGTGCTCACTGAAGATAAAGCGAATGACGGTCGACTGAACTGAGAGCTTGACTAGTAGACTTACTGGTAGGAGGATTGGAACTTAAAGAGGCTGTTCCTGAAAAATCACAGGATGCACCAGCTTGACCCTTCCTCTGGTAATAACTGTTAACAGCCCAGTTGCAGTGATCTTTCACAGTGTTGGGGTTATAACAAGCACCATTTTGAAGGATTGGAGTACAGTCAGCTCCAGCTCCGCAGGCATAATCCAGGCTCTTTTGTAGAGCTTGATCACCCACACCATCCTTACACAGACAGTATGAAGCACCTAGAAGATACAAATTTAAGACCAAAATATAGATAATTAACACACACAAAATGTATTTCTACAATATTTTTAGCAGAGACTTGAGAATTGCGTCAGCATAAACTTGTCATCAAGATCGATAAGGAAGAGATTCGGACAGATGAAGAGAGACCCAAGTGCGGAACTATTATTGTTTAAGCAAAATCACTCCGATGAAAGGAACAGAAAAAACAAAAAAGACCACCTCAAGTGAAAAATACCCTTCTAGAAGAGAAAAGCAAAATTAATTTCAGCCCTTTTTCATAGAAGATTGGACAAGAAGTAGAATATAATCATCCAATAGCTTACTTGAATGGCCGGTGAGGATCAAGAAAAGCAGTAAATAGATTAAACAAGCCATGACTGAAGCAAAATTCTACAAGAATCTCGGTTAGACCAAGCGCTTGAAAAGCAGCTGAGACCTGAGAGACAGAGAGCGAGCAAGAGTGAGAAACTGCGAAGTGTGTAGGTAATGGGGATATCTACACAGTAGTATGAGAGTGATGGTGGTGAGTAGTGGAAGGCCTTTTCTGTGTCTAAAGCCAGTCCATTTAAATCGTTTCACACAGCTATGGGAACAGAGCTATTACATTAATAATGGGAGAGTGTGTTTATTGGGAAGTGAGCAAAGAGGTCGGGTTTTGTCGCTTATTTGAGGAATCTATGTTTCTCTCAACGGTCACAAACTCTCGTGCATGATCAAAAACTCAAACAAGTTAACCCAATCTGGTTTAGGTTCGTTCTGATCAACCTTAAACTGTAGATGGGTCCCACAAATGTAAGGTTCCTCCGTTCTGCTTTAGCAGTGCGAGCTGTCACCAGACGCAAAGATGACAATCAATCGGCTCTATAAGGTAACAGATGATCTGTTACTATCACCATCATATTACTCTTTTTTGCGAGTATTTATTCATATTTACAAAAAACAAATGAATAGCTGCTTGTACGACCGATAGAAACACAATAATAGAAATAAGTTATTTGACTCTGTCTATAAGAGCACATGAAATTCTCTGTATTGTCGATGGTATTTTAAGTTTTCAACCCCATATTATTTAATTTTATCTATATATTTATATAAATTTTAAATAAATATGTAAATGAGATTTAATAGAATATAGTAAAAAATAGTTTACGAAAACAGATGATCTAATCTCCTATAAGAGGCTTATCACGTATATTTAAGTCTGATTTTTTAATCCACTGTTAATTATTCAGGATCAATATTTAAAGAGCTCAAAATTCAATTCAATTTTAAATAAACTCAAAAATTTTACAAATATACTGAGCACTAATACTACATATATGTATAATAGATTAATACTACATATTGTAATAAATTACTAAAGATTTAAGAGGAATTATATCACTATAGGTATTAGAAACAAAATTTATTGAAAGATAATTGAATTATTAAATTAATAAAAACAAAACAATTAAATTAGTGAAAAGAAATGAGATGAACGTTAGAGTTTCAATTAGGAGGAATTCTAATTATTATATAATATTCATTATATAATAGTTGAAATAATATTTAATTTAATATATTTATGTCATTTCTCAAAACACACAAATATATCCAAACA
>JANZXR010000003.1:19221064-19271052 GCA_027575705.1 Erythroxylum echinodendron
CATTATATAATAGTTGAAATAATATTTAATTTAATATATTTATGTCATTTCTCAAAACACACAAATATATCCAAACAGGTGACTATCACTTCTTGGTGCACAATTCAATCTAATTAAACTTGTAATGCATATTTAATATATTTTATTACAATAGTCTAGGACATTTCATTCTCTAGATCTATTGTGTTTATTTTCTTAATATACATATCATACTTCTTCTCTTAATTCTTTCTATCATCCTTAAGATTGAATCCATAGTAGACAGTCACAAATCCAACGATTAAGGGCAAGAGAATAAGTCCAATGGAATAAATAATCATATAATGCAATAATAATCAAAAGATTCGTTTCAAGCAACGTCCCTAACCATAACTAAAGTTTTTAACCACTAAACATAATAAAAGCAAAACCAACACAAATTAATTTTAACATAAGGAAAGAATGAAGAAAAAAATTAAAAAAATTCTCTTGATCCTCCTCCAATCTTACTCTCAGTTCTCTTTTGAGGCTAAGAAAGAATAAAACTAAAAAAACTTAATGATAGTTTTTTCAATTATGCTTACAAAATAGAGTCTCAAGTTGCATAGACTTGTGATTTAAGGTATTCTCAAAAGTTATGTATGAGAACTACCATCACACTAACATCAACATTGTCGCTAGTTTTGTTCTAAAATTTTGATTGCCTTAAGTTAACATATAATTAACGTTAGTTTTATTTTGTAACTTTCTACGTGACAGCATGTCAAGTTTGATGTTGGTTACATGTTCTATTCTGGCACTAGTTTTGTATTACTTCTCAACCTCTTAAACCTTATAAGTGATATGTGCCTAATTTTTTGAAGTGTCAAATGCCTTTTTTTTTTACTGTTTCTCCAATTTCTCTAATTTGAAACCTTTAAGCATGAATTTACCTCCAACATTTTCTACAAAATTATTTTCCTTTTAATTAGCTTCTAAACGACTCTAAAACCTCCTTAATTAGACAACTATGAAGAAAGTTGCACTCAATTTTGAGATTCTCTTTACATTTATCACCTATAATAGAATGAACTACATATGAGAAAACATTATATAATCCATATAAAATGTACTCTAAAAGTGTTAAATTACAACTAATTGAACTTTTAATAACATGTAAAACGTAGCTACATCACTATAAAGCAATTATTCAAGACTCGAAAATTTTATTGTAGTTTCATTACTTCTTAATATAGTAGACATTTAACAATACAATTAGCTAAAACAATGCAAGGCAAACATATAAACTTGTAAAGGAGATGAATAAATATAGAATAGCAAACAAGAGATGTGGTGAGACCAAATATAGAAAAGCAATGGTAAAAGTTAGATGTGAAACAAAAGCATAGCAAATGTCTCCATTTATTTTTCTTTTTCTTACAAATTTGTAGATCCATTAACTAGTTGAACTAAATTATAACAAAAAACAAGCATTGTTGATAAGATGTTATTTTGATACATTAATTGGAATTATCTCTTTTTTTGGATATATTTTGGTGCTTAGATAGGAAAATTAATATTTATTTTGTTTAAGAGATGAAAAGTCTAGGTTGCATAAAATTAGAGCATGATTGGCGAAAATGATAAATTTTGGAAAAAGTGGGTAAATTGTTGCAATGGATAAAGTGAGATCAAGCCTAATGCCATATTCGCTTGAAGAGTTAGAGTTTAATTAGGAAACTTCTTTCCATCCTACTTATGTAGGGATTTGGATTGGTTTTAGATACGAATCCTTGCAAGATGGGATTAAACTATGGTTTAGGTAGAAAAACAAAAGTAGGGAGGTCTAAACCCTCTCTAACCATTCTCTTTTCTTTTTCTTTTTAGTTTTCTTTCAAACTTTCATTTTTCTTCTATTTTTGGAATTGAAACTTAAGTTATGTGTGCCTAAACTCAATTATTCTAATTGAAGGGGATTCAAAACTCTAGTTATAATCTTGTAAGGCTTTGTTCTAAACTTTTATTGATGTTTTAATTCAAGTATTTCGTATTTTAAGTTCTTATATTTGATGAATAATTAATATTGATAGATCTGAAAAATTAATTTGATGTTAATTATTCTATAGCTATCCATGAATTCAATGATCATAATCGTCATGAAAGATTGGCATAAGTACTAAATAGGTTATTTATGAATTTGTATATTTAACTTATGATAAACAAGAAAAATAAGTTAAATAGTTGCAGCTATATCAATTATTTAATTTAAGGTTCAGTCTTTTTCACTAAGCTTATTGCTATTATTTAATTGATAAGGAATGTTATCATACTTAGTCAAATGATGGTAAGTTTTGGTTTGTATTTTGGGTTTGAACCAATTAATTTAGGAAAATTTAAGACTTATTATGACTATTCTAATATGTTTCAGACTAACTACTTGAATTGTGACAATTGGATGAGATATTTCCCTTAAATTACAGTTAAGTATCCTTGAATTTCTCCCTTTTACATTTAGTTTATTTATTTTGATTTCTTGTTGATCAATATGTTGGACGTATATTTGATTAAAAATGATCTAAATATGAAAATTTACAGCTTAATAACTACCAATTTTGAGATGAGTAGCTACCATTATTAAGAATATGCAATAAATCCTTAACAAAAAGCTTATCCAAAGTCCCGAAAACTATTGAGATGTTTTATGATGTGATGAAAATTTCAAAACTATACTTATAATACTTCTAAAGTGAATTAACTTTCTAATTATAAAAAGATACTTATGGTACACCCGTCTAACTAAAAGAATTATATGAGTGCTTTCTTTTCTTTAAACCATAAAGAAAGTCTAGCTTTATTATTAATTATTATTTGATTTATATCTTTATACTGTGATCATCAAAATTCATATGATAGACAATGTTTATAATTTAAAATTTACTTCTACAATTGAAGCACACATTATCCAGACATAGTAAAAGGAGCTTATATAAGATAGAAGAAAATGTGGTGAACGCTTCTAGTCCATGAATTGTAAATTATTTGAGTCGAACTTATATAACAAACACCTATTAATTTAAGTTATATTCAACATTAAGCAGATTTTGATATCTCATCATGTATAAATGAACTTGCATTGGCAGCAATGACCTTTAAAGCAAAATTTTGATGAGATTAAATGCTAGGCCCTGCAAGCAGTTGATCAACAAGCATGCCACAATAACACCTAATGTGGGTGTCATTTCAAACTCTATCTAATTTGTGAACCCTTTTATATTTTTGGCAGTAGTGAAAGAGCGATCTCGAATTAGTAATCTTTCAACTTTTTTTGTTTTTGTTTTGTTAAGAAAATATGCATGCTGTGAGGACTACTCTTATAAGAAAAAAGTCAAAAAAGGATGTAACACTTTTAGTGAAATAATAGAACAGATGATGAAGAAATAATGAATTTCTCATATTCATTTGGATTGTCTGTGAGGTATATATTATATGAGGGACTGAATTTACGGGAGGCTATAACAAACTCGTATCAAACTAACTATATAGGTGGCTATTGTAACAAACTAATTATGGAAAAAGGAAAAGTATATACTATTGTTACAAGAATGTTGATTAAGATAAGAATGAATGAAGGTTGTGGAAGATGCTACTGTTGCTCTCTGTGGGTTTGTACCAGCAGGCCCCCTCAAGTTGGAGCTGATATAATAAGACCCAACATGGAAATAGCATCGCGAAATTTTGGGGCAGACAAGGCCTTAGTGAAGTAATCAGCCAATTGAAGTGCATAAGGTACATGTGGTGTAGAGATGAAAACTTCAGAAATGGCATTTCTAACCAGGTGACAGTCAATCTCAAGATGCTTTGTTCGTTCATGGCAAATGGGATTCGTTGAAATATGAATGGCTACTAAATTGTCACAGTGTAAATGGATAGGTAGATGCAGAAGAATCCAAAGATCAATAAGAATATAAGATAACCATCGTAATTCACAAAGTGTAGAGGCCATGCTCCAATATTCCGCCTCTATGGAAGAGCAACTAACTATCTTCTACTTTTTTTCCATGACACCAAGGCAGATCCTAAGGTGATACAATATCCTATAATAGATTTGAGTGATGAGACGCATCCAGCCCAATCAAAATTCGAATATGCTTTTAGAGTCAGAGAAGATTAGGCAGGGTAAAATAATTTCATATCAGTAATGGAATGTAAATACCTTAAGACATGATTTAAGGTAGCCCGATGTTGTGTGCTAGGTGTGTTGGTTAACTAAGTGAGCTGTTGTATTGTAAAAAAATCATCGGGTCAAGTAAAAGATAGGTAGAGAAGTTGTCCAACCAAACACCTGATATTTGGTGGGATTGTCAAAGAGTGAACCTGAATTTATAGACAATTTAGTGCCTAGAGGAATGGGTACCTTGACTGGTTTGATATATGATAAACTGGCATCATGAATAATATCTTGGATGTATTTTGTTGTGAGAGGATCATAACAGATGGAGAACGTGCGATTTCCATGCCAATGAAATAATTGACATAACTAAGATCCTTGATTGTGAATTGTCGGTCCAGAAAGCCTTTAACGTCTAGGAGGAGATGTTTAGAAGGTCCCATTATCAGAATGTCATCAACGTAAATGAGAAGTGCAGTAAAAGTTGGACTAGTACCCATCGTAAACAAATAAGAATTAGAAGCAGATTGAGAAAAGCCAAATTCCATAAGTTTAGCAGTGATCTGTTTGATCCACTGTCGGCCTGCTTGCTTCAGGCCGTATAATGATTTGTCCAACTTACAAACCTACCCGGGAGGCACTCGTGAGTAACCAGGAGGTGGAAAAATATAAATGTCTTCATCGATATAGCTATGAAGATAAGCATTATTAATATCACAGTGGTGGATAGGCCAGCTGTTTGTGGAAAGGATGGCTAATAGGATGCGGATAATAGTTATTTTTGCCATTAGAGAGAAGACGTCCGAATGGTCGATACCAGCTCATTGGCTAAATCCTTTGACCACCAAACAAGCCTTATGATGCTCAATGGAACCATATGGACGAAATTTAATTTTAAAAATCCACTTCGTATGGAGAGCTTGCTTACCCTTCTATAAGTTAGCAAATGACCACGTACAATTCTGCTTCAAAGCAGTGAGCTCCTCATTCATAGGTGCGACCCACAATGGATTATCCTTAGCTGCTGAATATGACAATGGTTCGTGTTCTATAGACACATTTGCCATGAAAGCTAAATAAATTACCCTCAATATAACATCAGAAGAAGACAAAAATTAAAGGTTGATAAGTGACTTGAGATGAGGATGTCGTAGCTGAATGAGTGGTGTTGACTGTGGTAGCATAATCTTCAAGGTATTTGGGATGGGTTTTTCATCTGGTGCTGAAACAGGTAGGTATATGTGCAGTGGGTGGTTGGGAGATTAGCAATTGAGAAGGGATGGGTGGGTTGAGGGAAGGAAGGGGGTCGAGTTGTTGGTTATATGGGTTATTGGGTAGTTAAGTTGTAAAAAGATTAGGTGAGTAGCTGGGCTCGGGTATGGATGCAAGTTCATATGGTGGGTTAGGCTTAATTGTTATGGTAAGATGATTTGGTTGAATGGGCTTAGTTGAGGAAATGTTTTGGGGAATTGATAAGGGCTCGAATTCAGGGATATTTGGTGGAAATGTAATACGGTTAGTGGTGTTTTGTTGTGGATTGCTGGGTTCTGGAATAGAAAATGGGAAGTTGTGTTCATGAAAAACAACATCACGGGATATGTGAATTTGATCTGTAGATAGTTCCATAACTTTAAAGCATTTTCATCCCGAAACGTATCCTAGGAATAAACAACAGGTGGCATGAGGTTCAAGTTTATCCTTGTGTGGTTTAGTGTTTTTAGAAAAACAGAGGCAACAAAATGTACAGAGATTATCGTATGTGGGAGGTTTATTGTATAACTTTTCATACGGAGTTTTCCATGAGATAAGTTTAGATGGTAATCAGTTAATGATGTAGGTGGATGTAAGTAAAGCTTCGCCCAAAACTGTTTTGGTAAATGGACTTAAAAAATTAAAGCACGGTTAATTTAGAGAAGGTATCTATGTTTTCTTTCAACAACTCTGTTTTGTTGCGAGGTGCATGGGCAAGTTCGGTGGTGGATGATTCCTTTTGAGAGGAATCGATTTTGTCATGATTTGTTTATAAATTCAGTGTCATTGTTGGTTCTAACACTTAGTATGGGTAAATGGAATTGGGTTTGGATTATGTCAAAAAAAAATTAGAGAGTTAGGTGGACTTGATCTTTACTACTTAAAAGATAAGTCCAGGTGGCCCTAAAAACTCGTCAACAATGGTTAAGAAATAGGATGATCCATTAATGTTTGGAGTCTTATATGGGCCCTAAAGATTGATGTGCAATAATTCGAATGGAGTGGTTGTTGGCCCCGGGTCTCCATAGGGATTTTATAGCGACTACATGTCACCATTGGGAATTTATTTGAATTAATTATAAATAAATAAATTATAACATTTAAATTTAATTAAAAACTAGGCAGGGAAAATTCGTGGTGGGATCATAGAATAATTATAGACATAAAATTAAACTATTCAAAAACAAAGAATTTAATAAAAAAACATTTAATACATAATTTAGTAAAATATAAAAATCCTAAAAGCGGGATCCAACAGTGGTAGCAACAATTTTATGGTGAGGGAAGGGTTTTCTTTCTTATTTGGCTAAAGGGCATAATTCACACATGTAATTGCTAGGAATTTTAATGAACCTGTTTGGTAATCGAGATAACTTGTTTGGAAAAACGTGTCCAAATTGATTGTTCCATATTGTAAAATCATTTGATACATGATTACTAATGAAATTGTTCATGTAAAATTGTAAAGATGGACCATATAGGCTTTTGGAAGGAAGTAAATGCTCGTTGGATAGTTTGTAAACACCGCTCGTTGCTTCGCACTTTGCTACAACATAATCATCACGTAGGTCCTGTAAAAACACATGATTATCAATGAATATAGTGGCAATTTTATTTTGTGTGGCAATTTTATTTACCGAAAGCAAATTGTGGAAAAAAGAGGGAATGTGTAGCACATCATCAAGTGCCAAGGTTGGAGTGAGGGAGACTTTTCCTAGGTGTTCTGTCATGTTTACGGAGCCATTCAGTAAAGTCATTGGGTTTGGTGTGCTCAGTTTGACATCATTTATAAATATGGACAGATTTGGGCTCATATTTGTTGAGGCGCCTGAGTCTATAATCCACGAATCGTCATCATATTTATGCTCACTAAAGGTAATATGTTTAGGGTGTTTACCTGCAAAAGCATTGAAGGCCACATGATTCGCTGTTGCACCTTGTTTACCCTTGACCATCAACGTTAATTCCTGCACTTGTTTGGCTAAGCTGATCATATCTTACTCTGGGCTGTTCTATTTCACATCACCTTGTATGCTATCCCTTGCATTATCGATTAGACTGTCCATAGCATTCCTTGCATAATTTCCTTTACCCTTTTTTCTTTGTAATTCTTTACAGCAATCTGGCACACCGTGTAAGAGGAAACACGTATCCTTCGTATGTTCGCATTCATGATAGTGATCACAAGGTTTCTCTTCTTTTCGTATATTCGACTTCTTGCTATTTCCTTCCCTCCCTACTGGTTTCTTACTGTTGGCAAGATTAGTAAACAACACTACAGACATTTGGTTTAGATTATTTTGACTTAAATTAACCATTTTTTATTTTTTAACTGTCAAAACCATTGAATATGCTTTGTTCACTTAAGGCAAGGGATCTAACAACATTATCTGGTTGACCGCATTTGCATATTCTTCCCTCAATCTAAGAAAAAATTACATCAACCTATTATTGTTCACAACATATAGATTGTATTTTACAGCTTCACAAGAACAGATTTTGTATGGCATTAAGCAATTAATGTCATTCCATAGGCTTTAATTTCGTAAAATACGTTGTGACGGAATTGTTACCTTGACGTAAATTGCCGATTTCCTGTGCAATGTGGTATAAGTGAGGACCACTGCTTTCTCCATACCATATTTTAACTCCTCCCAAAGATCGTACATTATCGTGACTACAGTGAAGGAGTTCACAATTTCCTTGTTTAGCAAATTCAGCAACCATGCTATCACCAGGTTATCTACTGTCACCCATCGTCTGGCTTAAGCAGTGTCGTCATTAGGCTTCTTGATTTCGCCATTGATAAATCCTAATTTGTTCTTAGATTTTAGGGCTATAATCATAGATCTGCTCTATGCCAGATAATTGTTTTCATTGAGGGGCGCGGTTAACATAAGACATCCTGGAGTGTCGGGGGCGGTGGTTAAGTAAGCTTCTGCTTCAATTTACTTTTCAAGATCTAGAGCTAGAGGATTGCTTTGGCTTGAATCTCCCAAAGTTTGTGTCATTTTTTTGGATTTGGTTTGATTTTGGATATTTGGGTTTGGCTGGGACCAAATTTTTCTCTGATACTATGTAACACTTTCAGTGAAGTAATAGAACAGATGATGAAGAAATAATGAATTTCTCATATTCATTTGGATTGTCTGTGGGTTATATATATACATGAGGGACTGACTTTATAAGAGGCTATAACAAACTCGTAACAAACTAATTGTACAGGTGGCTATCGTAGCAAACTAATTATGGAAAAAGGAAAAGTATGTACTATTGTTACAGGAATGTTGAGCAAAAAAAGAATGAAAGAAGGTTGTGGAAGATGCTACTGTTGCTTTCTATGAGTCTGTACTAGCAAGGGAGAAAGAAGAAACAACTCAATGTGAAATTTTTTGTGTTGCAAAATTTCATCAACTTTACAAACATAAATAATACTGAAAGTGTAGGAAATTACAAATCAAGATGCCTAAAGTAGACTAGCCCTTTAAGGAATGTTACGATAATTATCTCTCAAAAAGCAAAAATTCACGAGTGCGAGGAGGGTCTTGTAAATAACAAATGACAGTTTTTTAGACTAAACTCCAAATATTAAAAAAAAGTTAATTTCTAAATCTTGTCTAAAAGTCCGATTCCGGCTGTATTTAGACACCTAATCGCAGTTCTTATGTGCAACTGTTGAAATTTTTAGAAAAATGTCTTAAGATGTTATTGCTCACGTCAATTTACCTAAAAGAACTAGGCGCTAATAATGTGTTAGAATTAATCTCATTTTTATAAAAATTGATTTAAATTTAATATGTTTAAGAAGAATATTATTGAATTTCTATAAATATTTAATCTTAATTTCATAATATTAAGAATTGTTCTTTCCCCTATTTATTGCTCACACTTTAAATTACTATGAATCCACTGAAGAAGATTGGTTTAATGTATTAACCGAAAAGATATTGAAAAGATAATTAGAAATATATTAAATCATTTGATATCAATTGAATTAGGTAATAGTTTATTTAAATGATTTATTTTCACATATAATATATAAGTTATTACGTATAAATACATACTATTTTAGATTGGCTTTATATGCGGGCTTGCGCTCGAACGCTTCGCGCAGAATTTGGCTTTTTCGTAACACACGAAACGCACTACGAGGCAAAACAGTTCAGTGCATCTGCAGGTCCGACTTGCATACAATAATGCTACTTTCAATCAAAGTTTGATTAAATACTTGACAAGCAGGCAAAACAACATCAACAGTACCTTAGTTGCATGATAAAGATTGGTGCGTTTATTAAGGTATTTATTAAAATTGAATATGGAGCGAACTTTACTGAATAAAGTTAGGGTAGTTGCTAGTTCCTTCTCAGATTTCACTGCATATTATGGCTTGAAGGATGCACAAACCAAAACAAATCCTGGAACGTTCGAATAAAGTAAATGACAAATTCAATTTTGGTGGAGAGCTTTTCGCTAGTACTTTATGCACTTACTAAATCTAGACTTGTTAAGGAAAATCTGGTGACTGAAACTGAACATCTAACACTTTCCTTGGTTATCCTAGCATTCGTAATTGAAGACACTAAAATAAATTAGACAATTGGCTAAAAAAAACATGCCTAATTGTCTAAAAAATGTCACCTATAGTTATTTGTAGCTTTTTTGTTTTATTGCATAAAGCGACACCAATTTTTTGTAGCTAAAACTGTAGATGAAGTTTTCAAAAATTGTAGACAAAAATTATCAGCTATGAAAATTTTTTGTAACGAAAGCATTATAAAAACTTAGCTAAAAATCGAATCTTGATTGGAAAATTTTGACATCAAATAACTATAACAAAAATAAAACGTAACCAATAGTTTTTGATGACGTTTTCGTCTTCATAACTATATATTATTAGCTAAGTTTTTTACAACATAACAAAATTATATTAGCTATGTTTTTCATATCGTAGCTAACTATTTTTATCTACTTTTTTTATAATATAGTCAAATGTTAGTTGTTACGTTTTTAATAATGTCATGATATGCTATTTGTTACATTTTAATCTATGATATTGAGTAATATATTTTGTATATGATGTATCGTCATGTTTTTTTATTTTGAATTATTTGCTTATTATTATAAAACTAAATCATAGAAAAATATTATTAATTCAAAATATCGAGAATTGTATATATAAAGTAAAATTATATAAATATCATTAAATTATACCAATAAAAAGAATAACATTAAAGGATAATCATTTGTTCCTATACAAGATATTAATCACAACTTGAACAATTCTTATAAACAAAATAATAAATAAAGAGATCAATTTACAAATTATAATATGTCATGCTCATATTACAAAAATATTAGAGCATAACAAGAATGACCACCTAGTGTTGTCCATGTCCATGAACTTGTAATCATCCAAAAGCTTAGTTAAAATCAACTAAAAATATTGTGAGTATTGATACAGTAAGTATTTGGCTAATTAAATTAAACAACTGATAACTTTACCAGTTACAATATAATCACTCATCAATTGCATTTTCATTCATTTTGTAATTCAAGAAAAAAAGGTATTAAATTTAAACTATAGTACATATAGGAAGAGAAAGAAAAAAAGTATAGGAGATATAATTAATACCCTTCACTTTTCTCTTCATTTCTATCATAATCAGGACCAATTAATATTTTCAATTACATATCATGTTTTGATAATTTTGCTCGAGTTTCTTGTCCCTTGATTACTTCAGCTTGTAATGTAGCGTTAAGCGTGTTGTTTTCCTTTTGAATGTGTTCAATGGTTGTTTTATATGTTGAGATTGAAAATTTTGGCTTAGGGCTATAGTCAAGGCCTTTCATATAGCCAGAATAAGTACTTAGTATTATATTACAAATGTCTTCTGCACTGAGCTCATTCCCCTTAGACATATGTTTCTCTAATAACTCTTACATCTTATTCTAAAATTATAAAAAAAGAAAATTGATATTCAATCCATAAGTTACTACTTAGTACTACATTAATAAATGAACAAAAATATTGAACATACTTTTATACTTACATATTTTTTCCTACTTCTCCTAATACCCATCTTTTACCTTCCCTATAATTAGTGACTTTAAATAGTGTGATCATATCACACTCTTGTTCATGTAATTTCTTCTCACTCTATTTTATGAAACAAAAATACAAGGCACAATAAATAATGTGGTATTTTTTGATTTAAGTATAACTTGCAAACATACATTTTACATATTTATTTATGACAACTAAAAATGAATTTGATTGATTATAAGGTTTTTTCAATTTTGATCTACTGAACTTTTCCTTCTCATAATTTTCCTAATTAAAGAAAAAAAACATAACTTAGTTATTAAATCATCTAACAAGATTAATGCAAGAAAATTTGAAGACAAAAGAAAACAAACTTAAACTTTTTGGTCAATCTAATAATTAGACAAACTATTTCAATTTTCGTTAGACATCTGTTCGAGAACATGGCTTCGTGCCTTCGCATTAGAAGGAAAAGATTTATAATACTTTTGCAACTTGAAACGACGATCTATGTTCCTTTGTTTCAATAATGAAATAACATAGTTTGAAATATTTAGGTTCTCAATATCCACAATATTCAGTTTCACCTGTGAATAATAAATAAAAGTGTAATTAATCTTAAAATCATTGAAACAAAATTGCATATAGTTAAAGATTTCACTTTCACTTTCACTTTATATTGCTAAGTGTTTACCAGGTATAAACTCTTGCAAATGTGATAATTAATTAAGCATATCATCACTTGAATGCAAAGGAGCTTCACTATGTTCTATTTTGTCACTAAACAATTTGCTTCTTTACCATCTAAGCCTATGTTCTAAGTAACAACGATGTCCCATATAACATATTTTACTTCATATTCTCATTGAATGAGTTTTATGGTTACACACAAGAGAGACCATATAACCTTTAGTACTCCATCCAGAAAAATTTCCATAAGCTAAAAAATCATTTATAGTCCAGAACACAGCTATATGTATTCTAAAATTTTCACCTTCAACAACATTATAAATTTTAAATCCAACCTCTCATAGATGTTTCATGTATACATCAATATCCTCACTAGGAGTAGTAGATCTTGGAATAAGTAAAGAAAATAAGAAAAAAGGCTTCTTCATATACTTCTAAGAGGGTAAATTGTATGACACAAGAATTATCGACCACTTATTGTAAGAATTACTCATATTACCACATAATTTAACTCCATCAGAGGCTAACCCAAGTTGACCATTGTGATGATACTCTAAAATTATTTTCATGCCTTTAAGTTTACTAGATGACATATAACATTATCATCAATGTGTTTCTTTTTATGCCACCTGATATCTATGATTGTTTTTATTGACATAAAAAGCTTTTGTAGTCGTGGTTTGATATGGAAGTATTTCAAGATTTTATGGGGTATCTTTTTTTCCTTTTTCATCATCTGGTGTCCACTTTGATGTATCACAAATAGGACATTTTTAAAGATCTTTAAACTCCTTCCAAAAGATAGCACAATCATACTTACAAACATGTGTTGATATATATATATATATATATATATATATATATCCTAATTCAAGGTCCCTTAACAATTTTTTTGCTTCATAGTAAGATTTGGAAAATCTGTGGCCATTAGTAATACATCATTAAGCAACACAATCAATATGTCAAAAGAATTGTTACTCCACCTATTATATGCCTTCAAATGCAACAACTTCATGAAAAAAGATAATTATGAGAAATTAGAACACCCTGGATATTTTTCTTCTTTAGCTACTTTCATTAACTTCTCAAAATAATCTTTCAAAATTCTACCAAATGTATTAGGCAAAGTATTATCATCCATAGTCTTTATATACTTCCCTACATCCTCTAAAATTTCTCTAATCCTATCATTTACATCATCATTAATATCACTATCATCTACATCATTATTGATATCATCATCATCACCTGTATCAACATTTCTAGCATTACTTGCTTTAAAACTTTCTCCATGATAAATCTATCAAGTATAAAATTTATTTATACCTCCGATTAATAAGTGATTATATACCACATTTTAACTTTGAATGTTAAAATTTAACCAATCTATGCATAGGCAATGAATTTCACATTCTAAACCCATTTTATGTTTTAAAAATTTCATAAAAGTCTCCACTCCATCTAAGTATTGACTGGACCATTGGCGATGAGTCATCCAAATTTTGTCCATGCAATTATACAATTATAAGCAGGTTACTAAATTACTAAAGGCAATTTTAGTTGTAAATAATATAATGGTAAATTAAAATTGACATATCAAGTTTGAATTCTACTAAAAGATTCAATTGGTTAGCAGACTATGACAAAACTTGTAATAAGATATATGACAACATAAGGTTTTGTAATGAAGCAATATGAGCTAGCTTAGAATAGGAAGGATGAACCCATCTAGGTACATTCATTTTGATTGTATGCATATATAACATGTAATTATGATCATATACATATCTAAAGCAGGTTGTATATATAATATATTGTGTTATGTTACTTAAATTTCTAACATAAAGCAAGTTTCTTATTATGTTAAATCTCAAGGCTCTAGCAACATCGAAATATTGCCTATGTTTTCTTTTAACCACTCCTTTCTGTCAAGGGGTATAAGGACTACTATGTTGATGTAAAATTCCTATAGCATTTGGTAAAAATTTCATCCATTTAATGATTAATAAATTTAATTTCGTTATCTGCAAATAGTTTTGGTGGTGGCCTAAAACTAGTTCTAATAAAGTGTCGATCAATAGTATCGAAAAGTTGGCTTTTTGATTGCATTAGATATGCCTATACAAAATGTGAAAAATAATCAATGATAGTTAAGAAATATTGAGTTCTAGTTTGAGTTTTTCACTTAAGCCCCGCATAAATAAAAATGTGCTAAAACATCCTTTGAGGCTATGATGTTTCTAGGAAAGGGTTATACATTTTCTCTTACAAGTGGACAAGCAAGACAAAAAAAATTTTGTTAGAAGTTTTTATAGTTAAAAAATATGAGCTATCTTAGAATAGGAAGCACGAACTAATTTATTGTTCCAAATAGAAGAATAACATTTGAACAAAGAAAATATTTTGCTTTATTTAACTATGTTTGCGAAGTGAACATGAAATTTTGTACAAATTATATCGATAATTGTTCATCCTTTATTGCGAAGTACAATTGAGATGGTGTAAACAAAAAACTAAAAGCTTCAAGTTTGTGTAAACAAAAAACTAAAAGCATAAAGTTTGTAGAGTCCTCTTTGTTCTTTGCTAACTACTATGGAACATACAACTAGTATGGTAAAATGTAACTCCAATCTTTAAGACTTTTGATAGCTTGCTAATATATAACAATTTGCACTTAAATTTTGGTACATATAAAGCCTTTTTTATGACATATCTAAATGCAATTTGACATCTCTAATAGGTGTAACAAAGGTATAGTTGCCATTAGATACAAATATTTGTATTGGTGTTTGTAATTTGGTAGTTTGGTAGAGTAATTTTAAAAGTGGTGCCATATGGTTGGTATGTCCTATGTCTACATCCATTTATCTAAGATTTTACTCAGATTTTCATAAGAATTAATGCAATGAGTTTTAAACATACCTCCAAATTCAAAAGCAACAACTGTAAGATTTGATTCAATGTGTGCTTTCACTATCACGAGTTTTAGCACCTCCTGTTAGACTGCATTTGTAATTAGAGTATTAATATCATTATTCTTAATAAGCATAACAAAACTCTCAAGAAAGAATCAATTATAAATTTTCATGCAAAAACCAAGTTCAAATTCATTTTTGGTTACCAAGTAAAGCATAATAAAATAAAATAAAATAAGAATATTATTTAGCTACTTTACATGGCCTAGTTAACGTGTTTAAAAAGATATGTTTATTTTCCTATTAAAAATAACAATAATTAAGAAAAAATGAAAGCAAAAAATTTGAATAGTAATGCACATCTTTACAAGTCACAACACTACTTCTTAACCTATAACTAAATATGTCAAAATATAAAAGTTTTTCCTAAAAAATCATCAAATTAAGAAATATTCATATGTGCAATTGTAAATGGTGACAAGTTCAAAGTTTATGCGCAAAGTAAGGAGTTTTTGAATCTAGTGTTCTCTTTGGATTTTAATGGAACTCTCTTAATTTTACTTGGCTTAAATGTTAACTAAATAATTCAAATAAATAAGAATATTTCAAAGCTAGTTAACTTATGTATAAATAGTGTTAGTGCTTAAGTTTTCAAAGTTGGATAAGTTTAATATCACATGTAGAAGAATTTGATTTTTGGAGGATCATCTTTGGTTTGGCTTAATTCTAAAAAAAATAAACATTATTATGGTAATACCTTTCAACAAGACCTATAAGATATTGGATGTATAATGAAACTACATAAAGTAAGCATATTTACCTTTATAAGACATCATTTGTAAGACACAAAATAAGCATTTTACCTTATTTTAAACATATTTTTCTTTGTAGTCAATAAACTCAACTTTCAACTCTAAAGAATAAATATTAAAACTATATAATCTTTGTTGCCAGATTCTCTTTACCAATACCCATATTTTTCCTCATGATCAGTAGACTCAAATATTTCAATCTATAATATAAAGGTTAAAATTATATAATCTACATTATTAAATCCTCTTTTCCAACACCCATAGATCGTAACCAGTGTAAAAATTTTTGTAGATAAAGCTAGCTTGGAGTAGCTAGATCCATAAGTAAAAAACATAAGCAACTGAACAAAACAAACAAAAATCAACTCGCATATAGCATGATATTCTATATAGCAAAAACTAATAATATGAATAGAAAAGCATAACAGAACTTTCAAAAACTTTGCTGAAACTTAACATGCATAAAAAACTTTTAAAAACTTTAGGTAAAGAATGATTTTACATTTTTATTTCTCATCCATAAACACCAATAAATAAATCTTGTTAATACTAGAAAAAGGTAACAAGCTCTGACTTCTAAAAGTTTCAAAGTTTTCATTTAACCGATTAGGAACTTCACCCTGATCTTACTTATGAAAGTAGAAATCTTCCTAAAAGCATCAAAGATACAACTTCTATATGCATATAGGCATATCATCCCTATTTTTTGACTTACAGTTACAACGTAACAGTGATAAATGGAGGTGGGTATAGAGAGAGAGATGGTTATAGGAGAGAAAAGGAAGCAAATTAGTCCATTATTTGCACCTACCAAAAGCCAATTAGTACCTACCATAACTCTACATTAACCAATTAACTCAACACTAACTTATATTAACCATGGATGAACTGAACACATAATTACCTTGAGAAGAAGAACCCTTTTGAATAGGTAGAACAGGCATCGCTAATTGGTGGCGAAATCACAAGAACACTAAAGAGAAGATAGACGAATATAGACGAAGACATTGGAGTTACTGGAGACAAAACGAGGACATTAGAGAAAAGACAATCGAGGGTACTAAAGTTGCTAGAAGACAAAGACAAACGAAGAAAAAATAAAAATAAGTAGTGTCTTTAGGTTATTAGTATGGAGAAAATGATATTATTTTAGTAGATAAAATAACATCTTTTTTATTATTTTCTATTCTTCTTCTTTTCTCTACAAAAATATTTTTGTAGAAAAGGCTTTTAAACTATAAAACATTTCGCTACAAAAATAATTTCACAGTTAAAAAAGATCGCCAAATCTTAAACCTTTTATTATGAAACTAAGTTCACAGTTAAAAAACATTGTCAAATCTTATTAACTATGAATATAAAACGCAACTTATCCTAAACATAACTAATAGTTTTAAAAAACCCACAAAATATTTTAAGTTGGAGATATTGTTTCAATAGGCTACAATTATAAAATTATATAGAAAAAAAGTAACATTTAGCTACGAATTTCAAATTGTAGCAAAAAATAATGTAGCAAAAACTCCTATTTGTTACAGTAAGACTCAAATATAAGTCATCAATCCAAAGCTGCCCATCTTTTTTTACGTGGCCTTTAAGGGAAACTTGCATATCATCCCTTTAAAATTTCCTTGAATTAATTAGATGACTAACATACCATATCATCCTCTTAAATATAAAGGAATCAATATAACAATTATAAGACAAATTGAAAGTTAGAATAAATATATATGGGCAATTGGCAATGGCTAAACTACCTAGACCTATAGATCTTTACAAGTTGTTAATAATAATAATAATAAGGGTTAAATATAAAAAAACCCAAATTTTCGTCAAATTTTCAATTATAACCTAAACTTTAAATAGTAGCACTAAAATGGCCAAACTTTCAAATTTTTTCAATTCTAGCCCAAACTTTAAAAAATGACAATGAAATGCTCAAACTTTCAATTTTCTTCAATTCTAGTTTGACGTTGTCTGTTGTTCTCTCATTACCCTCAGCCCTCAGCCCTTTATTTTTTGTTCGTTCTTTTGATGCTCCAAACTACTCTCTTATTATAGCATACTATACCAGTAAGCTTTTCGTTTTTAGTTCGTTCTCCTGATGCCCTTAGTGTAAGCGTATTGGGGCTGTGTAATATGAAAATCGAAAGGTGAGAACATCTAGAGAAAAAATTGAAAACAAAGGAAAAAACTTAAATTAAAGAATAAAGTCGTTGGGGCTGCATAATCTGATTTAGGTCATTTTTAAATAACGATGTCGTTTTAATTATGTGATTAAATGACATCGTTTCATTAATCTTCATTTGTTGTTTTAATTTTGACTGACGTGTATTAATAGATAAGGTTTCTGAAACACATGGCAACCATGCCAACAAACTTAATGGAAACACTAACGTCGGGTTAAAATTGAAAAAATTGAAAGTTTGAGTATTTTATTGCTATTTTTTGAAGTTTGGGCTAGAATTGAAAAAATTGAAAGTTTAGGCATTTTATTGCTACTTTTTAAAATTGGGGCTATAATTAAAAACTTGACAAAAGTTTGGGCTTTTTTTAGTAATTAACCTTAATAATAATAAGAAGATAAAATCTTATCCTTGACCTTATCATTATAAGATGTACTTTGATATGATATGATAATGATCTTATCATTATTCTTAATTTTATCTTCGACATGATATGATTATATGACATAAAATTAGGCATATTTAGTTAAATAAATTTTATATAAATACCCTTTGAATATTGAATTATACACACTAAAGCAAAGAGTTATTTTCTTTATTTTTTCTTTACTCTTTCTTTCTATATGGTATCAGAGCCTCCTTTGTAAAAATGAGTCAAAAGTTTTGGGGTTTCTTTTAAACTCTTCCTCACAACCTTCTATAGTTGTATTTTGGGTTCACTAGTCTCCTCCAAAAATGACTTCTTATATACTAAATTGTTCTTCTTCTTAAATAGATCATGAACACTTCAAAAACCCATGCATGCACTCATACGCATAAGTATAATCTGTGGAAGTAAAAAACCTTAGCTGAAGTGTCTGAAGGTAGAAGAAGATTTAAATGACATCATTTTGGGACGAGTAAAATGATCATTTTCGTCAAAACAATAATAGCCCATATGGATCCATTGGCCATGTCAACATCCAGGTAGGAAACCACATCAATAGCCACTCTAACAAAAGATGCATAGTCATTGCCATGTAAGCATCTTAGTCATTACAACGTTAATATCCTAGTCATTAACACATTATCATCTAAGTTAGTGACACATTAGCATCTAAATTAACATTTTTGCCAGGTCAACCTCCTAGTCATATAACACATGTCACCCACTTATTTGTCAACGTGACATATATGTCCTTTGGTTCAGTTCAGATTGTCGGTTCAATTCATTTTAAAAAGAGTTGACGAACACTTTGACTATTTAGTTTAAACCTTTCTCCTTTAGTTTCTTTGCAAATAAGACTAGTTTCTAAGGTTTTTTTATGTTCTGAATTCATTTTTGAGGTCAAAATAATCAAATTGCTTCTCTATAAATAGGTTTTCTACCATTTTTCATTATGGATGCCTCTAAACTTACCCAATATGTTCCTAACCCTATCAATATCACCTTTGATGGTTTATACTATGATTTGTAGGTTGAGAAAATCTGCATTTTTCTTAAAGGGAGACTTCTTTAGCATATTGTTACTAGAGAAATACCCATCATAAAACAAAGATGAAGACGTAAATGTTTTCACAAAATGTATCACATCACATAATGAAATGATTAATCAAATATTAACATGGTTTAGGAACACATATGTTACAGCTATCAAACTTGATTTTTGACACTTTGACACCACATATGAGGTACATTTTTTTAATAAAAAAATTGTTACTCTGTATCATTAACAATATCTAATGATGTCAACCAATTTTAGGTGTATAAAAGACTTCATCAAATGAAACAACAACTTGGACAAATAATAAACAATTATGTGCCTGAACTGTAAGAACATTGGTTCAAATAACACTTAGTGATCTTGCTTTGCCCTATCTAGATGCTGTTACTATTTATATAATTCTTCATGATCGACAACATATCTGGAATTTTTGATGACTCTCATGGATGAGTTTGAACCCATTCATAGTTCTCTCCTCATCGAGGATCTTTATGTAATCTAGATACTGTCATTAAAGAGCTCGTCATATAGGAAAGCCATCTTAACACACTCTATATAGACAAATCTGTCTCAGCTACTGATGTTGTTCTTGCAACTCATACCTCTTCTTAACAAACTTCTTATAACTCGGGTAAAAATTTCTATAAGAGATCTTGCAACTATTGAAAAAAGTTTGGGCATCACATTTCAGAGTGTAGGAAACGACTCAAACAAAACTCTGAACAAGGTTACTCCTTCAAGTCCTTTTAGCTTACTTCCACTACAATTGTTGCCATTAAGGGTCCAATAAAGAGTAGCTCTCCCAAATTCTGTCTTTTAAAGATCCTCACACCCCTTTCCAGTATCTCCAACCAGATTCTGGTACTGTATCATCCTCTGCTTTATCTATCACATCAAGTACTTCAATCTTTTGGTATCTAGATTCTGCTTATTGTAATCATATATCCTCTAATTTCTTAATCATTAAATCATTAACAACACTATCTTTTCCACTCATATCATACTACTTATAACTCTACTATGCAAGTATAATAGTATCCACATATCTAAATTATTCTTACCTGAAACCTTTTTTGTTCTTAAACTTGCTTTGAATCTTATTTTTGTTAGAAAATTATGTGAACTAGGTGTTAACTTATCCTTTTTAAGTCATGGTTGCATTATGTAGGATCCAAAAAAGGGCGAGATCCTTGGAAAAGGGCGTAAGGTTGGATGATTGTTTGAACTTACTTCATTAAATCTTTCGTCCAAGTTTATTACTAATGTTGTCGCTTTTTATATATGACACTCTTTGTTAGGTGATCCTTCTACTTCTAGATTATGATCTTTAATCTTTAGTGGTGCTTTAGGCCCTGTTAAGACTGAACATTTTGATTTGATCTCTTATCAATTATATAAAGTTCATACATTACCCTTTTCTCTTAATGACACTATTTCTTTAGCACCTTTTCATTTAGTTCACTCTAATATTTGGGGCCCTACACCTCATAAAACTATAGGTGATTTGAGATGTTATGTTATCTTTATCTATGATTTTACTCACCATACATAGATCTATCTAATGTGTTATAGATTTAAACTATTATCAATTTCCTCTCGCTTTTGTTAATATGATTTGAAATAAGTTTTCTTGCAAGATTAAAATATTTCACACTAATAATACCATGGAATACAAAGATACAAACTTCACTAACTTTCTTGCTTAATAAGGGATCGTCATTTAGAGATCCTACGTAAACATATCTCAACAAAATGGTTAGGCCAAATGCAAATATAGACATATTCTTATACCCTCTTCTTGTCATAAAACCTTTTGGGTCAAGCAGCTCTTATTGTTATCTATGCTATCGATCGTATTCCTTCTCCTATCATATGTAGCATCTCTCCCTATGAGCATTTATTTAATCATGCTCCTAATTATTAGTCTCTTAAAGTTCTAAGATGTGCATGTTTGTTCTTTTACAAAGTTATTAGTACACCAAACTAGAATCAATAGCACTTTTATGTTATTTTCTTAGGTATGGTATAAAACACAAAGGATATAGGTGTTGGGATACTTTATCATAAAGAACTTCGAATCTCTTGACATGTAATCTTTTGGAAATATAAAATATTTTTTATACTTTCAAAATTTTGAGCCAGCAAACCCTCATAACAATTTTTTAATCATATAATATCTTTATTTCTTGATATTTCTTCTGCAGGTCTATCTTATAACTTTAACAGTTCAATACAAGAGGTGCTTGATTCCATTGTATCTTCCTAGGATACAGATCCTACACCTTCACCACATAACTCTTCCTTATCTACTCATTCACTAGAATCTATTGAGTCTTAACAACTTCCTTGTTGTTCCACTCAAGTAAGCTAACCCTCTATTTGACTTAAATACTTTCATATTTATTACATTATTGTTTCTTTATATGAACCTTACACTTATTGCGAGGCTAGCTCTGACCCTATATCAAATTAAGCAATGGAGGAAGAACTACAAGCTCTCGCTAACACTAATGCTTGGGACTTGGTTATTGTACCACCAAAAAAGTCTATTATTGCCTATAAGTGGGTCTATAAAATCAAGAATCGAGTATATAGATAAGTGGAAAGATACAAAGCTTGTCTTGTTGCCAAAAGGATTCATTCAAGAATTGGGAATTAATTACGAGGAAACTTTCACTCTTGTAAGCAGATTGACCTCAGTATGTAGTCTCATTACTATTATTGCTAATAAAAGATGATAGTTATTCTAAATAGATGTCAAGAATGCCTTTCTTAATGAAGATCTAACGTATGAAGTGTACATACACTCTCCTCTCCTCAAGGCTAGTTTGTAAAATTTAGTTCCACTATTGGACATCTTGGTTTCAAGTCCCATTTTTACGATTATGCCTTGTTTCTTCGCAAAACATATCAAAGGTACACTCCTCTCCTTCTTTATATAGACGACATGATAATATCTAGTGATGACATACATAATATCTCTACTCTTAAGTCCTTTCTCCATCAGTAGTTTGAGATGAAAGACACTAGTAACCTAAGTTATTTCTTAGGTATTGAGTTATCCTTAAATGAATATAGGTACTATCTGTCACAAGCAAAGTGTACTCCTAATCTCATCTCTCGAGCTAGCATTACTGATATTAAGATTGCTAATGCTCCACTTGACTTTAGTGATCAACTTTTTACCACTAATGGGAGTCTACTTAACAATAGGACACTTTATTGCCAGAGGCACTTTGTTTTGTACTCTTCTTTTTTGCTACTCTTCCCTATTAAAGCTACAAGATTATTTTGATGTTGATTGGGGTAGGGACCTAACAGATCGTCGATCCACCATTGGTTACTATTTCTTTATGAGAATCTCTCTCATTTCTTAGCACAACAAGAAAGAAAGAATTGTCTCTCGATCCATTACAGAAGTCTAATATAGTGCTCCTACTGATACTACTTCTCAACTCCTTTAACTAGGATGGTTGCTTCAAGATATGTGTATTTTTCTCTTATACAATTACTCTGGATCTTATTTTGAAAATCAATCAGAAAGGGGATTCAGGTCTCTTCGTCCAATTCATCAACATCGGCAAGATAGTTGATCGCTTCTTTGATACTGGACAACTTCTCCTCTTTTTTTATGCCCACATTTATATTGTGATAATAATAGTGTTATGCACATTGTTCATAATGATATCTTTCATGAAATGACCAAACACATCAAGATCGATTGTCATCTTGTTCAACAACACATTCTCTAAGGAACCATAAAAATTGTTCCCAACAGTCTCATATTACTAACATTTTCACAAAGCATCATCCACCTCGATGTTTATAGATCTAGTTTTCAAACTTAACCTCTCGTCTATTATGACACATTGAGTTTGAGAGGGGTGTTAACAATAATAATAATAAGATAAGGTGTAATCTTATCTTATCCTTGGTCTTATATGATAATGATCTGATTATTATTCTTGATTTTATCTTTGATTTGATATATATGATTGTATAGCTTAAATTTTGAGATATTTAATTTGATAAAATTTATGTTAATACCCCCGGAATATGGAATTCTTTTCTTCTTTTCTTCTTTACCTCTTTCTTTCTACATTAGTAAAAGTGAGAGGGTAGGCACGTCTATCGGTTTTGTTTCATATCAATTTCAAGTTACCAGTAAAAGTAAGAGATTAGGCTCAACTATCGGTTTTGTTATTTACCTGTTTCAGCCATGGTGCTTGGATTACGAGTTCTTAAAGAACAAGAGATCAATTACGAGTTTGGTTAAAATGAGACTGGAAGTATCGTAGAGTATGCCTAGACACCATTTTCAGTTTCCTAAATGAACAATAGATTCCAAGTTTCAAGTAAACTTGGCACGCAGTGTGAACTACGATGCCTGGGGTGCTAGAATCAACTTTGTGAAAGTATACTACTCACTTTTGCGCAACGCATATGAAAAAGTAAGTGATGATTTCTTTGCCTATATACAATCCTCAAATTCAAACATTACATTCTATTTACACTTTAAGCTAACTGACGAGTCTTAATTCTAATGACAAGTTATAAAGGAAACGGCAAAGTAAAGATGAGTTATGTAGAGGCAGATTAGTTGAGGGAGCAGACAAGAATCTAGGCCAGCTTATAAAACCAAAGTGAAGCTTCTACGCGCCAAATACCAGCAAATGACAAAAAAGGGTATATATTCGTTGTTCAAGAACACCGAATAACATGCTGTGTACTGAATCAAGTGCAAATGAATTATGGTTCTTTGAAAATATTTGGACGATTTGATTAGGTGGAAGGTAAAAGGGAAAAGCACTTGCAATTATTGTTTGATATGCTGTGGCTGCTTTTAGATCAAGTGTTTGATTGGGGTCTTGAAAATTCTCCTATCGCTGTCGGCCAAAAAGAGAATAATTGGACCACCAACCTTCCTCAAGGCATATGCTTTGCCTGCACACGGACGAGACGACTAGTCACTCGCTGTAATAAAATAATTAATTTTTCGCTACAATCATTAACCCTTTTAAGGTTAACTTTGCCACCATTAGTAGAAATAGAAAAGATACCGCTTATTACTTTTCATTAAAACTTCACGTTTAGGATTGGTTTGCTGGTTCACATAACATCACACACATGCATAGAAGTAGACCAAAGATGTGGTGGTTACAGGAGAATTGCACTCTCTCTGTCTCCCAATCAATCATGCCACTTCACCACGTGATAATGTTCTGATTACATGCACGTTATTCAGTTAAGGGATGAGTTATTAGCTTTGGTTTTGACTCTTCTGCTGTAGCATTAGCCATCTTCTATACCTAAATTTAGGTATTTTTATATAAGTAATATTTGTTAATATATGTTCAATAAATTAACGACTTAAATCAATTTAAAGTAAGGCATACTAATTATTAGGAGCTCTCATTGGCATTGAACACACCATAAGTAATCAAGTAGCAAAAATAAGGCTTTTCCTTTTCATAATAATTATTGGGCTCTTCGTTTTTAAAGGCTTAGAAGTTCTTACGACGACCATGACAACAATAATAATAGAAGGCCTTTGTTTTTCTCCAAGACTCTAATCTCAATCTATCAACTTATTTAATGAAATGAAAAAACTCCCATCAATTTTGACATAATTTCCAAAACGACACTAAACCTCCATAATCAAAACTTTAAACCTCTCCATATCCATGTTGTTACCAAGAAAAATAGTCTAATGATAAATGGGCTACAATCTTGCTATATAACTCTAACAATACGCTAAGTGTTGGTTTGGGTCCACTAGGTAAGAGTAATAGTTTTATATTTTAATGTAACTCATCTTGATATGAATTGAGATTTTTCTTGTTTCTTTTTTCTTCTTTTTTATCTTCTTTGTGAATGTACTATTTTCTTCTTTTAACATAATTTTTCATGTGATAATAAATATTAGAGTATTGATTCTAATTATTTGTGTCTAGTGTATCATACCTTACATTCATTATTTATTTATATTTTATAAACCCTTCTTACCTTTGTTGTCTACAAATTATTTCATACTATAATTGAATTATTTAATATAAAAATAATCACTATCTAATATATTTTATGTTGGATACATTATTCTCTTATTAGTATTTTGATAAAATTGATCAAAATTAACAGTTACTTGAGAACTATATAGTATATCTTTTGTGAAAGTAACACTAGTACAAGTTTGAGCAAAAGAGAGATAACTATCCCAAAACTCAAGCCACATCCACTGAGTTTCTTCAAACATATAATTCCTTAATTCGACTTCCTTATCTTGCCCCATTACCCATCTCACTAGTGGAAGTATTTAAATAAATGAGGGACATTACTAATGGTTTTGAGGTGGAGAAACTTGATTAAGAGGATAAAGGTCTTGTGACAAAAGAGCCATTAAAAGAAGTAATCACAAGCAATATTGAGAATGATGGAACACTCCTTAACTTTATTGAGAATGAAATAAATATAAAAGTTTTAAGGAACTTCTTATACTTTTGGAGTTGGGAATAGAGGACTAAATTTAGGTGATAAGACTACAAAAATAGAAATTGATACCAAAGTAGAGGCTCCAAAGGTAATCATAAATAATATAACATCCACATAGTTCAACTAGATTATAATGTACTGGCTTCCTCAAATGTGCATAATGTAGTAGAAAATGATTTTGAAATGGAATTGCAAAATTAAGGAATGAAAAAAACCAAAGATAAGAAAAATGATGTTGAAACCTGGATGTATGCATGAGGACCAAACTTTATGACAAATATCATGAATTTGTTATTGAACTAAAGAAGGAACTATCACGCAAAAACTTTATGTTGTTGAAGATTGGTTATATGAAGAATTTAAATACAAATAAAGGGTTTTTACAATGCAAAACTTGCGGGGTTTAAGAAGTAAGAGGATACCATTGAAGATTGCTATAAAAAGTTTTAAGGAAGTGGTTTTATGATTGATAAACTTATTAATTACAAGAATGGTTACAGAGAGGCAATAATGATGAATGTATCCTACATTTGACAAGTATCAGAATAAAAGGAAAGAATGGGACTAGATATTTAGATGGTTGTTATTGATGGGTTTGAGTGAGATTTGCATCTTGGTTACACTAATTGGTATGTATGTGGAGTATAAGCGTGAAATGATTGATGAAAGGATGAACAAAGACTTGCTTATATAAAGGGATATACTTGTTATATGTACTCAGTATGATTTCATGAAATCTATAAATAAATATTTTTGGTGAACTTCTTATGAGAAGTATAGTTACTTGGGTTTTAATGATTATAGATCTAACATAAAATATTAGTCCTCTAAAAGCAATAGGATACTTTAAGAAGAAATTGAATATGCTGAAATGAAGATCTTCTCGACTTATACTTAGTTTGTCTTAGCTAGGTATGGTAATTGGACATGAAATGTTTACGGATCAATTTTGGAGTTGATAAGAATGTTATAATGATATAGATATTAAAGGATAATAATAACTTGAAGGTTTTAAAAATTATTATTAGGTTTTAAAAATTATTGCTATAAAAATCATTCTTATTTAGACAATGACTTATCAATGTTATTAATAGGATTATGTAGTTGCTGGATAAGTGAGCCTTTCTCTATTCAGACTCCACTTTTAACTAATATCATTTGTAAGTTCAAGAAATTGACAAAATTTTATTTATACAAAGAGAAAGAGAATCATCTTCTCATTGGTCTCTCTCAAATGTCAAGAGAAATTAAACTATACATTTGTAAACTCGATAGTTTTGGAATTGATGAGGAGACATATTCCAAAATTGGTTGTGAAGATAATTGTTTTAGTGGGTTAAAGCTAACTGAAAGTGAGGGATGTAACTTTATGGCTTAAATATGAATCAATTTGGTATTGTCTGTGGTTATTGAGGATCTACACATGTGAAATTGGCATGCAACATTCTTATGTCCATTTTCAAGTTTTTTGTCTCTTATAGGAATGAATAATGTTCTTATATTCACAACTCAAATACATATTTAGAGCTGTTAGTTGCTAGATTAGAATGTTAGATATTGCCAATTTTAATGAATGGATCAAATAGTATATTTTATGATTTGTTAGCTTTTGTAATATTAAAGTATAGATTTTGTTAAATTGAAGTCCAAATTAAGAAATAGTTGTTGGTCCATAACAACTAGAATTATTAGTGCTTTACATAATATATTTAAATATTTTAAAATGGAGAATGATGATTGAATTGTTTAGTTCAATCATGGATGATGTTAGTCTAAGTAGTGATACTAAAAAAAGTAATTCACAAATTCTAGTAATTTATTTTTTAGAATTAGTGATTTGTTTAAAGATTTCTCATTTAATTCATTTATTCATTAGCTGAACACAAAGTATTTCAAATGTAAATTTTTATGTTAAATATGAGGCTTAATTATCATTCTCATCTGGATTCCTCTATCCTTATCTCATGGTTGCAACTTCTTCACGTTTAATTTAGGATGAATATCTTTAAGACTCACCTTTCTATAGAGTCCTTTTGAGGTAAAGGTAGATAAGATCTATTCCTTCTTTATAGAGGCAGATTGTTATTATTTTCTTAAGATGTTGCTTAACTTTGATAGAGTTAAGTAAACAATGCACATACGCAACTATTAACTCTTATTTGATGCTTAACTAATCTACAAATATAACTTTTAAAATGTTACTTATAATTTTTTATATTCATCATCAAACTCAATAGATACATAAGAGAATGATTTGTAAACTCTTATAGACAATATTCTTTAAAGGAGAGAATATTGTTATGAAGAAAAATAATTTAATAATAATTGAAATACAATTTTATTATGTAAGTTAAATAATAAATGTTAGTTTGGGACTTAGTGCAGAAGACTATTAAAATTATATTCCAATATAATCCATCTGTTAGTTATGCGATGAATATAAGTAAAAAGTACATTTTTAGCGTTAAGATTTACACTAAAATACTAGTTCGGTATTAATATTTAAAAATATTCAAAAAGAGTCATAAGGCTTCAAATCTATTCAATTTTAATTACGAATTAACAGGGCACTTAATGAGATTAATGGTCTCTTAATTAGTTATTGTATCAATAATGACGTGACATTTTTTATTTTTATTATTTGTGTGAGATTTACAGTATTATGTAAAAGTCACAGATTTTGCTCACTTAAATTAATAAGTTTTATTAAACACATTTAGTTTTAATTAAGCATATAATTATATTAACCTTAAATAGTATAATATTCAGAAAATCCATTAATCTAAAACCTACAAAATTTGTCATTATTGTAACACACTGCACACCAATGTTCATCGGCCAAGTGGTTGAAAATGCAATGAGCTATCTTATCTCCCTATTTATATGTTGGGCTTTTGGTGAAAGCCTTCCTTAACCTGATTTGTAGCACTACACACCTATGTTTATCATTCAAGTGGTCAAAAATGGAATAAGCTATGTTATCTCTCCATGTGTATATTTGGCTTTTGGTGAAAGCTTTCCTTGACCTAATTTTAGTTATCCCACTTCAAAATATCCATTCAATTATGCTCTTATATATAGAAATATGGCAGTATTAGCAATTAAGGGGTTTTCAACCTTACCAAGGCACTCTCTCATACTCTAACTCTAGTGTTCATTCTTCATATCAGCCATATTTATATAGTAAGTAAGATTTGCCCTTGTTAAAACATCGATGCATCTAAATATGTGACAGCTTTGTGGGGATGAGATTTGGACTTTGCCAAATTCGATTCTTACCTTAGCTAGTGTGTAGCCACCAATCTTTTAACTTCTTAAAAGATTGTCATTTTTTATGTTTTCTATATGTAATTTACTCTAGGTCTGGGAGGGAGTTCACTAGTTTTCATAATTATATTAATAATTTACCAAATTAGTGTTAAAGGACAAGGAATAAGTTATACATTTTAGGTGTTACAAAGGTATTCTCAGAGACTAAACTTGTATTGCATGCTACGTCTTCTTCTTTGTATGATAATCTCACTTAGGTCCGTTCAAGTAAGATTCAGCCTTCCCACATAATCTTTGACTAAGAAAACCTTATTCTCGAACACCTCACAACCTTATCAGTGTTTAACTCTCACAATCTTGTAAGAAACTACAAAAACACTAGACTATTAATGGCAACAATATAAGCATGAACAAGATACAGAAAATGCTAACCTTTATTACTTCCCTCAAAGTATATAAAGGAATGTTGTCTCAATCTCTGTATGTGAGGAGTAAGGCTTAAGTACCTAGATCACATCTTATTCTTATCATATTAAATCATATTATCCAATTAGATGATGTACCCATCTAAATAGGATTCTATTTGATAAGATTTAACTACATCATAACTAATAAGATAAAAGACAACATCTATCTAGGTATTTTCTATCGATATCTACGAAAGTCTCCACTATCTCTAAATGATCCTCTCACATGGTCTTTATCTTTTAAAGCTTTTTTCTATCCATTTTGATCTTATCCGCCACTTCATCTAAGATCTCCCCATGATCTCTATCTGTTGATGATGAGTCATCTAAGCACAAAGCCTATCATAGCACACTGGTTCGATCTAATGCTTATCTTTGTCAATGGTCTATTCATTTGAGTATACACTAAGTCCTTACTCCATCAACAACCTAGTTTTAGCCAAGTTAACTCGTACAAGGTCCGAAACTTTACCAAATTCACACTAGTCTTGTTTTAACTTATTAAGTAACCTTATAACTTTTGCATGCCCTCGTCATGTGTGTGATCCAACTATCTTTTTACGAAAGATCTGTTTCTAGCTAGTTGTGAAGTGTCTGCATATGCTAGGGGCTAACAAACCACCCTTACAAAAAGAACTCAACACCCACATCGAAATAATTTATGGGCATTCTTCCAAATGTGGTTTTCTCAAAGACTCGTTAGTTATTAGAACATTTGCTACGTACCATTTCCCCTCTTTGTTGGGTTTATATTTTCTTTTATTTGGATGCTCCTTCACAAGGTCCATTGTACCCAACATAGCGTAGTTATTAAGGTAGAATTCTTTTGTCGAGTCATCTTCTTCTACTATTTGATCCTTTTCAATTATGGAATTAACTTACTCCTTAACCACTTTCCATTTTGGGCATTCATGAGAAAAGTGTATAAATAAAGCAAGCAATATCTCGTTTTGTTTGTTTTTTGAACTTACATTGAGAAGATTCACTTACCTTTTCTTTGCCTTTCTTCGAGCCATTTCGTGTCCTACCATTCTTCTTGCCCTCATTGCTAGTTTGAATTAATGGTGGTATTTAGAGCTCCGCTAAGGTATCTGCAGCCACTATGAAGCTTAAAAAGTCTTTCACATTTTGCCTTCAAAGCTTCATTTGTGCCAAACCTTGTAAGTCGCTTATAAAGTTGACAGCTTGTCTTCCTCAAATATGTTTTGCACATCCAACATCAAAGATGTGAATTTCATCACATACTAACACATTGAAGTGTTTTGCTTTAACCTCTTTAAAGCTTCTATTGCTTCCATGAAGTGTTGTTATGAAGGAATTGGTCCATTAACTCCTTCTTCATATTCTCCAAAGTTTCAATGGAGGTCTACCCACATTGATGTTATTGGAAGTTCTTGTTCTCCACCATAACTTTGCATCCTATACCATATACATAATTGTGATTAACATCTTCTCCAAATCAGACACCTTTGCCACTGCAAAGTATTGTTCCATATCCTATAAGAAATTTTCGAGCTCCTTAATACTCCGCTTACTATCGAAAAATTGGGAATCTCGTACTTTCATCAAAGTGCTTTTGGCATATCCAACATCCTGTGTTGTAACGACATACCTTAGGATCATCATCTCAAAATTAATCTCCTCTTGTGCCTTTAGCAAATCTGCTATTTGATGCTACAACTATTAGATTTGTTCCGCCAATATCTCTAATTGAGTATTGTAGGAAGTGATCTCCTCTTCTCCTTGAGGAACTGACCCAATGAGCACTTCCACTCTATTGACATACTTTTTCAAATTGATACCTCCCGTCATCTCGAAATTTGGCTTTAATATTAGTTATTATAAAGGTGTTCTTGGACACCAAACTAGTATTGTAAGTTGTGCCTACTCTTTTGGATGACAATCTCACTTAGGTCCATTCAAGTAAGATTCAGCCTTCCCATTTGATCACTGACCAAAAAAACCTTTCTCTTGAACATCTCATGATCCTCACAGTGTTTAACTCTTACACTTTTGTAAGAAAATATGAAACCATTAGACTATTAATGGCAACAATAGAAGCACAGATGAGATATAAGAAATGCTAATGTTTATAACTTCTCTTAAAGTATACAAAGGAATGCTCTCTCAATCTCTATGTATGAGGAGTAAGGCTCAAATGAGCTACTTATAGTCATCTCTAGCTTGATGGCAAAATTAAAATCCTAACATAACTCAACTACCTATATCACATCTGATCCTTATTAGATTACATCACATTATTCAATTAGATGAAATACCCTTCTAAATAGGACTCTATCTGATAAAATTTAGTTATATCACAACTAATAAAATAAAAAATAACATCTTTCTAGGAAGTGATCCATCCATATTCACAAAGATCTCCACTATTTTCAGATGATCCTCTCATATGGTCTTTATCTTTTAAAGTTGATTTCTATCCACTGTGATATTATCTATCACTTCATCCAATATCTTTTCATGATCTCTATCCATTGATGATGAGTCATCCAAGCCTAAAGTCTGTTATAGCACACTAGTTCGAACCAATGCTTACTTATGTCAAGTTCATTAGCCATGATCCATTCATTTGGGCATATACTAAGCCTTTACTCCATCAAGAACCCAGCCTTAGCCAAGTTAAATCGTACAAGGTCTGAAACTCTTCCAAAACTCACATTACAGTTAATCTAACTTACTAAGTTACCTTGGAACTCTTGCATGCCACCGTGATGTATGGATCTAGCTAATCTTCTACTTAAGGCCATATGCAGCCAGTTGTGAAGTGTCTACATATTCTACAAGCTAACATTAGTCCGCATTCTTTCTCGTCTTCTCCTATGTTGGCGTACTTTCTTCTTTTATCATAACTTTTCATCACATCTCCACCTTCACCTTTCTATCACAAGAACCCTAACTTGTCGCTTATTGACGTTTGGATGCCGCCTCTCTTTGGTCAAACCGACCTCATTTTACAGTAAAAACTAGTGAAATCCAACCCATTTCCTAACTTGATACTCGCACAGTCATAATTCCACTAGGTCTCCTCCACAACATTCCTAGAGGTCGACTCACTTAATAATATACGCTTTTAAAAGTGTTCTCCGATTGCATGTCATCACAATGGTGGTCCGATATAATAGAATAGTTTGAGTTTTGTTTATAGTCATTGGATAAAAATGGGAAGCCAAATAAGCCTGACGTTAGCTAGTATAATTTTTAGTAAAGGTTAATTTGATGGCTAAAGCTACTGCTACGGATTTGCTGGATTTGGTCTCACAAATGAAGGATTCTTATTTCACCCAATGTGGCATCTTTTAAATTGGTATTGAAAGATATGTTCGAGGGTAAAGAGATACGGAGAAGTTACTCCAACATTTAGCAATTTGAGATGCCTTTTGACTAATGGGAAAATGTATGGTGATAAATGCCTGATTAGGTTTTGTGTTGGGTTATCAAGTTATGTTCCTTTTGAGCCTATGATCCTTATTTGTTTATAAGAACATATTGGGTTAGTGATTAAGAAAAGGTAACTCCTAATAATTTAGGATGGAAAATATAAGGAAAGATTCTCAACCTAATAAGGAGTCATTACATGTTTTCTATTCGCTAATGACTACTGACAAACTTGGACACTGTTTTAAATCATATTGATAAGGTTTTGAAATCTCAAGAGAGTAATGTCCGTGATAGTGTTTGGTGATTGTGTTAGAAACTGTCTAATCATAGAATATTGGACACTTTAGACTCAATAATTGTGAAATGTGAGGAACTTGGCTTGCTTGACTAGTTATTAAGTTGCTTTAATGTAGTTCATAGCATACATATTAGAGTGTGTTGCTTCTATAGTAGCGATTGATCATATTAGTTTTTTAGGCTATGGATTGGACTAAGGCTTTGTGTCTGACATGTGCATGGTAATGGAAAAAATTGCAATACAATTAGATAACAGCTATTTGGCATATTGTACTCTAGAATTTATAGCCAAATGGATTGCTTGGTGAGAAACTGAGACTATGAGGCTTCCTGTCTTGCTTCTAGGAACTACCGCCAGGACTTACTATTCTAGACTTCTAGATGCTTCATAGGCTATTCTTTGATGCTCTTTATGTGGAAAGAAGGACCCTAATCCAAAATCTTATATTGAGAAGTTACATACATAGGCATCTTTAGGAAATCTACAAAAGACTTTCAATACCCTGCGGGAACCTGAGACTGGTTTTGGAAATTATGACAAAGAGACAACAGAAGAACTTTTCTAACCAGTTACTTCTTTACATCCTTTGGTTGTGATTTTGAATAAAAAAGGTTGTTGCTTCCTCCAAGAATGATTGACACTTTGGACTCGGTAAGTTTACATGTTATCACCCGTGTATCTTTGATGGTGTAATTATTATTCTTCGTTTTCAATATTGAATCTGTTTAGTTTTACTTATGTTTATTATAATTTTTAACATTTAATTTTACTGTTAATTAAAAATAAAAATCTATTTAATTAAGATTTATAATAAAAAGCTGAAAAATATATTTATTTGAGATTTTTAATGAAAATTAAAAATATATTTGATTTTATCATCTTGTTTCTATTTTTTAATTATACTCTTATGTTAATTATTTTTAATATATCAAATTATATTTTAAATTAGTTAACTTTCATTATAGTTGGAAATAAAATGTATGAATATTTATATAATTAAAGAAATTTGAATATTAATTGTATATAATAAAACTTTATAAATAAGAAAATTACATTACGTCATTCTAATCAATAAAAAATATCCATCATATTATAATTCTTCAAAACATAATAGTGCTATCATTTTAAAAAAAGAACTAATATAATCATTCCATATTTGTCTAATAATTTTATCCTGCTTCTAAGACATATGTGTTGCAGTGTTTAATACTCTCCTTAAGAACTTGTATCGTCATTCACTTTCTCTAACTTGTTCTTCATTTTTAACACAATTGTCAAATAATTCATCTCTTTGTCTATGCATTCTAATATAATTGCATATATAACATAACAAACAATAACGATGTATATTTATTTCTTCATGTCATAACTCGACATGTTTGAAAGTACTAGGAATCTTGCTTTTAGAATATAAAAACATCTTCCAATAATATTTCTTAAAGAAAATGGCCTATCGTTGAGCAATTTATATGGACCTTAAGGTCTTCCTCTTCCTCTATAATCTCGCAAATGATATCTTTTACCTCGGTATGGTAAAAGAAATTCAAATATATTGGTGCTTAAATTAAATAAATAGAACTTATCTAACATATACAGAACATTATATTAACAAAAAGTTACTATCATGATTAATGTGTTTATTTAAAATAATATATTACTTTATGGAGGCATAGGAAATTAATTAACTAGATTTATTACTATTTGTAAAAGAAGTTAAAAGTTATTTATAGTATCTTCACATTTAGCCATTAAATATATGAAATGCATGTCAAATAAGCGACAACACATAATGTTTTGGGATGGATCAGTTCTTTACCTTTATATGATATTTGTTTATCGGTTGGAACATGTGCATCAATATATTATTATATTACTCCTATACAATCCTAAAAAATAAAGCTACACAATTAAAATAATTATTAATCATAAAGGTATAATGAAAATAGTAATTAAATATATGAATTTAAATTGAAAATATGGAAAGAATTTTGAATTATTTTGAATCTTAGGGGGTGTATTGGTAAAGGATAATAGAGTAATGACTCTTTTTGTAAGACAATTAACTGCATATAAGAATTTACGAAAGTACTTTAAAATTGTCCAAGTCAAATATTGAAAGCGTTTTGCATTGACTTTAATTGTCTCACTATGCCTTATAGTCATCAAGAAAATTGCTACTTGTTCTTCCATAATCATATGGCTTGTTGGCTTTAAGCCTCCTATGCTCTTCAACTTATCACATAATTTTGTTTATTCTTAAGTTCTTAAAAATCCTTGTAGGATTCCATTCAAAAGTTCTAATATCCAATAATGACATAATAGAGAAAAAGTTCTACACCGTTGCTTTTGTCAATGAAAATATTTATTCTCCATTAGTTTGTCATCAAAATCTAATTAGAAATTTGATAAGGAATCTATGTATGTACAATACCAACTCTAAGTAATTAATGAAGACATTCAATCAAAAGTTTCAATCAATATAGATTAAAATATTCATAAAAAATATAAACTTTTTTATACAAATCATAGACTTAAAATCATTCAGTCAAATTTATACAAAACACATACTTAAGATGTTCAAACCATGGAATAATTCTTAATATAGAAGTATCAAATTAATAAGAATTCAATAACACAAAAATATAACTAAAGCGACATAATCCAATCTAGTGTCCTTGCATCTGTCATCTTCATAAAAATATCCTTAAAAAGTGGAGTTATGTAAAGCCTTCTTGACCTTTTCAAATTGCACACCCTTAACACCTAATTCATATAAGGAATTCAAAATTCCATCATATTAGGCTCTTGATTAATTGATTAAGCTCTAGATCCATTCTCTATAGTGGATGATGTTGTGATCAATTTTTCCTCAAGTAAATCATTTTTTCTTTTTGACTATTCATTAATTATAACCAAGACCTTTTTTGAAATGTTAAGAGTTTGTCTTCTTTACCTTCTTATTCTTAGTATATTTCTTTCTCTTATATGGAAATCTTATAGCTTGATTTCATTTTTTATTATATGAGCAATCTTCATCAATATAATTCTATGTTCTTCTTCTGTACTATTCGATGGAGATTTAGTTGATGATTGTGTAAATAAATTAGTTGCGATAGTACCTCTAAAAATATGTCACAAGTCTAAAAACTCCTTGCATCCTCTTTTCTTAAATATGTGAGCCATTTTATGCAGCTATATTGATGAAAAGGAAAAGTAAGAACAAATATTATATAATATAATATATTAATAAAATAAAGACATATTTTACCTTAAATAGATTTTCCTAACATTCATTTGTAACATGACTTAACAAGTAAAGGAGTTGTAATAGATTCTTATTTCTTTGAGTAAGTTCTTGAAATTCTTCAATCTAACCCTTAATCTATTATACTTATTCTTCAATTGAATATGAGTATACTCATTGAATTTTGTTTGAAGACCCACCTTAATATTCTTCCAAACATTAGATTCCCTTCTTTACTTCTTCAATAATGAGATTAAATGCATCGTTATAGTATCATTCCCTATCCCATCCTTTTCATTTATTTCTACACAAGCATTGGAATCATTCATATTGTTGAAAGCTTCCATCACTATATGTAATTACATATAAGTGACATCAATCACAACAATTTCCATAAAGAATTAAATGCTAAATATGTTTTAAAAATAATCATGAGACAACCATATAAAATAGTAAAAAAATATCAAAAAAATTTTATAATAATTTTTCTAACCTAGGATTATACGATGGAGTCTAATATAGTGTTCTTGCACTACAAAAGTAATTGTGTTCTTGAAGGATTCATATGCTATAGGAGGTATGCACATAAGAAAAATTATATATACAAAGAGATCTATAGCTAGTAAGAAAAAATATCCATGAAATATAACTAATTCCAAGCATACAATCTACAAAACTTTTACAATTCTGACTTAATTTTATGAATTTATCCGTAAATGATATGTAAGAATGATTATCATCAAACTGAAAGTCAAAAAGCTGTAGCAATAGTAAATATATATTAACATTACAAAACTTGGATTATTTTGGACCAGTGACATGAATATGAACAATTCTTCTTTCAAGGAATAAGGGGAAATAAATATTATATTTAGAGAAGGATAAACGAAAACAAAAAAGGTTTAAATATTTACAAAAAGGACTTGGTATATGCTCCTATGATGAAATTTTTTTATATTAGAAATAGAAATATTATATATACTTCTATCATAATTGATAAAATAGAAAAGCCTTTCATTATTCTTCAAAGTTCAATTTGTTCCTGTAAACGATCAGCAAGAGATAAAGGGAACCATAATAATTAAAAAGGAGGGACCATTTAACCAAACTTTCTAACAACATCCTGGAACTTGAAATTGAATGGACCATTCAACCAAACTTTTTTTTAACTAACTTGACACCTTTCTATTATATTGACCCAAAGAATGAATCGACACCTTTCACTCTATTATGATATATTACTATTTACCATTTTCCTCTTCATTGAATAAAACAATTAAGATAAGGTTGGTAGTGATGAATGTATTTAATATTTACAACTACATTAATTCTACATTTTTACATACAATCGGATAACTACATCAACTATTTATTACTAAAAAATCTTAATTTGACTCGACATATAATAATCCACTGGGTATTTCGTAACAATAGAGATTGTTAGTTATTATAAATGAAACAATGAAGCCATCAAGTTCCTTGACCATGCAATTATATCAACTATAACCTAGATGAAATAAAGAGTATTTTAGTTCTTGAAGAAGGAGAATGATTGGAGATTGACATCTCACAAAAACATAAAAAAACAATAAACTAGGAAAACCAAAAAAATAAATTTTTACGTAAACAACAACTTTATATTTATAAACAACTCACTCATAAAAAAATCAGACATGGATGGAAAATGAAAAATCAAGAAAATAACCAAAAATAGAAAAATAAAACAATTTCATGAAAACAAAATTTCAATAGTATCAGAAAAATACCAAATCAGTCTCTCAAAACTTAACTGGTGAAAAGCCTAAGCATAATTTTGTTTTTTACGTTGACAAAAAAGGGGGTAATTAGAAAAATTTTCAGTTTGGAGAAGAACAACAAATCCAAAAAAACCATCATACATTATGCATCAAAAATTCATAAGAAAAAAAGCAAAAGAGAGATAAAAGAGGAGTTAGGGACAAAAAAAATGGTTGTAAAATAGAGAAGAGAAGAGAAGAGTGGGTTTCTATATGATAGGTTTACAAGTAAATAAAAGGGTAAGAGGAGGAAGTGAAAATGATTTTGTTGTTATTTTCTTGGCTAAGAAAACCTATTATGAAATATTAGAAAAACATTGTATTTGTGTTTTTATGAAATCTTTTTGGCCTTTTTTTGTAACCTTTCTTACATGAAAACTTTATCATGTAAATTTAAACACATAAATTGTAGGATCTTAAAATCTAATAATTTTTCACAATAATATAACCGTACCTTAATCCATCGTATTTGCAATACTTTCTGACAGATAATCTCCAATAATCTTCAAGATATTCTTAGATTTTGTTTTCTCTCACTTGGCCTTTGTTTCATTATTTTTCGTATATTCTCTAATGTAGAAATACGTGAAAAAAAACTTAATAGGTGGAGAGAGAGGAAGTAGTTATCAGTTTAAAATTCAAATGACACCTCTTTCATCATCCTTATTTTTCATGTTCCATCAATGTAAATACATCACATTGTTTATTTTAATTAAACCTAATATCTCTTATTCAAATAACTAATGGGATTTAGTATATTTAAATGATTAAACCAAAATATATGGGCCATATAATGAAATTATCTAACAATCTCCCACTTGGCCTATGTAACTTAATCATGATTTAACAATATAACATAATATGCATATAATAAAACTTAAATCCCCTTTATTTTCAATAGGCATAACGTTAATCATAGTTAAGTAAAAACTAGAAAGGATCATAGCGATTGTACATCTTTTAATGTGACATACTTCCTTCTATGCATGACAAAACTAGTTTATAACTTAATATGATCTATTATGAGATATATCTTAATGGTTCAACAATAATGTTTTTGTAAAAGACAAATCTTGTTAAAATTTACATAACCTTTCATGTATATATATTAACAATAAATAATAGGATAAAATATCAGAAACAATATATATAAAATATCGAATGATGCCTATTCTTTCGACATGTTCATAAAATGACTTCAGTGGCAATCCTTTTGTTAATGGATCTGTTATCATAAGATCAGTGCTAATATGTTCGATTGACACTGTAATGCCCCATATTAGGGGTTAGAATATTAAGGAATTTCAATGCATGATATGCTTGGCATACTTGAGTTTTTACTTATTCGTGCATATGCCTTTTTGGACTCATACTAATATTTGTGCATACATTCATTGACATTTTCGAGTACAATTAGTTTTAAAAATTTCCAATTAAGATGAGATTTGTGGTTTATTGGTGATGAAAATTATTTGGAGACTATTGGTATCACTTTGAAAAATTTTTGGGAATTTTTCTGAAAATTTTAGGGTATTTTGGATATTAAGAAAATTAGACAAATGGCATATTGACATGTAGCACTTATATATGAAGGACAAATGGCTCACATGCTTCGAGCCATGTGTCAGTGAGTTAATTGAACACGTAATAAAGTTGGAAAACATGAAGCTCATTGTTTGTTATTCAGTTTTGCTTGGTTTTTTCCTCAACACTGAACTTTGCTTTTCACTCACGCTGCTAGTGTTTTTCTAAAAGCAAGGTAAGTGAAATTTTATGTTTTTGGTGATGTGAATAAGTTTTATGATGTTTCATAATTGAGAAAAGGAATACATGCATGACTTGTGTATGAGGCATTTCGGTGATAGTGTGGAATACACGTAAGTTGTTTTCACTGTATATGCATGAATCTGTAAAGTATGGGTAGAAATGGTTTTAAATGAGTTTAATGATATGGAATATAGCTTTTGGTAAAGGTAAGCATATAATTTAGTGATGAAGGATTAAAGAGAAGAGAGGAAGAAGGTGATTAAAATACAGTACAATTCGTCGCGGCCAACTCTCTTTGGTTCGCCGTGGCCAACTTGAAGGATTTCATTTCTATGAAAGTTCAAGGCGGCTAACTCTTGGGTTCGCCGTGGCAAACTTTTAAGAATTTTTGAGGAATTTTCCTCTCTGGAAAGTTCGTCGTGGCGAAGTTTCCTGATAGCTTGGACATGCTTCAGTATTTTGGGCATAACTTTCTATGTAGTTATCCAAATGGAGTGATTTTTAATTTGGATTAAACTAGAAACATAAGGATACAAATTTTATGTAGAGATTAAATTCTAATTATACCTTTAAGAATTTCAGAATCTGATTGGAAGTTGAGATAAGAATTCTGTTGTAGCTCAAGAATAGCCTGAAATCTTTTGAGTATAAATTTCAGTAGACTAAACTAAATTGGACAAACTTAGTATCATTGAAAACGTAAGACAAAGAGGGAAAACTTTCTAGAAGGAATTATTACCTTATTACCTCAATTATATGATGAGAATAATTGAGCAAGTTGGACCTGAAAGTTGAGTGTGAAATAAATCTGGATTGAGGGTTTGAGTATCGTTTCACATGATCGATAATATGATAAGATTAGGGGTAAGAAACCCGGATTTTTTTGACAAGAACATGCATCATAATACTCAATATACATACATGTACATAATTGAATTTATAATTATGCACAATAATGATATGTGTTTGTATTAAATGTTTTAGAGGAACCCATCGAGCGACCGATTCCAAATATTGCCAGGACGTCGGGGCAATAAGCAATAAGGGAGATTTTGTAAGTAATTTAGATGGTCTTATTTGTAAGTATTGTCATGTTAAATAATTTTGGGTAATTTAGTAAGAAATCTAGTGAGAAATTTTGGATAGTTTTGCTTTGACTGTTTGTTTACTATTTGACTTTAATCCATTAAATGATTTGCAAAGTTGTTAGATTAATATGTTTGAATTTTGGCATGAAAGCAATGATTGCCTAATTATGTTGAACATGAAATGAATTTTTTTGGTTTTAAAACTGTCAAGTCCTAGTCGTGGGTAAATAGGCATGCCTAGAAGGGTCTGCAGCCACTTCTGTGACACTTTGGTGTCATCTGTTATTCACACTTCGATGTCGAGACTTCTGTCTCTTCTATGATACTTCGGTGTCGAGACTTTGGTCTCTTCTGTATAACTCCCTTTACCTACTTCTGTTGATGGATTAGCAATTATCTGGTTTTGTGATTCTGACATATGTTTTGATTATGACTTAAACATTATTGTGTTCTGATTCTGAAGGGTTTATACCTTCTTGTGATGTTCAATTCTGTTAATTATAAAGTCTGTTCTGAAATACATTATACCTGATTTATTGTTTAATGCATGTATATGCTATTACATGATTTAATATGATAAGTTGTCAATTTATCCACATATTATTTATTACTCACTAAGGTATATGCTTAGCACAGTAGATTTGCCCTATGTAGGTTCTGAAAGAGGGACGTAAGAACTAGGATAAGACAACCGACAACCGCGATGGTCAAAGGAGTCTGATTTTTGTTTTGTTCACATGTATTTTGAGATTGTTTTTAGACTTGTATCTGATGTCTATAACTTATGAATTTTTATTTTGATGGGTTATAATAACCAATTCAGGTTGCTTTCGAAAATTTTGACATGCGATGTATGTTTGATGAGATTCTGGTAATATATGTATAAAGTCTTTTGTATGTTTCGAAATGCTTCGTGTTCAGTATGTTCTGTGTGTATGTGACACTTACAATATCCTCCCGGTGGGTGGGGGTTATTAGGGTGTTATAGACACTCTTTGTTTTTGAACTTCTTCTTTAACGACAAAGCATTTGATTTCTATATGTTTAGCACCCTTTAAATACTTGTCGTTTTCAAAAAAAAAGGTTGCTGCAAAATTATCATAGTAAATTTTTAGCAGCTTGACAATACTATCGACAATTCCATGTCTTGAAATAAAATTTCGCAGCCATAAACCATGAATCGTGGCTTCAAAGCATGCCATAAACTCAACTTCCATAGTGGATGTAGCAATGATATACTGCTTCACACTCTTCCATAAGATTACTCCCCTAACTAGAAGAAACAGATAGCCAAATGTTGATTTTCTATGTCAACACATCCAACATAGTCTGAATCTGAATATCCAATCACTTCAAGATGATCGGATCTTCTATAGGTGAGCATATGATCTTTTGTTCCTTGTAAGTATATTAAAACTTTCTTTGCAGCTTTCCAATGTTCCAATCCAGGATTACTCTAGTATCTGCCTAACATTCCAACAACAAAACTAATGTCTGGCTTAGTACAGGTTTGAGCATATATTAAACCCATAACAATAGATGCATAAAGAATTCTTTCCACTTGTGTACGTTCCAATTCATTCTTTGGGCATTGCTTAAGACTAAATTTGTCTCCTTTTTGAATTGGAACAACACTTGCGGAGTTTTTGTCCATATTGAATTTCTTTAAAATCTTTTTGATATATGCTTTCTGAGACAACCCTAACATTCCTTGTGATCGATTACAGAATATTTCAATTCCTATCATATAAGATGCCTCATTCATATCTTTCATTTTGAAATTTTTAGAGAGAAACATCTTAGTCTTATGTAACAATCCAAGATCATTAGCAGCAAGTAAGATATCATCAACATATAGGACTAGAAATATGAATTTGCTTCCACTGATCTTCAGATATATACATCGATCAACAATGTTTTCTTTAAAACTAAAAGAAATAATAGTATCATTAAATTTGAGATATCATTGTCGGAAGGTTTGCTTAAGTCCATATATTGATTTCTTAAGTTTATACACATCGTTTTTTTTTCCCTTTAACTAGGAAATCCTCAGGTTGATCTATATAGATTTCTTCCTCTAAATTTCCATTCAAAAAGGCAGTTGTCACATCCATCTGATGAAGCTTTAAATCATAATGAGCTACCATTGCTATAATAATTCTAAATGAATCTTTTTTAGAAACAGGAGAAAATGTCTCATTATAATCAACGCCATCTTTTTTAGTATAACATTTGATAACAAGTCTAGCTTTATATCTCTCAATATTACCATTAGAGTCACGTTTGGTCTTAAAGACTCATTTACATCTGACTCTTTTATAACCTTCTGGTAATTCAATAAAATCCCAAACTTGATTGTCATCTGCAGCTTTTAACTCTTTCGAATGATTATGTGGTTTATTTATAAGAATTAGAAGGTGATTTAGGTATTGATAATGATCTAGTTTCGTTCTAACCATTTATTAGAATTTTCACTTTCAATGGCTTGTGAAAACGAAACTGCATCAATGTCAATACCTAAATCACCTTCTACTTCTTGTAAATAAACCACATAATCATCCAAAATTGCCGATCTATTTTGTCTTTGAGATCTTCTTAATGCAACTTCATGTGGCTCATTTACAAAAGGTTCATTAATGGTGACTTCATTATTTGGAGCTTGGTCATGCTTTTGCAATTTTTGATCATACATTTTGTTGTTCTTGTAAGTTGCTAAAATTTTCAAAAACCTTAGGAACAAACATTTGAGAAGAAGTTATAGGTAAGAAAACTTGCGCTTTAAATTCTTAAATATTCACTTTCCATGACTCTGAACTCCCACTAATTTCTCAATTTTTGATAAATCTAGCATTTTCAGTTTCAATAATTCTTGTACTATGATTGTCATAATAATATACACCCTTTAGATTTTTCTGGATAACCAATGAAAAAACCACTGGTTGTTCTTGAATTCAATTTCCTTTTATATGGATTGTATATCCATACTTTTACCGAACAATCCCAAATATGTAAGTTTCTTAAACTAGGTTTCCTTCCTGTCCACAGTTCAAAAGGTGTCTTTGGAACTGCTTTACTAGGAACCTTATTTAGTAAATACAAGGTAGTTTTTAATGCTTACATCCATAATGATGATGGTAGAGAACAATGACTCATCATACTCCTAACCATATTCATTAAGGTATGATTGCACCTTTCTACTATATCATTTTTATTGTGGTGTCCCTGGCAATGTGTATTGAGCACATATACCACACTTTTTAAGAAATTTAGCAAATAAGCTAGGACATTGTCCACTTTCACTATATCTTCCATAATATTCACCGCCTCTATCAGATCGGACAATTTCCTCTTTTCTATCTAATTGCCTTTCTACCTCATTGATAAATACTTCTAAAGCATTTACTAACTGAGATTTTTCATGAAGCAAGTAAATATATCCATAACGTGAAAAATCATCAATGAAAGTGATGAAAAACTTTTCACCACTAAATAATGGAACATCAAAAGGCCCATATATATCAGTGTGTATAATTTCAAGAAGCTATGTACTTCTTATGGCTTCTTTATTAATTGTGTGTTTTGTGTGTTTTCCCTTAATACAATTCACATAAATTCCAAGATTAGTAAAATCTAATTATGGAAGAATTTCATTCTTTACTAATCTGGTCATTCTATCTTTCGATATGAGACCCAAACGTTTAAGCCACAAGTAAGCTGAAGTTTATTTTATAAAACTTCTTTTAGTGCCAACATTATGACGCAAGGTCAACAGGGTTTCAGTAAAAAAGTTATCAAGATTTAATTTGTACAAACCATCATAGACTATACCAGAACCAATAAGGCAATTGTGTTTGAACAAATTATAATATCCATTACCAAATTTGAAGGAATATCCAACAGTATCAAGTTTTGACAAGGAAACTAAGTTTCAAGAAATTGTAGGAACATAAAGAGTTTCAAAACGATCTAAATGATGTCCTATGTCTAAAATTAAACGGTAAGTTCCAATGGCTTCAACTGTAGCTTTGACTCGATTTACCTTGAAGACAAATCTTTCATTTGGGTCAATGGTTTGGATTGTAAGGAATCTTTGCATTGTATTAGTAACATGAGTGGTACATCTAGAATCAATCTACCAAGTATTATAAGGAACTTCTTTTAAATTAGATTCGAAACATACTAAAGCACTAGGCTTAACTTTCTTTTTGAACCATGCCTTACGTTTCAGACAATCCTTTTGATAGTTTCCAGTTTTCTTACAGAAATGACATCTATCATTCCTTAGTTCCTTCTTAGAGATTGAAGTTGACGAATTACCTTTATACAATACATCCTTTCCCTTTCTATTCTCCTTTTTGAACTTCTTTCTAGCTCCTTGATTACCCACGGGATTAATTGAGTCAATTCCTTGTTTCTTAAGCCTTGCTTCCTCTTGAATAAGCAGACTTTACAGTTCATTCACATTCCATTTGTCTTTAATAGTATTGTAACTCATTTGGAATTGATCATATTCAGGAGGTAAGGAATTAATAATAAATTGCATAAGGAAACTTTTACTCACTTCCAGTCCCATGGATCTTAATCTTACTGATGCATTTATCATTTCAGTAACATGCTCATGCATAGTACGAGAACCATCAAACTTTATAGTGGTCAACATACCTATTAAGGTTCCAGCAAGAGACTTATCAACAAAATCAGACTGAGAAATATCTTCAACAAGTTTAAAATACTCCTTAGCATTATCAGTTTTGGGAATTGTAGCCTTAATGTTTCTAACCACAGTCATTTGCTTAAACGTTAAATTTAGCCTATTTGATCTTTCCCAACGTTTATGAAAAGATCATTTTTCAGCACTGCTATTATCAGTAAGTGCAACGAGCTTATCAGTTTTGAGTGCCAAGTTAAAACTTAGGATTTCTAGGTTGAACTGAATTTGTTCGCACCATTCATTAAAGTTAAGCCCATTATTATGATAGACGAAGCTTGCGATTCGATAACAACAGAATAGAACGTTGCAAAATTTAGATAAGAAATACTCTACATTAATGTTTTGAATCATAATTTAAACATGTAATTAAAATTAAATAAAAATATATCAACAATAAACATATATTGTGGTTTTCCTTTAGGTAAAACAACAATATATTAAACACATAAATTGAAGCTTAGTAATATTTACATAATTTATATTCATATAGTAATGTTTACATAATTGATATTCATGCATACTCTGATTAGATATATTAGTTATCTTTGGATATACTAAATATATCTAATAAACTATACTAATTAACTAATCATGATTATACTCATTGCTATAAAATTAACTAATCAACCTTTGGGTGATTCTTAATTATTTTAGTATCAATGAATTTTAGTATACCCTTTAAATATATCATTATGTCATTGCAATCATAAGCATCACATTATCATGGGTACTTTGATGATTAACAAATTATTCATCATATAAATATCAAATTAAATAAATGATAATAGAAGTCACATTGAAACTAATTCTTGTTCATACGCATAATTACTTTATTACATTGACAATCATTAATATATGATGCTAAAATCATGCATCAAATATTACAATTAAAACACACATTTATTGAAACAAAAGGCTTAAGAGAAATCAAAGCAATTAATTCATCTAAAGATGTTAATTCATCACGAAAACTAATAAAAGTAGATATAAAGGTATTAATGTACCATTAAAGAGACATGATAAAAGAAACAAGCGACACACGTTGATGGCACAAGAGAGAATGCACGAGAGAAACACAATCAATGGGAGAGAGAACCTTTCATGTCCATTAATGGAACATTTTCAAACCATCCTTAACAAAGAAACATAAGATAAAAAAATATTTAACGAATACAATTAATGGCTTTGTTAATTCCATTCATGTGTCAACTTGGCAGGGAAGCACTTAATATTGTTTTTCCTTTCCTTCATCATCTTGATAACATGATTTAGGTGGAAACAAAAACATTTATAATGTTCCGTGTATAAGAAAGAGAGAAGACGTGATTGTTTCCTTTTAAAACCAAAACATGTCATAATTGGTAAGGAAATCACTATATATCTTCGTGATCATGTATATCATGTATATAATCATATCATAATAATTCTTTATTTAATATCTTAAATGGAAAATTATTGATTCTCAACACCTTGCTCTAATATCACATGTAACCTTTCTCATATGAAAACTTTATCATGTAAATTTAAACATATAAATTACAGAATCTTAGAATTTAATAATTTTTCACAATAACGTAAGTGTACCTTGATCCATCATATTTTCGATACTTGTATTCTTCACTACTAACACGATCCTTCCTCAAGACTCAAACTTGTATTCTTCACTCAAGGAGGCTCTTTTCTACTAAAGGTTTCGTCCCTTTTCTCCAAAGAGGCTTAATTATCTTTTAATAGTCTAAAAACCCTAAGTTTTTTTAAGCCTCGCATAATGTCTCAGATTATAGTTCTCACGATCGTGGGAATTGGCATGATTCCCATGATTATGGGAATTTGTAACAGAGAGTCTCCTCTTCTTTTCGCCTCTTTGATCTCTAGCTCAATCTGCAAATTGCTCAATCTTCCTTCCTATATAAAAATAATCAATTCTTACCCTAAATTAACATCAAACATAAAATAACAATAATGAAAATCAAACTAAATGAAAACATACAAAATGAATCCTAAACTACAATAATAATCAACAATTATGCAAGAAGCACATGCCAATTACTTAGAAAAACATATACTAAAGCACAACTATCACCTTTCTTTCACACTCCAAATAGAACTCGAGATCATTCATTCCTTGAAAGGCTGGAATTGTCATCTTTACGTTGCCTAAATTGTTACCCCTTTGGGAAACGTCCTTCTTGCCTCTTCTAGATTTGGAATCTTCATACTTCGATTCGTCTTCCTCTTCCTCCTCAAACTTATGAGTTCTAGTAGATTTAGAAGTTGATGAAGATTGTAAATCATCTAATCTGGTGTTCAACTTCTTAAATTATTCATTGACAGCCTTCATAAATAATTTCATATCAATTTCATATTATTCTCCTTCACTCCTTATGTTTGTACCCGCAAGAAAAAGTTAGTAGCAAAACAGAATAGGATCCTCACACACACACTCATATGTTTACACTCAAAATAATGTAGGTTACTCTTATGTTTCACTATATTTTTGGCTTTTTATGATGTTGATCTCACCACTCTTGCCTTTTTTTTCACTTAATCTAGCCCCCCTTTTATGTTCTTAAAAGAATCAAGACTAACAAATCAAAAGGAGTAATCGGTTAGATGATGGAAAATCATAAAAATCATAACTTTAAAAACTTAGCTGAGCCAAATGATAAACACAAAGAAAATAATAAGTAAGAAGTCAAGGAAAAAAAATAACTTCAAGAGGAAGCAAAATACATGCAAAAGAATGTATTAGAACACAGAAAGAGAAGTGAACAACTTGTAATTGCTTTATCATGCATAAATTGTCTAACAAAGAGAGGAGTACGAAATTATTCATGAATTAGACAAATGATCTGGAATCAATTAACTAAACTCAAAAAAGGAAAGAAAATATCTTATGAATAATTGTCTTAGAATATGATTCTTTGATTACAAAAAAATAGCAGATTGCAATCCTTATAGATAACTCAATCAGATACAAGATACACAAATCAGTTCACAAAGTTTCTTTTCTTTTCTCCTTTTTTGTTTTTATTTTTTAAACATGGTTTTCTTCTTCTTCTTCTTTTTTAATGAGAACAAAATTAATTGAAAATGAAAAGAGTGATATGAGCTTTAATAGCGGCAAAAGAATTGCAATGAATCTGAAACTAAACTTAGGTAAAAGAATGAAGTGAAATTGTAAACCACAAAGGCTCCAACAAAGGAAAAAGGAAACAATCACCAAACATTGATAACGAAAGGATACGAATCCACTAGGTGACCTGCCCTAGGAACTCTTGACCCAGTTGTTATGCGTGCTACAATCCTAAAAAACAAGTTGAACCATCAGATTAGAACCTTAAGGAAGCTAAATCCTTAAAACCCGGATCTTAAGATGCCAAAAAGGTTTATCAATCCCTTGATAGGTCAGATTTGTATTCCACCTAAGAATACAAAAGAACAAGTAAAGATGGAAATAACGCAACTTTTATTGATAGCGATGATGATCTCATAATAGATCAGATGACCCTTAAATAAGCGTCATAATATCCTAATCCTATAAGGAAATGGTTTTCTTACCTATTCCTAATTCATACCTAAGTAGGAAAGACCTAAACAAGAAAGGAAATAAGTTTATGATACAAATCAGTCTTGAATACAGATATCTCCTATAATAAGGAAATAATATGATTTATCAAGATACGAACGAAATTATTAAGGAACAAGTCTTAATAAGGCCTTATTCATTTAAAATAAATAAATTTGGGCTTAATTAAATCAATGTAACCAGCCCACTTGTTGACTGCATCTTATTTATGCAAATTAGGCTTCCTTTAAACCCATGCGAGATGATTAGTCTTGTATCTTGGATTCCAAGCTTGTTCACCATGTTCACAATATAATTAATTAAATTATTATTATTATTTAATTAAATTACATTATATTTGACTAAAATATTATTATTCATTAA
>JANZXR010000003.1:19271152-19288622 GCA_027575705.1 Erythroxylum echinodendron
CCTTACTTGCCTATACTACGTGTGTAGAATTTTAGGGTTAATTTGAAGGACTAAACGATATCCTGTCAAATTTTGACGCCTTGCCTATACTACGTGTGTAGAATTTTAGGGTTAATTTGAAGGACTAAACGATATCCTGTCAAATTTTGACGCCATTCTCGGGGAACTTAGCTGTTAGGAACTTCTTTTCAAGTTTGTTTTTGTCTTTATTTAGCTTTCTTTTGTAGGTTGCATTTCCAATCTGTTTACACAACTTTTCAAAGAAGAAATCAAATAGTTCTACGTCAATTAATCTGCCCATCTAGACCAATCCCCTTTATATTCACTGCTTTTTGAGCCTCTTTCACATACTCTACAAGAAAAGAGTTGTTCTTTCAATCCATTTTTCCTACCAGAGCTTGAAGAAGGGGAACCATCTTCATCTACCTCAAACTCATCCTTGGATAATCGATTCGCAGTGGCAATCCAGGCGCCTAACACTCTCAAGGAACTCGCAGCTCCAAATCTTGAAAACCAACCTTTGTGCATTAATGTTGATAATAATGTCAATTTTGAACTCAAATACGGTTTTATTCACTTACTACCTTCCTTTATGGCCCTGCAGGAGAAGACCCCCACTTGCACCTCAAGAAATTTCACATGGTTTGCAATGACATGAAACCAAATAGAGTGGGGGAGGAGCATGTTAAAATGAAAGCTCTCCTTTTCACTTTGAAGGGGATGGCTAAAGAGTGGTCATTTTCCATGCCCTTCAGTTCCATTCGGACATGGAATGACATGAAGAGGAGATTTCTTGAAAAATACTTTCTTACATCTAGAGCCGCTAACATCAGGAAGAAAATTTGTGGGATAAGGGAATTGCGTGGTCAAACATTCTCTGAGTATTAGGACCACTTTGAGAAACTATGCAATCAATGCCCACACCACCAAATACCTAACCAATTTCTCATTCAATATTTCTATGAAGGATTGACACCTTAGGCTAGAAGTATCATTGATGCTACAAGTGGGGGTATATTGGTAGATAAAACTCTGAATGATGCGCACTACCTGTTGACTAACGTGGCTACAAATTCTAAGAACTTTGGAACAAGAGGCTATCTTCATGCCAAATGTGGTGCGAATGAGGTAAGTAGCTCTAACTTTGGATCTCAATTGCATGAACATGCTTCTTCTCAAAAAGAGCTTACTTCTCTTGTGAAATCTCTCTTGTGTGGTGGCAATATGGCACAAATGTGTTCTGTTTGTTGCATTCATGATCATACTAGTGATTATTGTCCTCAAATGCATAAAGAACCTATAGCTCAAGCCAATGGCACAGGTGGAAACTTTAACTTGCTACCATAACAAAAATATGATCCTTTTTCCAAACTTACAACCCTGGATGGAGAGATCACCCAAATTTTCGTTATGGTAACCCAAATCAACGACCTCAAAATTGACCACAAAACCATCCTAGTTTCTCTTCTCGATCCAACTATCCAACTAGACAACCAATTGCAACCAATCCTTCTAGTTCACCCACTAAGAGTAAGTTAAAAGAATTCAGAGAGATGATGAGAAACACAATGGCTATGTAGCAAAGTTTTGTGGCTTTTCAACAGAAAACAGAGGTGAGCATTCAAAATTTAGATAAACAAATGGCTTCCACTCTTGGAAGGTTGGATGCACAAGGTAGTGGGAGATTGCTCTTTTAAGCTCTAAATCAGAAAGAATCCATCCAAGCAATTGAATTAAGAAGTAATAAAACACTTGGTGAGCAAAAGATGAAAAAAATGTTTTAGAGGAGAAAGAAGAGCTTGAGAAGCATTCGACCCCACGTGATCAACAAAAATCCAAAATCACTCCTCCAACAAAAGAGGCACATCCTTCTTCTTCATCAAAATCTGAGAGCACCCTTAGTACTCCAAAGGCAAGTTCTGACTCTTTGAATTCCAATTTCAAACTGACTCCCCCTTTTCCTTTGAATGCTTCCAACGCTAGAGACAAAAAGGAGGAAAATGAGAAGGAAATCCTTGATTTGTTCAAAAGGATAGAAATCAACATTCCACTACTGGCTGAAATCAGACAAGTATCAAAATATACCAAATTCCTGAAGGAACTTTGCACATCCAAGAGAGCACAAAAGCTAACAGGATATGAGACTGTGAGCATGGGAGAAGTAGTTTCTGCTGTCATGCAAAAGAAATTACCTAATAAGCAAAAAGACCCAGGTGCGTTTGCTATCCCATGTGTAATTGGTAATTCTAGATTTGAAAAGGCCTGACGTGATTTAGGAGTTTCAATTAGTGTTATGCCTAAGCATATCTATGATTCTTTTAGTCTTGAGCCTTTGAATAATACTAGTGTTGTCATTCAACTAGCTGATAGATCTTATGTGTATCCTCTTGGTGTAATAGAAGATGTCTTAGTCAAAATAGGTGAATTGCTTATTCCTTGTGATTTTTATGTGCTTGATATGAAAATTGATCACTCATACAAAAGCACCCCTATTTTGTTTGGTAGGCCTTTCTTAAAGACTGCTAAAACTAAGATTGATTGTGAGCATGATACATTGACCATGAGAGTAGGAGATGATGTTGCTAAATTCAATATTAATGATGCTCTTAGGTACCCTTATGATCATGTTTATTCTGTCATGTGTTTAGACCATGTTGATGAGCTTGTTAATGATAGATTTAATTTCGAGTTCAATAATGGTTTAGACTTGGCTATTTGGTATAGATTTGATGACGAGAATGTCGTGATTCACATGGATGAGAATTGGTGTGATTTTCGTGATTTCTACTTGCCTTTGAAAGTGAAAGAATCTGTTTTAGGTTTGCATGTTCTCCAGTCTATTCCCTATGATCTAGATGTTCCAATTTCTCGTAAGAAACTTTTACCATCTATCTTGCATGCACCTCAGCTTGATTTGAAACCTTTTTCCTGATAAATTTACCTATTATTATTGCAAAGAAATCTAACAAGTGTGCAGGAAGAAAGATTGGTGAATGTTCTTAGGGAACATAAGACCGCTATAGGGTGGACTTTGGATGACCTTAAGGGTATTAGTCCTTCAATGTATATGCATTGCATATTATTGGAGGAGAATTCGAATCCATCTAGGGAGATGTAAAGACACCTTAATCCACCTATGATAGAGGTTGTTAAAATAGAGATCTTGAAACTTTTGGATGTAGGTGTGATTTTTCCTATCAATGATAGTAAATTGGTGGCACCCATTCACGTGGTTCCCAAAAAGACTGGTGTCACTATGGTGCGAAACAAGAATGATGAGCTTGTACCTCAAAGGGTGCAAAGTGGCTGGCGCATATGCATTGACTACAAGAAGTTGAATCTTGCTACTCGCAAGGATCTCTTTCCTTTTCCTTTCATGGATCAAATGCTGAAGCGCTTGGCAAGTAAGTCTTTCTACTGTTTTCTTGATGGATATAGTGGTTATAATCAGATTGTAATTGCTTCTAAAGATCAAGAAAAAACTACCTTTACTTGTCCTTTTGGTTCATATGCATATAGGAGAATGCCCTTTGGTTTGTGTAATGCACCTGCTACTTTTCAAAGATGCATGATGAGCATAATTTATGACTATGTTGAAAGGATCATTGAAGTGTTTATGGTGATTCTTTTGATATATGTTTGGAGAATTTGTCTTTGATTTTGAAAAGATGCAGGGACACTAACCTTGTCTTGAATTATGAGAAATGTCATTTTATGGTTGAACAAGGTATAGTTTTAGGGCATGTTATATCTTCGTGAGGATTAGAGGTTGATAAAGCTAAAATAGATGTTATCCTCTCTTTGCCTTACCCTCATGCATGAGGGAGATGCGTTCTTTTCTTAGACATGCAGGTTTCTATAGACACTTTATCAAGAATTTTTTGAAGATTGTAGCACCCATTGTGCAAGTTGTTGGTGAAAGATGCGGAGTTCATCTTTGATGATGCATGCAAGTAGCATTCGATAAGTTGAAAGAAAGCCTCACATCTGCACCCATCATTCAAGCACCCAACTAGGAGCTTTCTTTTGAGATTATATGTGATGCTTCTAATTATGCCGTTGGTTCTGTGTTAGGCCAACAAGTTGGTAAGAGTTTGTATGTCATTGCTTATGCTTCACATACTCTTGATGATGCTCAATGCGACTACCATACAATTAAGAAAGAGTTATTTGCTATTGTATTTGCAGTTGAAAAGTTTAGATCTTACTTACTTGGCATGAAAGTTGTTGTTTTTACTGACCATGTAGCACTTAAGTACTTAATGAAGAAAAAGGAATCCAAGCCATCCCTAATTTGATCGATCTTACTCTTGAAAGAGATTGATTTTGAGATTAAAGACAAGAAGGGGGCTGAGAACCATGTTGCAGATCATTTAAGTCACTTGCATGCCAAGGATGTGGAGACCGAACCAATCGAGGAACACTTCCCATATGAGCAGTTGTATGCATTACTTTCATCTTTCTTCCGGCCATAGTATGCTGATTTAGTTAACTTTTGAGTTACTAATGAGCTACCCTGAGGTATTTCTAAATCCCAACGTGATAAATTTAGAGCTGATGCTAAACATTATTTCTGGGATGCGCCTTATCTTTGGAAGGTCGTTTCAGATTTGATTGTGAGTAGATGTGTGCCACAAGATGAGTTCCATTCTATTATAACTTTTTGTCATGCATATTCTTGTGGTGGGCACTTTGGTGCTAAGCGCACTGCTCACAAGGTTCTTGTTTGTGGTTTTTTTTGGCCTACATTGTTTAAAGATGCATATGAATTTTTGCAAGTCATGTGAAATATGCCAAAAAGTAAGGAATATTACTCGTAGAAATCAAATTCCTTTAACTAATATGCTTTTTGGTGAGATTTTTTTATGTTTCAGGTATTGATTTCACCGGCCCTTTTCCTACTTCTTATGGTTATGTTTACATACTTGTTGCTATTGATTACGTGTCTAAATGGATTGAAGCTGTGGCTACTAGAACTAATGATACTAAGGTTGTTAATTTTGTTAAGACTAACATCTACAACAGGTATGGCATTCCAAAGGTAATTATTAGTGATAGGGGAACTCATTTTTGTAGCCGATCTTTTGAAGCTTTGGTGTGCACATCGTGTTGTCCATAGAACCTCAACTGCCTATCATCCTCAAACTAGTGGTCAAGTAGACCTTTCAAATCATGAGATCAAGTTTGTTTTGGAGAAAATTGTGCATCCTAATAGTTTGGAGTCTTCGATCAGGTGATGCATTGTGGGCTTATAGGACAGCTTATAAAACACCTGTAGGAATGTCACCCTTTAGGATGGTTTATGGTAAAGCTTGTCACCTCCCAGTAGAACTTGAACATCGCACTTTTTGGGTCATTAAGCAATGCAACTTGAAGTATGATGCTATAGGTACACATAGGAAGTTGCAGTTGCAGGAGTTAGAGGAAATCAGGAATGATGCTTATGAGAATGCTAGACTTTACAAAGAAAGAACCAAAGCTTACCAAGACAAGATGATTAATAGGAAGGAGTTCCAAATTGGTTAAAAAGTCCTTTTTTAGTTACGACTTAAGCTCTTTCCTAGAAAACTTCGTTCTAGATGGGTAGATCCTTTTTACTAATGTGTTTGATTATGGTGCAGTGGAAATTCAAAATTTAGATAACAACAAAATCTTCAAGGTGAATGGACATTGTTTGAAACATTTTCATGAGGGAATTGCCACAAGCATAGAGGAGGAGATGGCACTGTTGGATGCACCATATAACGAGTAGATGCAATGCCTATGTCGAGCAAAAGACATTAATGAAAAGCTCTTAATGGGAGGCAACCCATCATACAAAAATCAAATTTGCTTTCTTTTCCCTTCTCTTTTCTATTCGGCTTTTATTAGTGTGTTTATTTTGCATGTGTGTTTCACCTTTCCTTTCTTGCTTTTATGTCAACATTGAGGACAATGTTGTGTCTAAGTTTCTGGTGGTGGGGGGGAGATTTTGGTTTAAATTTTTGTATGAATTATTGAGTTTGATGGATGTTTAGGTTCAGCTTTATCTCTTCTTTAGTTATTCATTGAAGCCTCACCTATTTCTTTCTTGAACTTGATGATTTTCAATTGTAATTGCATGTATAGCAAGATTTTGTAATTAACCGTTTATTTTTGTATATATCTCCCAATGATTGATAAGAGTTCTTGTATTATGTGTGAGATCTAGTTGATAATGATTAATACATAAAATAGGTGAATGTGTTTTTATGTAAGTTATGAGCTTTATAGTTAAGGATTGACTTTGAAACTATACCATGTTGACTTAATAGATGTTACCCTATGTGTGCTTTTGAACCTTCAACAGGTTCCTTTGATTTGTGCATTCTTTCAATGGTATGATCTCTAGAACTTGCTTGATATCTTGAGAAGATTACATTCTTACATGTTTTCATGAATGTGATAAAGTCACCTAGGATATTTAACCACTTTTGACCAAAAAGCTAACCTAAAGCATGTTATCCCCTAGTTAGCTCTTTTAAGCTTATTTATCCTTTTCTTTGCTTTATCCATGTTTAACTTAGCCTTGTTCTTATTTTTATGTTCTTTACCTTTTTTACCATGGTTAGTAAAGCATGTTTTTGGCAAGTTGATATGTGAAATGGTTGGGATTGATGCAATTATGTGGTTTAATCAAATTTGTGCCTTGCTGTGCAATAGTGATATCTCGGCCTTGAAAAAAAGTGAAAGAATGGTCATTTTTTACATTGTATATTTGGCCATGAAAAAAAGGGGAGAAAAGCCGAGACATATATAAGAGGAAAAGAATGAAAAGAATGTGGTTCCCATGAGTTTTTGATGGGAATGGCAAAAATCAAAGAAGTTGAGTTTTGTATTTTGAAATAGTAAGAATGATGTACTTGGATGCATACTTGTGCAGGTGTTCTTTGATGTGTATTTGCTCTACTCTTTTTGGTACTTCACCTTTTCTTATCTTTCTATTATCTCAGCTTAAGCCAAGCCCAATTATAACCTTGATTAATTCCTTTTGATTTGTGATGTGCATAGACAATTTGTTGAGATTGAAAAGCAAGCATATGGTAGATTGTGTTCATTGATTGAATTTTTGAGAGTTAAACACATGAGTGTTGGAGCGTATATTAATGAGAGGACCTAGTATTTTGATATGGTGTGGATTTCTTCTAACTCCTTGATGCTATCTAGTTTGTTTCTTACATTTAAAGTGAGTTCATGTCTTTTATGTTTTGACCATGGTTGACTAAGTTCTAGTTATAATACTTGCATTCTTTGATATGATTGGGAGATTTGAAGAAAAATTTGCACTTAAGTAGTTTTCTTGCACCCTTTTATTTTCTTGTTGTCACATTAGTTCTGTTGTCGTTTATTTTTGTTTTCTTTTTTTCCTTACTCGAGGACAAGCAAGAGCTAAGTGTGGGGAATTTGATACACTGATATTTTCTTATCCTTTTAGTTCTTCTATACTTGTATTTATTCGCATTTTCTGTCTTAAATGTTACACTTATCTTGTTTTATGCTTTTCAAGTACATTTGGACAGTATATTTAAAAATGAGCTTAAGTAGATGGGATTTGTAGAAACAGGGTTCATATTTGAAAAGAGGAGTTCGAAATGAGTAGGAATGATTAAAGTTGCCAAATCCTAATCCCAACAGGATTAAGAATCCTAGTTGCACAAGGAATCCTATTCTAACAAGGATTTCCTATTTTAGTGATTCGAGGAGAAAAATGGAATCGGTGATAAAAAATATGACAGCAAGTAATCCTACTCCTACAAGGATTAGGAATCCTATTCATGTTAGGATTCCTACCTCTGCAAGGATGCACCACCTCCTCTTCCTTCTCAAACTTGGATTCCACCTTTTAAAAGACTAAATTCAACATGGAATAGAAGTCCTTCTCCTCTACGAATTCTTCTTTAGAATCCTATAAGGATTCAACTTTCTCTTGCACCTCCTCATGACCAATATAAATAGGACATATTAGCTCATTATTTTGACTACTTCTCATTCTCTCTCTTGTACGTTACTATTCATGTGCACTATTCACATGAATAGTAATTTTCTCTCTCTTCATCTTTTATCTTCTTTACTTAAACAATAATTAGGGTTTTATTTTTTTTCTTTTCCGCATCTTATGTTGATGAAGAACTAATTTTTTCTTTTCAATTGTAAAAGGTATTAACGCTTAAACCCTAGTTTATTCACGAGAACTTGTGCTTAATATTCTTGAGTATATGTGTGATGATTTTGTGTTCTTGGTTTATATGCATGAATGTCGAATTGTGTATGCATGAATTTAATCTAGAATTTGTTCTTGCTAGCATGTTTTGTTTACTAAATTAAGCATCTTAGGTTCAAGTTTCCAAGTGGTTAATGCTAGTGGCTTTAAATTATTAAAATCCATTCGAGTTTTGGTTTTAACTTGTTTAGATCAAGAACTTTGATTTTGTCAATGCATTCAAGTTTTGGATGATAGAATTAAGACATTAAACCATTGATCTCAATGCTTTACTTTGATTCTCGATGCATTCGAGTTTTGGTCAAGTCTTTGAAGTAAAAGAGTATTCTTGCATTCGAGTTTTGGAGATAAACTAGACAAGATTGGTTTCCTTAATCACACACATCACAATTGAATCGTCTTTATATTCTATGATTGAATTTACTAGGTGTTTATTGGTGAACTCTCTTGCAATTTAATCTTGATAAATCTTGATTTTCTTGAAATTTTTTAATTGGTCTCTTTAATATAGCTTTTGATTTTAATTGTTTTCTTGCTTGAATTTTGCATAAAACCACCCAAGAATCGTGTGTGTGTGAGAGAGAGTTTTCTTTTCGTGATTTGTTCTCTTGTTTTTAGCTTAGTTTTACATCTAGTTAATTCACTTACATTCTTGCTTTTAAACACTCTTTCTTACTTTAAAAAAAATAGGGCTTATTTTATAGTTCTCTAAGGGATCAATACCTAACTTGCCTATACTACTTGTGTAGAATTTTAGGATTTAATTTGTTGGACTAAACGACATCCTTTCATGCCAACATAAACTAAACTCAAGGCATGCAAAGTGGGATGAGTTTCTTCAATCATTTTCATTTTCATCTAATTATAAGTAAGGGAGTACTAACGTGGTGGCTATTGCGTTGTCAAGAAGATACTCAATTCTTACCATTCTAGACGCTATAATACTTAGGTTCAGTATGTTGAAGGAACATTATAGGTTTGATGAGGAGATGGCATCAATCATGGCTAAATACACTAAGGGTAGTTTCGAAGATTATGTGTTGCACGATGAATTTTTGTTTAAAGTTTTTTAACTTTGTGTGCCTAATGGGAGTTTACTTGTGAGGGAAGTGAATAGTGGAGGACTTGCTGGTCATTTTGGGGTAACTAAGATTTTGGAAATTCTTAAGGAGCAAATTTGTTCGCCAAAGATGCTTAGGGATGTACAAACCATCGTGGCTAGGTGTGGTGTTTTTAAAAGAGCCAAAAGCCATTTTAAACCTAGTATGTATACTCCATTGCCGATTCCACTTCAACCACAGGAAGCATGGATTTCATTGTTGCCTTGTCGAGAACTCAAAAAGGTAAAGATTCTATTCTAGTTGTTGTGGATAGATTCTAAAAAATGGAACATTTTATTACTTGCAACAAGACTCATGATGCATCCCATGTGGCTGAATTATTTTTCAAAGAAATTATGAGATTGCATGGTATTCCTAGAAGCATTGTGTGGGATAGGGATTCTAAATTCCTTAGCCATTTTTGGAGATCTTTATGGAGTCGATTGAGTACTAAGCTTTTAATTAGCGCATCTTACCAACCCTAATAGATGGAAAAATAGAAGTTATTGATAGAGTTTTAGGGACTATCCTAAGAACCTTGGTGAGTAAAAGTTTGAAGGATTGGGACATCAAATTAGCCCATGTCGAGTTTGTCTATAATCAGTCTCCTAGTGTTATAACGATCCATACCATATTTGAAGTATTTTATGGCCTTAATCCTATCACTCCCCTTGAATTGAGTACTTTGACTCTTGATATACAAGTTAGTCTTGATGCTAAAGAGAAGGCTAAAGCTATGAAGAAGTTGCACGAGTCTGTTAGAGGCCAAATAGCCAAGGCTAACGAAGCTTATTCTATGAGAGCTAATAAGCATAAAAAACCTTCCCATTTCCAACCAGGTGATCTTGTGTGGGTACATTTGAGAAAAGAAAGATTTCCCTCTAAGAGAAAAAGCAAATTGGCACCTAGAGTTGATGGCCCATTTGAAGTTCTCGAGAAGGATGGAGATAATGCATTCAAGACTGATTTGCCATCCGAATTTGGCAATGTCTCGGCTAGTTTTAACATTTGAGATTTATCTCCATAATTGGAAGATGGTGTACTTGTGGATTTGAGGAAAAATCCTCCTCAACCCATGGAGGATGATTTAAGATCAGCCTAAATGAGTGAAGACAATTCATCGCAAGTTTTAATTGAAGTCTACAAGACTATCAATGGAGTGCTCAAGGTCCAAGAAGTGTCCAAGACCATTTTTGACATCCAACCCATAAGCAACAAGCATTGAAAAGGCCCAATTAAATCAAGTCCACACTTTGGTTGTCCTTTGATCCAAATGAGAAAAAATCATGCAAGTTGATGGATATTAAGGGAATTGTCCTAAAACATTAAATGGGTAATGAGGAAAATTTTCCTAAAGCATTAAATAGGTATGGCTTTTGCATTACATGGGTGTGGCCTTTGTATTGGGTTTTCCTAGGACAAAAAGGGGAAGAGACTCTATTTTTGTTATTGTTGATAGGTTTAGCAAGTTGAATTAAATTCCTTGCCATAAAATAGATGATGCCAAACATATTGCGGGGCTATTCTTCCAAGAAATTGTGAGATTACATGGCATTCCGAGGACAAGTGTGAGTGATAGAGATGTGATGTTTTTTTAGCCAGTTTTGGGAAACACTTTGGAGTAAGTTTATACAAGGTTGTTGTATTCAACTTGTCATCCACAAACAAAAGTGATAAATAAGACTCTCTCCACACTTTTGAGAGCCACACTTTAAAGAAACTTAAAGAATTGATATGAATCAACAAGGGGATGATTAAACCAAGATTGAAGGTAACATTAAGAAGCAAGATCCTCTTTCTCACTTTCACATTCAACAACCCCATCCCTTATGATCATTACCCTTTTATTAGGAAATTCACGTGCCAAATGACCATGTCCCAAGAACTTAAAACATTTAATTCCTCTAGTTTGATTATTTTGATTCTCACTTTTATCCCTACTGCCTATTTCATTTTTACTCTTAAAATCATCCAATTTAGGTTTAACTAAAGTTTTATCATCCTTTTTACTCCAAGAAGAACTTGAATAAGGTTTAGAATCATACTTATGTGTATCCTTGTGTTTGAGCTACCTTTTAATTTTCATGGCCAGATTTACCATATCTTCAATCTCTACATAGTGTTGTAATTCCACAAAATCAGCAATGTTCTTATTCAAGTCACTCAAGAACCTAGCCATGGCTCCCTTATGATCCTCCTCCACATTAGCCTTTATCATTGCTCTCTCCATCTCTTTTTCATATTTTTCCACACTCATGAAACCTTGTGTCAACGTTTGTAAATTCTGGTTCAAATCACTATAATAGTCTAGGGATAAATCTCCTTATCATGATTTGTTTCATCACCATTCATTTTTCCATAGGTTTTTCATCATTTCTAAGTCTATCTTTACACAATTAATCCCACTAAACAATAGCATAATCACAAAATTCAACAATGACTAGTTTTACCTTTTTTCTTTGGAATAATTGTGGCATTTAAAGGTCATCTCTACTTTTCTTTCCTACTCTAAATAGCCATCTGGATTATTCTTCCCTTGACAAAGAGGAATTTTGATTTTAATTCTGCCTATTTTTCAATCCATATTATCAAAATTTCCTCTCCTATTTTGTCTTCTATGATGACCATTTAGACCAGTAATGGTAACTAGGTCATCATCTGTATTAATTCCACCATAATAATCATGATGAGCAAAGGTTGTTTACTTTCTTACTATGGTTTGCCTTGCAATTTGGCAAGTGCATCATCATGTTTTTCTAAATTATCTCTTACATCTCCCATCATTTTGAACATTTGTTAAGATTGTTGCTGAATTGCTTGAATTACTTGGTCATTTCAAGAATAACTCACTACTTTTCATTTTTATACATGTCTTAAAACTAAAAAAAGAATTATAACAACCTCAGACACTCCCTTAAATGTTTCACTTATATGGATTTTCATGATGCCAATATCACCTCTCTTGCCTTCTACTATTCTTGTTTTGTTTATGGGTTTATAGATTAAGTTCCTTAAACAATAGCAATTCAATGGAATGACAAGAGGCAGGTCTAAGAACAAAATAATAAAAGGTAGGCTAATTTAAAGTGGTACAAACTCTATTAAAGGTTAGAATTTAGTTGTTGTAAATTTATTTTTAAAGTTTGTTTGTTAATCAGAAATAAACAAAGATTAACAATAATAGAAATTGAAAAAAGAACAAAATAGAGAGCTGTGATTCTAGTAGAGAAGAAGAAGAAAAGAGAATGAAGAACTAGATTAACAAATAAATGGATACGCAAACCTTAAACTTAAGCCAAAAACTCTGATGCTGAATGATGGAAATCTTCAATTGAGCAACCATACACCCCAATAGCTAAAGAACTAAGATACATAGGAATACAAATTAACTTCCTTGACAATTGATGGAAAGCTAGATCATTTAACTTTGAAAGCAAGAAGCAAACCATTCCAACAATGCTATTAAAGGAATGATGATAAAAACGATTAGATTGGCATTTTGAATCCTTTAAAATGCCACAAGCTTATCAACTTTGATAATTTAGAATGAAAACAAAGATTTTTGGTAACTGAATTAGTTTGATAAGTTCCAAAGATAATCTAGGAACATAAACAAAAATCTCTATAAAAAACTCATAATCATGTTTACAAAGAGAATCAGCCTTGTTTATGTTAAACAAAGGCTAAGACACAACATTCAATTCTGATTTAATACAAATTGTAACTGCCCATTTAATATCAACCCCACAATTTTTAATTCCTTATTAAGAGACACTAAAACTCACACCTAATACAAGTTGTAACTATCCATTTAATGACAGCCCAGCAACTTACAACTATTTGTTCTAATTAAGAGACATTAAAACTCACACTTAACAAAATTAAAACCCTAATGAACCCTCACAGCAAATTAGACAAACCCAATCCTCTAAAGTTCAAAATAACATCCTAAGATCCAAAACAAACATAATCAAGGCTGATTGGAATCTTATTCTTCAACTGGATAGATTGATTCAAACAATGTGGGTTGTATTATTATTGTCTTTATGATTTGAACATGTTTGAATCATGTTAATAATCTTATGTTCTTCACGCATAGATAGACCCTTCACAGAATTTAGGTGAGCTTGTTCCTTCCAAATGTCGCCAAGTGAGCAAGTGAATGCTTCTTTCATCCTTTTAGCTTTAAGTCTTTTCATTGGCCTTCAATAAATGGTTAAAGGATCTGATGGAGAACCATGGGCATGTGAAAGACAAGAAGAGAAGCATACATAGTGTGATTCTCCTGAAGGAAGCCTAGGATATGACTTGCATGGACATGAGCTTGCAAAAGGAGGCTTAGGAGCTGAAATTGGATCAGATTTGAAGTCTGAATGTGCAAGGCAAGGGGCTGAACGAAATTCCCATATCAAAGGCCCAACATTCAAGTCTAATGTTCCTAAAGATCCATTACAAGATGTTAGAGGCCCAATGACAAGAGTTAGGGCCAATGCAATGAAGCAAGCGTTGAATTGTTTGATCCTAGACCTTCAGATTTAAAGTCTAAATGTGCAAGGCAAAGGGCTAACGAAATTCCCATATCAAAGGCCTAACATTCAATTCTAATGTTCCTAAAGATTCATTACAAGATGTTGGAGGCCCAATGACAAGAGGTAGGGCCAAAGCAATGAAGCAAGCATTGAATTGTTTGATCCTAGACCTTCAAGAGATAGAACCCATATTGTTGAGTCAGATTCCATCTTATAAAGGTACAAGAGGCATCGTCTTACTCCTTGAAGCCCAACATGAAGTGTCCAAAAGGCCACATGAAGTCCAATTGGGAGAATTCAATTATAATTCCATGTGACAACCATGTGCCACTTAAACATAATGAGAAGGACATGATCTATAAGGTCCAATATGTTTAGATCTTGTTTTAATTAGTCTCCTTTATGTTTTCCTTGAAAGAAGGTCATCTAGTCAACACCTTTATAAGTTTATTTTGTTTCATTTTAAAGATTGATTTGTTTTCTTTTATTTAGTTTCTTCTTTAGGACATTAAGTTAGGAAGTGGACCTATAAATAGGCACCCTGTATGTACTTTGGAAGCGGATTTTCATTTAAAAATACTATTGAGTATTATTGGGAGCATTCTTGCTTTCTTCGTATTCTTTGAGAATACTTGACTTATCGAAGGAGTGGTCTTCCTTTGCGGCACCCCAAGGTTAGAGTTCTAAGAGACAAGTTCTCTTAGGATTCTTTCCATAGACCAACATTCTTGCTAGGGTTCTAAGAGACAAGATTTCTTAGGGTTCTTTCCATTGACCAACATTTTTCTAACCCCTTTTCTCTTTGTTTTCTATTTCTGTCTTTTCAATTTTGTTTCTTATGCTTCTCTGTGTGCTAGTTTCTAGTCATTTTCGGGCATAGTTCCATCTTGTTGAAGGTTCTCTAGGACAAAATCCTATTGGGTATCCCATCATTTGGTATCAGATTGCTTTGGTTGCTATATCTCAAATAACTATCCTTTTGTTGTCTATTTTTGTTCCTCCTCTCCGTCCATTGGGTATCCCATCATTTGATATCAGATTTCTTGAAGGTCAGAATCTCTTCTTGCTCTTCGTTTTGGAATCATTTAAATCTAAGTTTTCTAGAGCAAGTTACACTAAGTTCAAATTTGAGAGTGTCCAGCTTCTGAAAAAAAAGAAGTAGAAGTAAAAAAAGGAAAAAGAAACACATCCAAAAAAGAGAAAAAAAGAAGAAATTCGTCAAAAAGAAAATAAGAAGAAAAAAGAAATTCATAAAAAAAACAAGAAAACAATCAAAGTGTGTGTGTTGCAATTTTTAGAGAAGTGGAGTCCAAATTTGCTACTTTCCTAATTGCAATCAAGTAAAGATAACATCTTTCCTATTGCTTGAACTTGAATTGCAAGTACTTTCCTATTTTATATTGCTTGGAACTTGCTTACTTTCCTATTTTGCCTTTAGTTTCCTATTTTATTTCTTGCCTCATTCATCTTCTTTTGCTTCAAGTTTGTGACTTTCCTTAAGGTAATAACTTCCTTAATTCATTCTTTATACTATTTTTCCTTTACTTAGTTTCCAACTTTCTTCACTTTCCTATCATTTTTCTTTCCTTTTGCATATTTGTCTCCTTTACTTCTTCTTTATTTTCCACACCCTATTTCCTCTTTTGGATTCTTTGAGGATTTTATTTTGGGATTCTAGTATTGGCTGCCACTTGGTTTGATTGTTTCTATTAGATTATGTCTTGTTTCGAATAAGGATAGTATAGAAAGCAAGTTGAGTGATAAATGGCAAGAGTGTTTGAATTATAAAAAAAAAGCCATTTTTTGTGTGATGCAAGAGTGGTTTGGCATCTATTGAGTGTATAAATGTGAGGTTGAGTGGTGAGGTCCATATTGTTTTTTATTGTTCACTAACATTTTGTAGTTTATAAACATGTCTCAAGAAGATGAATCATATGAGTAAGATCTCAATGCCATTATGAAAGCTATGCAAGATCCATTTCGGAGGTTGAATGCTAGGTTGGATGACATCCAATCCACGTCAAACTCCAAAGGTCCTAGAAGGATGTTCCATGCAGAAGATGAAGATGTGAAATTCGAGGATGAAGGCCCCAACATTAGAAGAGGCAGACAACCTCCTTCTCGTTATGAACTTGACAACATAAATTGAAATCCCTTCTTTTCAAGGAAAAAATAATCCAAAATTGTATTTAAAGTGGGAGAGGAAAATAGAACATGTATTTAAGTGTCATATATTTAGCGAAGAGAAAAAGATAAAACTTGTTATTGTTGAATTTTGTGACTATGCTAGTATTTGGTGGGATCAATTGCAAGTAAATAGAAGGTAGAATCTTCAAAGACTAATATGCACATGGAAAGAAATGAAGGCCATCATGAGAAAGCGCTTTGTTCCAAGTCATTACTATTAAGACTTATTTAAGAAGTTGCAAAGATTGAGGCAAGGATCTATGAGTGTTGAAGAGTACCACCAAGAGATGGAGATCACCATGATTAGGAAAATGCTGAGGAAGACATTGAAGCTACCATGAGAAGATTTCTTGAAGGTTCGCCTTGAAATTGCTTTCATTGTAGAGCCGCAAAATTTTCTTAACATGGATGATTTGTTGCATAAGGCCATCATGGTAGAAAAGCAATTAAAGATCCAAAATGGTGCTGGATTGAGTTCCTAGAAGAAAAGTTTGAAGGAGTCCAAACGTTTCTTCAAATCCAAGGGAAACATCAAGCCAAAGGACGAAAGTAAGCCTAAATTCTCTATTCTAAATCCTAAGGGTAAAAATGACTCTAAACCCTCTTCTTTTTCTAATCCTTCTTATAAAGTTAAGTGTTTTAAATGTCAAGGTTTTGGTCTTATTGCTTCGTAATGTCCCAACAAAAGAACTATGATTTTGCATGAGAATGGTGATGTTGCTAGTGAAAGTAGTGACAGTGATGATTTTGATGATGTGCCTACGTTGACAAACACTTCAGATGTTGATTGTGCTGCTGAAGTTGGTGAAGCCCTTGTGGCTAGGCATGCTCTTAATATTCGACTAAAAGAAGATCTTGAAGAAGAGCAACGTGAGCACATCTTTCATACAAGGTGTCTCATTAATGGTAAAGTTTGTAGCATGATCGTAGATGGTGGAAGTTGTATTAATGTTGCTAGCACTTTACTTGTCGACAAGCTTTATTTGCCTATTTTGAAACATCCTAAATGATTGTGGTGAGGTGAAAATCGCTAAACAAGTGATGATTGCATTTTCTGTTGGAAAGTATCATGATGAAGTTTTATGTGATGTTGCAACTATATATCCTAGATATTTTTTGCTTGCTAGGCCTTGTCAATTTAATAGAAAAGTTAGGCATGATGGATAGAAAAATTGCTATTCTTTTCCTTTCCATGGTAAAAATATTGTGCTGAAACCTCTTAGACCAATTCAAGCTTATGAGGATCAAGTGAGGATTGAGAAAGAATGCAAATTGAGAGCAAAAGAAAAGAAGAGAGAGAGAGGTCGAAAAGAAAGAAAAAGAGAGAGAAAATAAAACGAGTGAGAAAAACAAAGAAAAGAGAGTGGCTTTATTTGCTAGGAAAAGTGAGATCAAGAGAGCTTTAAAATGTGAAG
>JANZXR010000003.1:19288722-19306109 GCA_027575705.1 Erythroxylum echinodendron
ATAATTTGTCTTTGATTTTGAAAAGATGCATGGAAACTAACCTTGTCTTGAATTATGAGAAGTGTCATTTTATGGTTAAATAAGGTATAGTTTTAGGGCATATTGTATCTACGTGAGGGTTAGATGTTGATAAAGCTAAAATAGATGTTATCTTGTCTTTGCCTTACCCTTTATGCGTGAGGGAGGTGCATTCTTTTCTTGGACATGCAGGTTTCTATAGACACTTTATAAAGGATTTTTCGAAGATTGCAGCACCCCTGTGCAAGTTGTTGGTGAAAGACACTGAGTTCATCTTTGATGATGTGTGCAAGCATGCGTTTGATAAGTTGAAAGAAAGCCTCACATCTGCAACCATCATTCAAGCACCCAATTGGGAGCTTTCTTTTGAGATTATGTGTGATGCTTCTTATTATGTCGTTGGTGCTATGTTAAGCCAACGGGTTGGTAAGAGTCTGCATGTCATTTCTTATGCCTCACGTACTCTTGATAATGCTCAATGCAACTGCCATACAACTGAGAAAGAGTTATTTGCTATTGTCTTTGCACTTGAAAAGTTTAGATCTTACTTACTTGGCACGAAAGTTGTTATTTTACTGACCATACAGCACTTAGGCACTTGATGAAGAAAAAGGAATCCAAACCACGCCTTATTTGATGGATCTTACTCTTGCAAGAGTTCCAATCAAGGAACATTTCCCATATGAGCAGTTGTATGCATTACTTTCATCTTCCTCCTAGCCATGGTATGCTGATTTGGTTAACTTTTTAGTTACTAATGAGCTACCCTCAGGTATGTCTAAATCCCAATGTGATAAATTTAGAGTTGATGCTAGACATTATTTTTGGGATGTGCCTTATCTTTGGAAGATTGGTTCGGATTTGATTGTGAGAAGATGTGTGCCGCAATATGAGTTCCATTCTATTCTTACCTTTTGTCATGCATATTCTTGTGGTGGGCACTTTGGTGCTAAGCGCACTTCTGAAAAGGTTATTGATTGTGGTTTCTTTTGGCCTACATTATTTAAAGATGCACATGAATTTTGCAAGTCATGTGAAAGATGCCAAAAAGTAGGGAATAATACTCGTAGAGATCAAATGCCTTTAACTAATATGCTATTTGGTGAGATTTTTGATGTTTGGGTATTAATTTCATGGGCAATTTTCCTGCTTCTTATGGTTATGTTTACATACTTGTTGCTACTAGAACTAATGATGCTAAGGTTGTTGTTAATTTTGTTAAGACTAACATCTTTAATAGGTATGGCATTCCAAAAGCAATTATTAGTAATAGGGGAACCCATTTTTGTAACCGGTCTTTTGAAGCTTTAGAGAGCAAATATCATATTGTTCGTAGAACCTCAACTGCTTATCATCCTCAAACTAATGGCCAAGTAGAACTTTCAAACCATGAGATCAAGGCTGTTTTGGAGAAAACTGTGTAGCCTAATAGGAAATATTGGAGTCTTCGTTTAGGTAATGCTTGTGGGCTTATAGGATAGCGTATAAAACACCTTAAGGAATGTCACCCTTCAGCGTGGTCTATGGTAAAGCTTGTCAGCTCCCAGTAGAACTTGAACAGCGCGCTTTTTGGGCAATTAAGCAATGCAACTTTGAGCACGATGCTGTAGGTACCCATAGGAAGTTGCAGTTATAGGAGTTAGAGGAAATCAGAAATGATGCTTATGAGAATGCTAGACTTTACAAGGAAAGAACCAAAGCTTACCATGACAAGATGATTAGTAGGAAGGAGTTCCAAATTGGTCAAAAAGTCCTTTTTTTCAGTCATAACTTAAATGCTTTCCTAGAAAGCTTCATTCCAGATTCGTAGGTCCTTTTGTTGTTACTAATGTGTTTGATTATGGTGCAGTGGAAATCCAAAGTTTAGATAGCAACAAAATCTTCAAGGTAAATGGACATCGCTTGAAACATTTTCATGAGGGTGTTGCTGCAAACATGAAGGAGGAGATGGCACTTTTTGATGCACCATATGAGGAGTAGATGCAATTCCTACATTGAGCAAATGATGTTAACCAAAAGCACTTAATGGGAGGCAACCCATCATACAAATATCATATTTGCTTTCTTTTCCCTTCTCTTTTCTATTTGGCTTTTATTAGTGTGTTTATTTTACATGCGTGTTTCACCTTTCCTTTCTTGCTTTTATCTCAACATTGAGGACAATATTTTGCTCTGATGGATTTTTAGGTTCAACTTTATCTCTTCTTTTGCTGTTCATTGAAGCCGCACCTATTTCTTGCTTAAACTTGATTATTTTCACTTGTAATTACATGAGTAGCAAGATTTTACATTTAAGTGTTTAGTTTTTCTTATATCTTCTAATGATTGATAAGAGTTCTTATATTATGCGTGAGATTTAGTTGATAATGATTAATACATAAAAAAGGTGAATGTGTTTTTATGTAAGTTGTGAGCTTTATAGTTAAGGATTGACCTTGAAACTATGCCTTGTTGAGTTAATAGATGTTATCCTATTTGAGCTTTTGAACCTTCAACATGTTCCTTTGATATGTTCATTCTTTCAATGGTATGATCTCTAGAACTTGCTTGATATCTTGATAAGATTACATTCTTACATGTTTTCATGAATATGATAAAGGCACCTAGGATATTTAACCACTTTTAACCAAAAATCCAACCTAAAGCATGTCATCCCCTAGTTAGCCCTTTTGAGCTTATTTATCCTTTTATTTGCTTTATCCATGTTTAACTTAGCCTTGTTCTTATTTTTATCTTCTTTACTTTTTTACCATGATTAGTAGAGCATGTTTTTGGTAAGTTGATATGTGGAATGGTTGGAATTGATGTAATTATATGGTTTAAATCAAATTTGTGGCTTGTTATGCAATAGTGATGTCTCAGCCTTAAAAAAGGAAAAAAGTGAAAGAAAGGCCATATTTTACATTGTGATATATTCAACCATAAAAAAAAAGCCCGAGACATATACAAAAGGAATATAATTAAAAGAATGTGGTTCCCATGAGTTTCGAAAAAAAATCAAAGAAGTTATGTTTTGTGCTTTGAAAGCATAAGAATGATGTACTTGGATGCATATTTGTGCAATTACTCTTTGATGTGTATTCACTCTACTATCTTTGGTACTTCACCTTTTCTTATATTTCTATTATCTCACCTTGAGCCGAGCCCCATTACAACCTTGATTAAGTCCTTTTGATTTGTGATGTGCATGTATACTGTGTTAAGATTGAAAAGCAAGCATATGGTAGACTGTGTTCGTTGATTGAATTTTTGAGAGTTAAACACATGAACCTTAAACACATGAGTGTTGGAGTGTATATCAATGAGAGGACCTATTATTTTGATATGGTGTGGATTTCTTCTAACTATTTGATGCTATCTAGTTTGTTCCTTACATTTAAAGTGAGTTCATGTCTTCTATGTTTTGACCATGGTTGACTAAGTTCTAGTTATAATACTTGCATTCTTTGATATGATTGGGAGATTTGGAAAAAAATTTGCACTTAAGTGATTTTCTTGCACACTTTTGTTTTCTTTTTGTCACATTAGTTCTCTTGTCTTTTGTTTTTGTTTTTTTGTTTTTTTGTTTGTTTTGTTTTGTTTTCCTTACTCGAGGACGAGCAAGAGCTAAGTATAGGGGAATTGATACACTGATATTTTCTTATCTTTTTATTTCCTCTATAGTTGTATTTATTCGCATTTTCTGTCTTAAACGTTACACTTATCTTGTTTGATGCTTTTCAGGTACATTTGGACAGTAGATGTAAAAATAAGCTTAACGAGATGGAATTTGTAGAAACAGAGTTCATATTTGGAAAGAGGAGCTCGAAATGAGTAGGATTAGGAATCCCAGTTGTACAAGGAATCCTATTCTGACAAGGATTTCCTGTTTTGGTAATTCGAGGAGAAAATGGAATCGGTGATGAAAAATATGATGGCAAATAATCCTACTCCTACTAGGATTAGGAATCCTATTCGTGTTAGGAATCCTACCTCTACAAGGATGCGCCACCTCCTCTTCCTTCTCCAACTTGGATTCCACCATTTAAAGATCAAATTCAATATGGAATAAAAGTCCAACTTGGATTCCACCTTTTAAAGATCAAATTTAATATGGAATAGAAGTCCTTCTCCTCCATGGATTCTTCTTTTGAATCCTACAAGGATTCAACTTTCTCTTGCACCTCCTCATGACCAATATAAATAGGACATATTAGCTCATTATTTTGACAACTTCTCATTCTCTCTCTTGTACATTACTGTTCATGCACTATTCGCATAAATAGTAATTTTTTTCTCTCTTCATCTTTTATCTTCTTTACTTAAACAATAATTAGGGTTTTATTTTTTTTCTTTGCCGCACCTTATGTTGACGAAGAACTAATTTTTCTTTTCAATTGTAAGAGTTATTAACCTTTAAACCCTAGATTATTCGTGAGAACTTGTACTTAATATTCTTGAGTATATGTGTGATGAATTTGTGTTCTTGGTTTATATGCATGAATGACAAATTATGTATAAATTAATTTATTCTAGAATTTGTTCTTGCTAGCACATTTTATTTGCTAAATTAATCATCTTAGGTTCAAGTTTCCACGTGGTTAATGCTAATAGCGTAAACTTGTTAAAATTTATTCGAGTTTTGGTTTTAACTTGTTTGGATCAAGAACTTTGATTTTGATTGATAGAATTAAGACATTAAACCATTGATCTTAATGCTTTATTTTGATTCTTGATGCATTCGAGTTTTGGTCAAGTCTTTGAAGTAAAAGAGTTATCTTGCATTCGAGTTTTGGAGATAAACTAGACCAGATTGGTGTCCTTAATGACACACATAACAATTGAATCATCTTTGCTATGATTGAATTTACTAGGTCTTTGTTGGTGAACTCTCTTTGATGTGAACCCAATAGAGATGAACCCTAGAAAACCCACAAGAATCCAATTATATGATCCCAAGAAACCTAAACACAAATCTGGTTTGACGGACCTTGACCCTTTGTCTAAAAACACAAGAACCTTGGTATAAAGAACCTACACCCAAGAAACAATGAAACCAGAAGCTTAAACTATATTAAATTCTAAATCCAAAGAATACAGAAACTTGAACGAAGGTTATAATGGAAGTGTTGTGAATGCCACAAAGAAAGGATTTCTTTGATAAGTTCTAGTTTTGTTCTTTCAAGAACTCAAGGAGAAAACTCTCTCTCAATCTTTCAATTGAATAATTTGAATTGTTCATAATAAATGTCCAAGACCCTTTCAATACTAATTCTAATAGAACTATAGGAAACAAGGTCATAACAAATCTGATTTGACCAAGTCTCTAACTTCCTAATCTGACATGTATCACACCAATCCTAGTTTACGTAGGATTCTAAGACAGGATAAACCTAATCTGAATTTTAACAAACTAATCCTACTTATAGTAAAAGTTAGTCATGCCAATCCAACTTGGAATAGGATTGTAAGACTTAATTACAAATCAAACTCCAACTAATAAAATCTGATCCAAATCTAATCTAAAGAACCCAAATCATATTTAAACATAAACAAAGGCCTCCCTAACATAGAATTTCAGCCATACTAAGAAAATATATCCAAATAAACCTATACTTGAGTCTTGGACATGATTCATGGCCCAAAAATGTAATCTTCAAGAATCTGTACAAGAATGCACAGCCTAAACATGTAATCTTCAATATTGGTTTAGTCTTCCACAACCTTGATACAATGGATCAGGATTAGATCTCCCTCTTTCAAGCCTAACTTGAGTGGCTTGTGCTTTAATTTGGCCCAATTGTCTAAATCTGCCCAAGTTTTGTGCACCAATCCTTGTGTGGCTTCCTTGATCTTCTTGGATCTTGATCTTGTGATTAGCCCACTAGGAATATATAATGTATTATTGACACCAACTTGTCCACCTATGGCAGCGTGCTTCCCACATGAATCTCCACGAAATCCTCCATCCATGGCAGCAACATTTCTATCAAAAATATGTGGACCTTGTTTCTCATAATCCCCTCTCTCCTCAAAAGGATTCGTCCTCAAATCATCACCTACATCATGAAGTGAAAGATCAGAAACATTAAATGTTACACTAACATTATACTCACCAGGTAGGTCCAACTTGTAAGCATTGTCATTGATTTTCTCAAGGAATTGAAAAGGACCATCTCTTCTAGGAAGCAACTTAGGTCTCCTTTGGGCTGGAAATCTTTCTTTTCTCATATGAACCCAAACCCAATCACCAGGTTCAAAGAACATACGCTTCCTTCCTTTGTTAGCACTAGAGGCATATTGCTCATTCTTCCTCTTAATGTTTAGCCGTACCTTCTCATGAAGGTTCTTCACAAATTCAACCTTTCTTTTTCCATCCAAGCTAACCCTTTCATTCATAGGCAATGGTAACAATTCCATAGGAGTTAGTGGATTAAAATCATAAACAATCTCAAAAGGTGAATATGAAGTAGAATAATGTACAACCCTATTATATGCAAACTCAATGAATGGAAAATATTCTTCCCATGTTTTCAAGTTCTTTTTAATGATAGTGTGCAATAATTGAGTTAAAGTTCTATTAACTACCTTAGTTTGTCCATCAGTTTGTGTATGACAAGTAGTAGAAAACAAAAGTTTAGTACCCAACTTACCCCACAATACTTTCCAAAGGTAGCTAAGGAACATAACATCCCTATCAGAAATAATACTCCCAGGTACACCATGGAGTCTCACTATTTCTTTAAAGAACAAATCAGCTATGTTAGTTGCATCATAGGTTTTATGACAAGGTATAAAGCTTGCCATCTTAAAAAACCTATCAACAACTACAAAAATCAAATCCCTACCCCTTTTAGTCCTAGGCAATCCTAAAACAAAGTCTATAGATATGTCCACCCAAGGTTTACTAGGTACAGGTAAAGGAGTATACAACCCATGTGGTAAAACCTTAGACTTAGCTTTTTTACATGCAATGCATCTACTACATATGTGAATAACATATGATTTCATCTTAGGCCAATAAAAGTGTTCATGCAATACTTCTAAGGTCTTAACAACACCAAAATGTCCCATCAAACCACCACTATGTGCCTCATGCACAAGCAATTCAAGCATAGAACAAATTGGTATGCAATGTTTATTCTTCCTAAACAAGTATCCATCATACTTATAGAACTTATATAATGCTGTTTTGTCACATGCACTAAAGACATTAGAAAAATCAGCATCATTAGCATATAAATCTCTAATATATTCAAATCCAAGCATTTTGGTTTGCATAGAGTTAAGAAGAACATACCTCCTTGATAGTGCATCAGCAACTATATTCTCCTTACCCTGCTTATACTTGATTGCATAAGGAAAAGTTTCAACGAACTCCATCCATCTAGCATGTCTCTTGTTCAATTTACCTTGCCTCCTCAAATGCTTCAAGGACATATGATCAGTATGAATCACAAACTCCTTAGGCCATAGGTAATGTTGCCAAGTCTCCAAAGCTCTAATAAGTTCATAAAGCTCCTTGTCATATGTAAGGTAGTTCAATGAAGCACCTCCAAGCTTCTCACTAAAATAGGCTATAGGACACCTATCTTGTATCAAAACAGCTCCAATGCATATCCTTGAGACATCACACTCAATCTCAAAAGTTTTAGTAAAGTCAGGTAATGCTAAAACAGGTGCTGAATATAACCTATCTTTAATAGTATTAAAAGCATTCTCTTGAGATGTACCCCAATGGAATGCCACATTCTTTTTCACAATCTCAGTCAATGGGGCAGTTATAGTGCTAAAATCTTTGACAAATCTCCTATAAAAACTAACCAACCCATGGAAAGATCTTACCTCAGTAACGGACGGCCGATCTTTAATAGCCTCGACTTTATCCTCATCAACCTCTATACCTTTTTCACTAACAACATAACCAAGAAACACAACTTTGTCCATGCAAAAAGTACACTTATCAAAGTTAGCAAATAACTTTTCTTTCCTCAAAATAGCAAGTACGCATCTTAAATGTTCAACATGGTCATCCAAACACCTGCTATAAATCAGAATATCATCAAAGTATACCACAACAAACTTACCAATGAAAGTTCTCAAAACATGGTTCATTAACCGCATAAAAGTGCTAGGTGCATTAGTCAAATCAAAAGGTATAACTAACCACTCGTACAAACCATATTTTGTTTTAAAAACTGTTTTCCATTCATCACCTTCTTTCATTCTAATTTAGTGGTAACCACTTTTAAGATCAATCTTGGTAAACACACAAGATCTATGCAATTCATCAAGCATATCATCTAATATAGGGATGGGATGTCTATACTTTACCGTTATATTGTTCACAGCTCGGGAATCAATACACATCCTCCAAGTCCCATCCTTCTTAGGTACTAATAACACCGAAACAGCACATGGACTCATGCTTTCCCTCACATCCCTTTGCTCATTGAATCCTTCACTTGCCTTTGAAGGTCCTTGGTCTCCTCTGGGTTGCTCCTATAGGCTGAACTGTTTGGAATGATGGCTCTAGGCACAAAGTCTATTTGATGTTCAATGCCTCTAATGGGTGGCAATCCACTTGCAATCTCACTAGAAAATACATCTTTGAATTCCTGCAGCAAGGAAACAACAAAACTAGGAAGAGAAGAGTTAGTTTCATTAGTGTTAAAATAAGATTCTTTGTACACCAATAGAATCATAGGCTGGTCTGCCAATAAGGCTTTCCTAACCTCACTTTCCTTTGCAAAGAAACTCATCTTCTTTTACCCTCTCTCTTATCAAGATCCTTATTCCCCTTAGTTTGTTCGGCCTCCACAACATTTTGCCCATTCACACTAGTTTCGGCTCCCACAACCTTTTCATGTTCACCCATCTTTCTAATCTTCAATTGAACCTCATAAATCTGATTGGGTGTTAATGGAACAAGGGTTATTGGTTTCCCACCTTTTACAAACTTATAATGGTTCTTGAAACCATCATGGATCACTCTCCTATCAAATTGCCATGGTCTTCCCAATAAGATATGGCTTGTATGCATTGGCACAACATCACAAAGTAGCTCATCACAATACTTCCCAATAGAAAAGCTAACCAACACTTGCCTAGTTACCCGAATCTCCCCATAATTATTCAATCATTGTAATCTATAGGGTGTAAGCTGTTTTATGGTAGGTAAGCTTAACTTCTCTACAAGGGATGTGCTAGAAACATTGGTACAACTCCCCTCATCTATGATCATGCTACATACCTTAGACTTGATGTGGCATCTAGTGTGGAATATGTTCTCTCTTTGCTGGACATAATCATCCACCTTGATTTGAGCATTCAAGACATGCCTAGTTACAAGGGATATCACCTCCCCTCCATCTATGGGTTTACTAGTTCCACCATCATCACTATCATCCACCAAAGATGGCATGTCATCACAATCATCATGACTCTCGGTCTCTACTTCTCCAATTTCCCTCATAATCATCACTTTCTTGTTTGGACATTGAGAAGCAATATGTCCTACACCCAAACAATGAAAACATGTAATATCACCACAACGATTAGTTTGGGTTTCAAATTTAACTTTGGGCTTGTTGGAGACATCATCTTTAGCCTTGATAGGCTCAGTTTTTGGCACAGGAGAACTCCCAAAGTTGCTTGTTCCAATTCTACCTCCATGTTGAGTTAGAATTGTTGAGGTTCTTTGCTGCCCCTTTTCTTTTGAGTTGTCTCTCCACCTTCATGGCCATGTGGACCATGTCTTCAATCTCTACATAATGTTGCAACTCCACAACATTAGCAATATCTCTATTCATCCCATTCAATAATCTTGCCATAGTGGCCTCATGCTCCTCCTCCACATTAGCCCGAATCATGGCTAGCTTTATCTCCTTGTGGAACTCCTCCACACTCTTGGACCCTTGAGTAAGGCTTTGAAGCCTTTGGAATAGATCTCTATAGTAGTGTCTAGGGTATTAACCTCCTCCTCATGAGAGCCTTCAAATCATCCCAACTATCAATAGACCTCTTTAGGTTTCTCCTCCTACTAATCACTAGTTGATCCCTCCATACAAGAGCATAGTCTTTAAACTCCACGACAGCAAGCTTTACCTTATTTTACTCCGAATAATTGTGGCAATCAAAGATCAAATCAATATTATCTCCCCACTCTAGATAAGCTTCAGGGTTATTCCTACCTTGGAATGGTGGTATCTTCATCTTAATGCTCCCTAAGTTTTTGTCCACTATATCCCTTCCTCCTAGGTTTCTACCCACATCATCATCTCTCCTACCTAAATTTTTCCTATCCTTCCCCTAGCTCCTCTAACTCGACCTCTACCCATAGCAGCCCCCACATCATACTCCTCATCATGCAAAACAGTCATGGCATCATCTTTTTCATAATCTGAAAAATTAGTTTGCTCCCTATTGTTTTGGACCCTCCTTGGTTGTCTCCTATGCTTGTTAGCTTCAAGGGAATCCATTCTGTCCTTCATCTCCTCAAACAAGAAGTCAAACTGTTGAAATTGTTATTGCGTAGATTTAATCATGAACTTGAGATCACCATCCATGCTTGTAGAAGTCTCTTTGATAACACTTTCATCTTGATTAGACATGATGAAAACAGCAGATGAATATTAGTAAACAAGAAATAACCTCGCTCACTCCCTTATTGTTTACACTCAAAGAATGACACTCTGCTCATGTTTCACACTTCTTGGCTTTTTTCTGATGCTAATCTCACTTACTCTTGCCTTTTTCCACTCTTGTGTACTCTATCAAGTTCTTTTGGAGCAAAGCAAACCTTCAAATAATCCAAACGATGTGTTAGTTAACTAAATATAATCAAGAACGGGTTTTTTAGAAGAAAAGGTTGAAGGAGTCTAGAAAAAGAACAAAATAATGTTAAAAGAAGAAGAACACTTAACTTTCTTGAACTTTTTAACACTTTCTTCGAGTTTCTTTTCTTTTCTTTTCTTTTCTGTTTCCTTTCTTTTTTGAATCTGATTTTCCCTTTTTTTGGGGTTTATGCAAGAACCCTACTCTTTGAAGAACAATGTCTCTTGAACTATATTGCACAAAAAACAAAGAAACAAGACGAACTAAAACAAGAAAAAACAAAGAAAATCGAATCTGTTTTGCGTGGAAAGGATGGGTGAGGTTGGTTGGTATGTTTTAAGGTATGAGGGTGGAAAATTTCGTGGTTTTAGTGTATGGGGTGTGGCAAAACAGAAACGAAAAATAGATAATGAAAACAAGATGTTAAGGGTAAATCTTGAATTGGAAGGATAGAAGATTTGGCTTAGGATGACTCTGATTACCAAATGATGTGAATCCAATAGAGATGAACCCTAGAAAACCCACAAGAATCTGATTATATGATCCCAAGAAACCTAAATACAAATTTGGTTTGATGGACCTTGACCTTTTGTCTAAAAAGACAAGAACCTTGGTATAAAGAACCTACACCCAAGAAACAATGAAACCAGAAACTTAGATTATATTAAAGTCTAAACCCAAGGAGTGTAGAAGCTTGAATGAAGGTTATAATGGAAGTGTTGTGAACACCACAAAGAAAGGATTTCTTTGATAAGTTCTAGCTTTGTTCTTTCAAGAACTCAAGGAGAAAACTCTCTCTCAATCTGTCAATTGAATAATCTGAATTGTTTTATAATAAACTTCTAGGACCCTTTAAATACTAATTCTAATAGAACTCTAGGAAACAAGGTTATAACAAATCTGATTTGACCAAGTCTCTAACTTCCTAATCTTATCACACCAATCCTAGTTCATGTAGGATTCTAAGACAAGATAAACCTAATCTGAATTTTAACAAACTAGTCCCACTTGTAGCAAAAGTCTTAAGTCACTCCAATCCCACTTGGAATAGGATTGTAAGACTTAATTACAAATCAAACTCTAACTAATCAAATCTGATCCAAATCTAATCTAAAGAACCCAAATCATATTTAAACATAACCAAAGGCCTCCCTAACATAGAATTTCGGCCATTCTAAGAAAATATAACCAAATAAACCAATCCTTGAGTCTTGGACATGATTCATGGCCCAAACATGTAATCTTCAAGAATCTGTCCAAGAATGCACAGCTCAAACATGTAATCTTCAAGATTGGTTTAGTCTTCCACAGCCTTCATACAAGGTATCAAGATTGGATATCCCTCTTCCAAGCCTAACTTGAATGGCTTGTGCTTTAATTCATCCCAATTGTCCAAATCTGCCCAAATTTTGTGCACCAATCCTTGCATGGCTTCCTTGATCTTCTTGGATCTTGATCTTGTGATTGGCCTACTAGGAACATGTAATGGATCATTGGCAGCAACTTGTCCACCTATGGCAGCGTGCTTCCCACGTGAATCTCCACAAAATCCTCCATCCATGGCAGCAAGCTTTCCATTAAGAACATGTGGGCCTTGGTTCTCACCATCCCCTCTCTCCTCAAAAGTATATGTCCCCGAATCATCACCTACATAATGACGGGAAAGATTAGAAACATTAAATGTTGCACTAACATTATACTCACCAGGAAGCCATGGTAGCAATAGAGAAGGAAGTGTGAAGGGGCCAAGTGATACAAGAAGCCATGGTAGCAATGGAGATCAAGCGGACCTATTACAAGGCAACGTGCAGCAAGGCTTAAACCAGCACTTCAAGGTTTTGTTCAAAGTCACATTACATCCCACCTTAATGATAAAGATGAACGATCCATGAAGAATTCAAGTGGAGTAGTCAAGTTTGTGGTTCTTGTAGAGAGGGCATGTGGAGGGGATAATACTTAGCCAAATTTCAAGACAAGTTTAATTATTGTTATATGCTTAATTTAATACATTGGGCATTTTATTTATCATTTATTTATTAGGGACAAAGGACTTGTTATGGACTATAGTTTATTTTATGCCTCCTTTAGGCCTAGTCCCTTCCCTTAGGTTTATTTAAGTTATTTTGGACTTATTTAAGTTGGTTTCAACCAATACTAAGTGGATTAGGATCAGATTGTGTTATTGGGCTATAACTCCTAAACTAGTTAGGATTAGGCTTGTTTTTGGCACTAAATGGGTTTGTAACCTATTCCTTTTAGGGTTAGGACGTGGGCAAGGCTGTAATACCTTATTTTATCCTTGTAAATTTCAAATTAGTTGATTAATAAAATTCAGAGATATTCTCTTCAAGAAAGGCTTGTTATTCTTGTTGTTACTTCAAGGATTACATCACTTATCAAGGTACTCACTTATGGCATGTTCAATTCTTCTGTTTTCTTTAGGTTTGGGTTTCAATTTCATATAATTGGGTTTTGAACTAGCATGTTCTTAGAATAGAAAGATTGAGGATTTGATTCAATAGGATTAGGGGGTTTCAAGAACCTTGTTTTCTTGGAGTTTCTGTATCAGTTGGTATCAAAGCTTTGGCTTAATTCTATTGAACCCATACATATCTTTCATTGTTTTATTTGTTGATTCCTTAGAAAAGAAAAGAAAAGTAAAGAAAATAAAAGAAAAGAAAGGAAAGGAAAAGAAAAGAAAAGAAATTTCAAGATTGATCGAGAAACATCCAAGATTGTGATTCTTTGAATCTTTTTTTGATCTTTCATTCAAGATTCATCTATATTGTCTTTCTTTCATTCAAGAACCTATCAAGAAACGTTTCTATGAATCTTTTGTTCAATTTTTGGAAATTTGGCAGATTGGGATAAATAATAATAATAATCATTTGGTTTTGAGTTTGGTGAGTTTGTCATATTTTTTTCTTCTTTTTCCTTGGTTTATTTCCTTTTTTCGTACCTATCTTTGCTTCTCTACATTGATTTGAACAATTGTTGCACTAAATTGTTCAATTGACACAAGAATCATTGTCTACACTACCCTTCATCCGTGTATTGGCACTTTGATTTATTTTCCATCCATACAATATTTTCCTTCTAGATTTGTTTCATCTATTTGTTTTCTTTGTTAAGGTCATTATCTTTGTGCTTCTACTTGAACTTGTTGCTTGTTGATTTCCTTGATCTTGTTGAAGTGATCCTAAAGAGTAACAATAAAGGAGGCACTTGAGTGGAAAAAGGCAAAAGTGTGAGATTATATAGTGAAAAACCATATTATTGGTAAAACACGAGTGGGAAATTTTGTTCTAGAGAGAAACAAGTGAGGGCGTGTTGTGAGGTTTCTAACATTTTCTTACAGGAACTAGTCCTATCTCATAATAGCAATAAAGATGGAAACACTGATGGGAGTGGAGATGACCAATGAAATACATTCTTTACTCTTGAAGCAATGCAAAATCAGTTCAAGAGAATAGAGACTATGTTCCTTGAAGTAAAAGACATGTTTGAGCAGCAAGATAGAAACTTTGAAAGACAAGGTAGGCTTCTCAAAACTGTTCAAGCCTAATCTTCCAGGAATAATGGGACAAGAAGAAGAGAGAACCCTCCAGTTCATAATCATTATCACTATAAGGAGGAGCAAGATGAAGATGGATTTGATGAGGAAGAGTGGTATGGAGGCCGAAACAATGCAAAAGGTGGTAGAGGAGATAGAGGCCAAAATAGAAGTGATTATAGAGGAAGAGCTAAAAGAGGCAAAGATGAGGAAGAGACTAAAAAGGTAGATAGAAACATTGGCAGCATCAAAATGAAGATGCCACCATTTCAAGGAAGGAATGATGCAGATGCCTACTTGGAGTGGGAAAGGAAAGTAGAGATGATATTTGCCTGCCACAACTATTCTGAGGACAAGAAGGTGAAGCTGGTGGCATTTGAGTTCTCTGATTATGCTTCTGTTTGGTGGGATCGACTGATAGTTAGTAGAAGACGAACTGGAGAAAGATCGGCTGAAACTTGGGATGAGATGAAACGCATCATGAAAAAGAGATTCATGCCAAGTTACTACTATAGGGAGTTGCATCAAAAACTCTAAACATTGAGGCAAGGCACGAAGAGTGTGGAAGATTACCATAAGGAGATGGAGTTAGTTATGATAAGAGCTAACATAGAGGAGGATAGAGAGGTTACAATGGCTCAGTTTCTTGCTAGTCTAAACAAACAGATAGCCAACGTGATAGAGCTTCATCAATACTTGAAGTTGGAGGATATGGTAAGCGTGGTTATGAAGATTGAGAAGCAATTGAAGGGAAAAAGCTTCAGCAAGGGCAACACCTTAGGACCTTTAAATTCTTGGGGTTCTAAATGGCCCAAGAAAGAGGAAAAGAGCAATTATAAGTCCTACAACAATAAGGATAAGTCCAAGGAAAAGTGAATAGCCTCTAAAGGTGCGCCTACATCTAATGATCAAAATCTTAGCACTAAGCAAAGAAACATCAAATGTTTCAAGTGTTTGGGTTCGGGGTCATATGGCAACCCAATGTCCCAATAGGAAGATCATGTATTTACGAGATGAGGTAATTGAATCAAAAGATAGTGATGGAGATGATATGCCTGAGTTGAAGGATTGCACTGATGAAGATGTTGAGCAACCAGTCTAGGCCGAAGCACTAGTAGTGAGGTGAGCTCTCAATGCACAAGAAAAGATAGAGCTTGATGAATAAAGGGAGAACATATTCCACACCAAATGTTTAATTACGGATAAGATGTATAGTTTAATAATTGATGGAAGTAGTTGCACCAATGTTGCAAGCATAGTTTCGGTTGAGAAATTGTAGTTGCCTCTCATTAAACACTCTAGTCCTTATAAGTTGCAATGGCTTAATAAGTGTGGAGGGGTTAGGGTGAACAAGCAAGTGCTAGTGGCATTCTCAATTGGGAGATATTCTAATGAAATGTTGCATGATGTAGTTCCTATGCATGATGGTCATTTACTATTGGGGAGACCATGACAATATGATAGGTGTGTAGTGCATGATGGATTCAAAAATAGGTATTCATTCAAGATGGGGGAGAAACACTTCACATTGGCGCCTCTTTCACCAAGAGAAGTTCAAGTGGATTAGTTGAGACTTACAAAAGCCATGGAAGAACAGACACTTGGAGAGGCAGAGAGTTTAAAAAAAAAGAAAAAAAAGCTATTCAAGAAAATAAGAACAAAGGCCCAACTAAGAGTAAGTGCATTAGTGAGCAAAAGAAAGAGAGTAGTGCAATTGAAAAAGGAGAGGAGTGGAAAGAAGAGTGTAATAAAAAAGAGTACTTTCTTTGCAAAGGAAAAAGAGTTGAGGAAGGTCATGTACACGCAGGAACCATTTTGCTTATGTATCCTTAGTTGTTTTATAATGAGATTGACCTTGACTCTTCTTTGCCTAGTGTTACGAAACTTGTTTTGCAGGAACACTCTGATGTCTTTCCAGATGAGTTGCCCAAGGTATTACCACCATTGACGGCCATTGAACATCAAATTGATTTCACGCCAGGAGTTCAAATTCCAAACCACCCAGCCTATAGGAGTAATCCTGAGGAGAAAAAGGAGCTTCAAAGGTAAGTGGACGACTTACTTGACAGGGGGCACATAAGAGAAATTCTAAGCCCATGCGTAGGTATTGTGCTATTGGTGCCAAAGAAAGATGACACTTGGCGTATGTGCATGAATTGCAGGGCAGTAAACAAGATAACATTAAAGTGTCACCACCCCACTCCTAGGCTAGATAATATGCTTGATGAGTTATATGGTGCTTGTTTCTTTACAAAAATTGATCTCATAAGTGGTTATCATCAAATTAGAATGAAAGTAGGGGATGAGAGTGGAAAATAGCTTTTAAAACAAAATATGGTCTATATGAGTGGATGGTCATGCCATTTGGTTTGAAAAATGCACCTAGCACTTTTATGAGATTAATGAACCATGTTTTGCGTGATTTTATTAGCAAATTTGTGGTTGTATACTTTGATGACATCTTGATTTATAGCAAAAGCCTTGATGAGCAAGTTATGCTTCTTAAATCTATACTAGAAACACTTAGGCGTGAAAGACTATATGCTAAACTTAAAAAGTGTTCTTCTATATAGATAAAGTTGTTTTTCTTAGCTTTGTTATTTCTACCTGTGGTGTGCATTTTAATAAGGAGAAGGCTAAGGCTATCAAAGATTGGCTTTCTCGTAAGTCAGTTAGTGATATACGTAGCTTTCATATTTTGGCTAGCTTTTATAGGCAATTTGTTAAGGACTTTAGCACCATTGCTGCACCATTGACTGAAATAATTAAAAAGGATGATGGCTTAAGTGGAATGAGGCACAAGAACTTGCATTTAATACTTTAAAAGATAAATTATGTTCTGAACCTTTTCTAGGTTTGCCTAACTTTAATGAAGCTTTCGAAATTGAATGTGATACTTCCTGGACTTCAGTGAAAAGTTTCATGGGCCATAATTGAATTATTCCACTTATGACAAGGAACTCTATGCCTTGGTAAGAGCATTGGAGACTTGGCAGCATTA
>JANZXR010000003.1:19311372-19327467 GCA_027575705.1 Erythroxylum echinodendron
ATTGTCTTTGTTTATATTAATTGTGGTTATTATTTATATGTGAAATATTTAAAAATTATTGTTATTTCATATTAATTATCATTATTATTTATTATTAAGATTTTTGAAAACATGGTTGTTGTAAACAGTAAATTAGTAAAGTATACAGTACAACTGTACAATATACTAATGAACTATTTTGTAAATTTTAAAAATTTTAGAGACTATTTTATAAATTTAAAAAATTACCCGAAACGACACCCGATACTGACCGGTACCGGTACAATTCTGTTCTAGAACTCAATCCGGTACCGAACCCGGTACGGTATTCACAACTTTAGTATCGACAGTTATTTAATTGTTTGGCTATATTAAATTATTGATAAATATATTTAATAATTAGCTTATTAAGTTGACGGATCGAATTTACTCGTTACTTTAAAAATACTAGCGTTTTGTTTCAGCAGTTGATAAATTAAGGGGAAAAAGATTATTATGCATAAAAATTATTACAAATTACTCAAGCTATTATATTTTATTATTAATTTTCTTTCACTAAATTTTAACTCGGTTAATATAAAAAAGAAAATAGTAATAATAAGAATGATAATAATAATACTAATAATAATAATATTTACTAATGATCTTATTTTAGATATGTTTTTACAATATTCAAAGGCTATTACATCATACGAACATGAGATACGTTGGCTCACTCGTGATAAAAGAGAATTACAATTAACTAGACATTGGGAACCTAGAGAGAGGATATTAGACATCAGTCATTATGATTATTGTAATCAATTATTTTCTGATATAAATAAAATTGATATGTTAATAAAAGAACCTTTAGTTTTTGTTTTTTGAAAGCAAAAGAACCTTTAGTTGAACTTCAGCATTTTACAAATAGATATGATTATTTGTTTTTGTCTAACTGTCATAAAGGGACAAGACAATCGATCAAGTCAAAAATTGAAGAGATATATAAAAACATCGACAATATAAAGATCTGCAAAAAGAAATTCATTGAAACTGAAAGGTTTAAAAATAGATACCGGTATGACTAAAATTCAAAAAATGCTAGAATGTTATGTTAATCTTATTCTTTTAAAAGTAAATACAATACAAGAACATATTACTGATTTACACAGTTTATTAAAAATGATGAATAAAAAAAACAGATAATGGTACAAGTAGGAATATAATGGGGAAATGGATATTTGATTTAATTTTACAAATGAAAATATCTCCTAACTATTGATAAATAGAAAACTTTATAGGGAGATTAGATTTTGAGATAGAAGAATTAAACAAACAGATAGAAAAATTAATCTTAAAAACTTTAATTTATTACCAGGTACTTATGAATAAGAAGTTCATTAAACTTTTTTGTTTTTATTATTATATATATACTTTCTTCTAACAAACAATCTTTAAAAGTATTTTGAACAAAATCTTCATTTTTTATCATTATATCTATTTTATCATCTATCTCAATTTTTCTTTTATTAATCTTTTAAGGGCATTCATTTGCAAAATGTCCCTTTTCTTTATAATAGTAACACTGGTACTCAGCTATCTTTCTATTTCGTCTCTTATTTTTTCTGAACATAGGTTTTTTAAGGTTTATATCATTATTTTTTCTTATAATATCTGGCTTTATGCTTTTTAAAATATCTTTTTTTTAATATTTCCTTATAATTTTTCTTATCTTTGTATAATAGTAAGGATTACCGCAACCAATCATAGTAGGCACCTTTAAATCATAACAATATAAAAAAGATTTCTTTTTATCTTTTTACTTTGTTTTAGTAATATGGATTCGTAACACCATTCAATGAGTTTATCTTTAAAAAAAGAGATTTTGTTTCCTAAAGTATCTACTAATTTTGGGATATAAGTTGCTTCTAGTTTGCTTCCCTATAGGTCCTGTATCTTAGAGAAAAACATTTTTAAATAAAGATTTATTTTATCTATTTGATTATAAATATGACAATAATAATCAATAAAAATACAAATGTATCTATTTATTTCACGCACATCACATAATTGAAGTCTTTGTAACGCAATAACATATTTTCCTATTGTCGTAGTATCTTTTAAAATATTTTCTTTTCAGACAAATTCTAATTGAAATGCTTTAGTAGCTCGAGTTATCAAATAATTAATATCCATATTGTTATTAAAGATGGTCCTTTTAGAGGTTTCATCTAAAATTTTCCAAAATCTAAAAGAGCTATTAAGTAGAGTTTTTTCTAAAGATTGTTTTGTAGTTTCATAATCCATTTTATTAATAGAAACAACAACTCAAAGAGTAGTTTTCTATTTATCGATTGCTTCTTCTATATTTTGAATACATTCAATATCTAAATATATTCCAAAAGGATTTATAGATTATGTTCTCATTTTATTTATTGGTTTAAAACCATCTTTATCTTGCATAACCATATATGTTCCAGCATAACCACTAATAGGTCTATTAAAACTTTATGAAGGAAATTTAGGAGGATTTCGAGAAGCACTTGTGATATCACTTATATTAAGATTTAAATGAACGTCTTGTTTATAAGTAGCTGGTTTAATATGAATTGTCACAAATTCAATTCAAATCAAATTGCTTTAGGAAGTTTCGAAGTTTAATTTTTCTATTTATTTGTTTAATTCTTCTATATGAATTAAAGTTTCTAAGCTTAATTTTTCTATCTCAGAATTTGATCCTGGTATAAAATTTCCCATTTATCTATGATTAGGAGGTATTTTCGTTTGTAAAATTAAATCAAATATCTGTTTCTCCATTGGATTTCTACTCGTACCATTATTTGTTTCTTTTTTGTTCATCATTTTTAATAAATTGTATAAAAATCAGTAATTTGTTCTTGTATTGTATTTATTTTTAAAAGAATAAAATTACCATAATATTTTATCATATTTTGAATTTCAGTCATATCAGTATCTATTTGAAACCTTTAGACTTAATCTTAAAATATTTATCATTCTCCATTTAGATGATCACCTTTATAATGATTAGTTAGTTTCTATCACTTCAACTTTTGACTTGATTGATTGAATTGTCCTTTTATGAATGTTAGAAAACAACAAGTATTCATATTTATTTGTAAAATGCTGAATTTCAACTAAAGATTCTTGTGTTAACATATGAATTTTATTTATATCAAAAAATAATTGATTACAATAATCACAATGACTCATGTCTAATATCCTCTCTTTAGGTGCAATCCCTAACGTTTAGTTAATTGAAGATGTAATTCTCTTTTATTATGAGTGAGCTAATATAACTTATGTTCATATGATCTAATAGCCTCTTAATATTGTAAAAACATATTTAAAGTAAGGTCATTAGTACGCTTTATAAGTGCAAATATTGTTTTCCATTCATATAGTTTTCTGGAATTCCAATCTAGCTGTCTCTCTATATCTTTAATTTGCTAACATATATCTTCATAGATTTCACACCAAACAGTCATGGCTCTTATACCAGTTGCTCCCAGACCGATGAAAATCATAACTTTTGAATCAATTATTAAAGGTGTTATACCTTGGAGAATTAAATTGCAACTAACAAACATGTTTATCGAGAAAAGCAATAACTGTTTATTAAATCTAAGCTTTTTATGATATCAAAAATTAAGGTAATCTAACAAAAGATCTTCTTCATGCATATCATTAGTATGTGCTATGATATCTATCATTTTATCAAATAAGGCAGACATAATTTTATCAAGAGAATCAATTGAGTTTAGATTTAATCCATTTAAACCATATACAAAATTTTCTAAAAAATAAGAACTTATATAGACAATGATATCAAATATGCATAATAGATTTATAATTTCAAACTTCAGGTCTAATACGCTTCCATACCTATTTCTTTTGATGTTTTGACCGCTACGACTCTGGGTTATCTTTGAGTCTTTTAGCAGACATTTTAGCCTCAACCTTGAGAGGTAATTACCCTTGAAAACTCCTTCAGAGATGCTCAATATAGCCTGATCTCGTTTCCTACCTTCAGGTGTAAATTAGAAAATAATCAGGAGAAGAGTAGAAGATTATAAGGTTGAAACTATAAAACTATATCTACAAAGGGAGATTTTTATTTCATAGTTGAAGTTTTTTACAAAAGGATAGTCTATTCTAAAGAAGAGATTATATATTGCATACCCCTAACTATACTACAAGGGCTTATTTATACTAGTGAAATCTTATCACAAACTTATTACTTTTTATCCAGTTTTAGAATCTGCCTTATCTATAAAGATTTTTCTTCTTTCTTATTGGTTGAAGAGATCTCTTTATCTTGTGGAAGATAAGTCTTTATCTTTTGCATCTTTGCTTTATCTTCTTTTGCTTTTGTTAACCAGATTATGTTTACGTGGCAACTTTTGTATTTGTCGGCTTTTGTGGCATGACATCTTCCTTTCCTTTACTTTAAAGATTCTTTGAAGCATTTATCTGTCAGAAAGAACTTACCTAAAATTATGATAGATTTCCATTACTCGGACTCACTGTAGGTGTTGAGTCCAAAATCTTCTTCTTTATCTTTTCCTTTGAGAAATCTGATTCCACTATAACATGCTAGATAGATATTTTCAGTATGCTTTCTGAGGTAGAAAAATCTTTTCTGAGCTTCTAGGCTTGATCTTATTTTTCCTCATTCGATCATCTATATCTTAATTTTTACAAAGTTTTCTGTAGCCAAGGGAGTTCTTTTGGCTAGTGCTATCATGAGTGAGGTAAAATTACTATTACTTGCATAAGTTCGGAAGCCTTTTTTGAAAGCTGCTTCCATTATGGAGACAACATTCCTCATTTCAATACCTCGTCAATAATGGATAGCAGTCTTAATGTATCTACTAAATTCTTTCCTTAGCTTGGTATCGACTGTAATAGAGAAATGTTTTGCTTTTCCAATCATAATAAAATGATAAGCATCATATTGTTCTTCTTCATAGAAATCGAGTCTGGCTGATAAAATCTTCAGCATTAAAGTATCTTAAGGAGTGATTATAGGATTATTCAGATTGCAAAGATTTTGATAAAACCCTTTCTTTAATACAAGATTTTAAAAAGAAAAGATTCAATAAAAGATGGAAATAAACCTTATTTGATAAATTAAATGATATCTTATGCCTTGTCTAATACACATCATACTGAATGTTTTGTCGATAAAGATCTTATTGATTTTCCTAAACTATTTTCTAAAGTTAAAAGGATATTATCCTCTATATATAGATACTATAGAAGATCTTGAAAATGATTTTTCATTAGATTTGCAACCTAAACCTTTGCTAACTTATGATAACAGATTTATACCTAGGTTATCTTATTCTGATACTAATGTTTCTAGCAATACTAAATATAATAATAACATAATAAGAGTTGATAAAAAGCTATGTTCTAATTATGAGATAAAAGGGGAATACTTTGATGGAAAAACCTATATACCTTGTAATATTTTAATAGATACAGGTACAAGTGGAAGCTATATTATTTTTAAGTTGATAAATAATTTAATAAAATTTCATCTAACCGAAGCTTATTAGTATATAAATTTTAATGGAGATACGCATCAAATAGATAATGATGTAGAAATGAATATTAAGATTAACGATACTAAAAATATCCATTTGATTATTAGTTGAAAATGAAGGATTTAATATAGAAATATTGTAAGGAACTAGTTTTCTTGAGCAAGTTCAACCATATTGGATAACTCAATATGGAATACAGTTAACTTATAACAATAACATCATTTATATCCCTCGATAATGACTAACCCAACTAGTATATGTATTCCTGTTGGACTTACCTATAAAGATTTCAAAGCTGAATATTTTGTTGCTTATATCGATAGTGGTGTTGGTTTTGCTCATGTAAAGCAACTTGTTTTCCTACCCAATATTATGAAACCCTAAAACCTATTATAGGTTTAGACGTTTCTAATCATCAAATACATTTATCCATGGGAATCTATCAACCCCAAATTCTTTTAGGATCCTTCTTAGTTAAATCTCCACCTTTTTATTTCCATGATAATGGTACAGATTTTCTTCTTGGAAATAACTTTCTTCAATTTTTCATAAAATTTTATTTGATACTTTTAAGGAACAAATACACTTTTAAACCCCTTGTAGTCATTAGATAGTAGTTAACTGTCTTAAAAATGCCTAAAGTAGATCTACTCCTATCTCTTTTAAATCTCGTACAACCCAGCATGGTGAGGGATATAAAGAAAAACTGATGTTTCCAAAAGGAAACCCCTTGTTAAAAATAGAAATGCTGATATAATATAAATGTCAACAGATAAAAACAATCAAAGAAGGACTAGGAGTAGTCAAACAAAAAAGAAAACAAAATTTTTCTAAAAACCCTTTACAATTTTGGGATAAACACAAGGCAGAAGCAAAATTAAAAATGATAGATAAATTAAAAGTTATTAGAGTTACTACCAAGATATATAATCTAGAAGACCAAAAAGAATTTAAAAAACAACTAATGGAGCTAGAAAATCTAAAGATTATTAGATCTACTACATCTCCCTATTCTTCTCCTACCTTTGTGGTTAGAGACCATGCAGAGATAAATAGAAATAAAGCTAGGATGGTAGTAAATTATAAATGATTAAATGATAATACTATGTTTGATGGATACTTTTTACCTTATAAAGAAACCTTGATAAATTTAACTACAGGAAAACAAATTTTCTCCAAATTCGATTGTAAAAGCATATTTTAGCAAATAAAAATGCACAATGATAGTATTCCGTATACTGCATTTTCATCCTCTCAAGGTCATTATAAATGGTTAGTAATGCCTTTTGGTTTAAAATATGTCCCTTAGATATTCCAGAGAAAAATGGATAATATTTTTAAATATCATGATTTTATACATTATTATATAGATGATATTTTAATAATCAGTGATAATATTACACAACATATAATTAATCTTCATACTTTTCCAAATTTATGTACAAAACATGGTCTTGCTCTTTTTGAGAAAAAAGCTAAGATATGTCAAAATAACATAGAATTTCTTTGTATGGAGATAGATGGTTAAGGTGTCAAACTACAACCATATATACTTGAGAAAATTTCCCAATTCCCAAATAAATTGTTAGATAAAAAACAAGTTCAAAGTTTTTTAGGTGGATTAAACTATGCATATGATTTTACTCAAAAACTTGGTGAGATGAGAAAACCTTTTCAATTATTATTAAAGAAAGATCAAAGGTTTGAATTCTCACCCTATTTGATAAAATAGGTAAAAAAGATTAAAACTATCTGTAATACTCCACCTAAACTTTCTTTACCCTAAGATAATGGTAATTTAATTATTGAAACTGATGCTTCATGCCAAGTATGGAGTGGAGTATTGAAAAAGTTTGGAGTGATCATATGAAAAATTAATGAGTCTCTATGTAGGTACACTTCTGGAACGTTTACAGATACTTAGCAATGCTATCATATTAATGAAAAGGAATTATTGGTAGTAGTCAAAAGCTGCCAAAAATTTCATTACTTTTTACTACCAAAAGATTTTTATTGCAAATTGATAATACCTAGGTTGAAGCTTTTATTCAGAATAATTTGCCTTCTAAACATGCGTATAAAAGATATATTAGATGGAAGACTTTATTAGTTGAAAATTCTTTTGATATTGAAGTTATTAAATCTAACAACAATGTTCTTGCAGATTTTTTAACTTGAAATAGGCAGCCCTAAATAAGAGATATTTCTTTTATTAGACCAAATTTTTGAAGATATCGATACGTGCCAATCACAGTTAAAAGATCTGCTTGATATTGCTCAATTTCCATCATTATAAAAGAGATAATTATACTACTTCTCTCTTTTTTCCAAATAGATAAATCATTTTAACTTTGCTGAGTAAAGGCTCTATCAATTACTTAATAAAGTTAAGATAATTGAAGAATTTGAATCTACTAGATTTTAACCGATATCACAACAAATATCTCAACCTATATCTCCTAGTTAGATAAAAACTGCCCCTGATGATCTTTCTCTAAAACCAGATACATCTCAAAAAATTTAGATACCCCGAAATATCATGACAAGTTCACCTAGTTCACATCCTACTGTTCAAGCTCATTTCGAGATAATGTAAGACGTTTGCTTGCTAAAAAATAACAATTTCTGTTCCATTGATTGTGCAGGTATTTCTCCCTGATTAAACTTTTTACAGGAAGCTTTGCCCTAAGTAGTACAAGATTGGTATGACTTTGGTGCTACAAACGCCATTTATTTAATAAACCCTCATTTTCCTGAGATATCTTTATTACCTAAATGGGTGTAAAAAGGTGTTCGGGATTGTTATCTGAATAATCCTACAATCACTCCTCAAGATACTTTAACGCTACAGATTTTATTAGCCATAACTGATTTCTATGAAGAAGAATGATATGATGCTTATCAATTTATTATGATTGGAAAAGCAGAACAATTCTCTATTACAGTCGATCCCATGTTAAGGAAAGAATTTAGTAGATACACTGAGACTGATATCCATTACCAATGAGTTATTGGAATAAGGAATGTTGTCTTCGGAATGGAAGCAACTTTCAAAAAAGGCTTCCGAACGTATGGAGTAATTTTACCTCACTCATGATAGCACTAGCCAAAACAACGGGCTGCAGAAAATTTTGTAAAAATGAAGATAGGGATGATCGAACGAGGAAAAATAAGATCAAGCCTAGAAGCTCAAAAAAGATTTTGCCACCTCAGAAAGAATATTGAAAATAATTGTCTAGCATGTTTTGGTGGAATCAGATTTCTCAAAGGAAAAGATAAAGAAGAAGATTTTGGAGTCAACACCTACAGTGACTCCTAATAATAGAAATCTATCACAATTTTAGATAAGTTCTTTCTGACCGATAAGTCATGTTCTTATAAGTCATTTTATACAAATAATTAATTTTACTAAACATCTTTAAATAAACAACTGATGTTATTCGTTATCATTATTTTTCTACCCAAATAACTCATAATTGCAATCTTTATAGACATATACTAACCTACCAATTACATGCTTTCGGTAACTTTCTTATTAACTTAATAATTTTAAAATTAAGTGATATATCTGATTCAACTAATCAATAATAGAATCTAACACAAAAAATACTTACATCAACTAACACAAAGTATATTCCCTTGAGAGAATAAAGGGTTAAACTAGTACTTGAGTTGGTGCTAAATTACATATTTTGTCTAACTTAATGAGTGGACTTCTTAACTTCTTTGTTAAGCTAACACAAAATGTTTAAAAGATGGAAATATCACTTAATAATAACTATTACTAATTTTCCCTTATATAAGACAAACTTTTGAAAAAAGTCAATAAATAAGGGATAATATAAAAAATGTTTAAAACTTTTAAATTTTTATTTAAATGTCTAATCTTTTTAAAATTTTAATTAATTGATCACATTTTTCAAAAAAAAAAGGAGTGAACTTAATGAAAAACCAATTCAACAATAATATAAACATTTTTTGAAGAGTTAAAGTGATCAAAATTTTAAAAATAACAACAATTCAAATTATTATCTTGGTTATTTTTCATTCACACGGATGATGGGGTACGTGAGAATTGCTATATAGAGCCCTCATATGGTCATTGGTGTGATCCTTTCTTTAGTTAAACGTTCTTTATCCACTTATCTTATATAAAATATCCAATCCTAGAAAATTAGAAGAATCTTTGCCTATCATCGTCTCTCTCATTGTCCACCTCTACAGTTTCAACTTTTAAGTTGTTATCTATCACTAACGTTGAGCATTTTGACATTTGCGGCAAAACTTATATTAATGGAGTGAAACCTAACATAAGAAGCTTCAATTTATTAGGAGGTAAGATTAAGTTTCCCCCCCAGATATGAATGCTATGTATTTTAGTAGTTTTTAATAAACATATTACTTTATTTTATGGGTCAATGAGTGGAAAGTACAATCCTTTTATATTGGCTTGTTTTTTCTTAATGATGTTTTTATGGGGCAAGCTTGTTTATATAGAAGATATGAAATATGCTGGTGGAGAAGTTGAAAATTGAGACGTCAAAATTAATAGGTTTTATTATTGGGACCTCGAGAGGATGTTTATGAAAGATGTTAAGGGGCCGAAAACATATTTATTTTTGTATAAAGTACTAGGTGAGAGTCTAAATAATGGCTTGATGAAGATGACAAAGAATGATTCTTTTTTTTATGAAATAATGGGTGATTTTTATAAAATATAAGGTGTTAGAGATTTACGTTGATCATTTCTCCAATATCCCATATTTAATTTCTAATATCATAAATGATAATGAGTTGAGTGTAGAAGTTATTATTAATGATATTATACTTGTTATAGATAATGGAGGGATAAATGCTAATAATGTATTGTAAGGGTACAAATGACATCAAATTTAAAGGTATCATTGGAAATGCATAACAAGCTGATGATGTAGAGGTTAAACATCTCTATTAATATCACTCATTCTACTATCATCCTAATGCCAGCATAACTAATTAATCAAAGGATCCACTGCATGTTCCTAATGGACCAATTACAAGAGTTAGGAGTAAAAAAGCTTTAACAAACTATAAATGGTTTGAATGAAGACTATAAATTTATCAAGATTCAAAGAGCTCAATAATAATTATTTTGAGAAACTTACTAGACCCTAGAAAAAACTAAGTACTAGGGTATTAAGATCCAAGTTAGGGTTGGAGAAAATTTTGGAAACAAAAGTACATGGAATTGAGACTAATTTTATGTTTTAAGGTTTAGTTAGTATTGCATAATTGGGCTATAGGTTTTACAATTATAAAGTGAAAAATATATTTAATATGGTTTTATAGTTGCTTTCTAATTTTCTATTTGGATTAGGACATATTATAAGGTTAAAATTCTAAAATAATAAAAGATAGTACTTTAAGTGTGACATTAGGAATCTTAATTGAAATAGGATTTTTTGAACCTTAATTAAAATATTCTTATAGAGTACTAGTTAGAGCATAAGTAGTGTCAATTTAATAATTTAATAAGGACTTTTAAATTTTAAATTCAAGTAGTATTAACAATTAGTTCTTTAATTTAAGTAAAAATCTTTGTTACACGTGTAATTAAGATGTTAATAGCCTTTTTTATGTTTACCCTATATAAAAGAGATGTTTATAATTAATAAAGACATATTTGAGATTTAAGGCATAAAATATTGAGATTTGTGAGGCTTTATCCCTTATTTTTTATTAAACTACGAAACTTATTAAAGAATTCTTTCTTTGAGACATTTATGAACACTTTATGAATTTATTTCTTAATTCTTTATAATCAATGAATTAGTTCCTTAACTCTAATTTAACTTTTTTTATGAGATTTCTTTCTTGTTTATAGATGATCTAGGTTTTATTGGTATAAATGCTTTATATCTTAAATAAGAATTTATCTTTTTATTGTGGTTTTAACTATCTTAGGTCTAGGTTATCATTCTTACTGCTGGGTTATAAAGATTTATTCATTTTGGTTTTTTCTTTAGGTTTTAGCTTTCTCTAACCAAGGATATCAATCTTGTTTTGGTGTTCAAAGGATCTCAAATCTTTTAGATCCACTTTAGTTGTTACTTAATTTTTGTTTCTAAAATTAGTAAATTACTTTTTCTATTCTTGTCTTAACATCAAACACATATCTATAGTTCCAAATTACTATTTGTACATACCCTAGCCTATTTTTGTTTTTTTTAATTTTCAATTAATATATTTGTAGGTTGTTTCTATTGATCTTTTATTTTGATCTTATAATTCCAATGCATATTATTAATGTTGGAACCAAATTTCAAAATCAAAAGGTGGATTAATGACTAAATAGGATGTTGGTTATATTATATATTTATTAAAAGTTATGAATAAGATCCTACTTATCAAGCAATTTTAGACACTATTCAATGGTATAGAGTTATAATGGGTCAAACTTGTACCCTCTACTAAATTGAAAAAAAAAATCTCTTCTTTATTTTCGTGGTGCTAGAGAAAGTATCTTCCTACCTAAAGTTGGAGATTGAAAGACCAATTTAAGGAGTGGGGGAATGATAAAAGCATGGCTAATCAGTCAAAAAATTATACATGCCTAATGAAACAATTACAAGAGCTAGGAGTAAGAAGCTTAAAGACATTATAGGTAGGTTGATTACAGACACATATGTAGATTAAGATTCAAAAGCACATCAAAAAGCATTTTAAGAAGCTTATTAGTGCTAAAAATGATCAAGCAGTAGTTAACATAATCAAAGTTAAGGCTAGAGGAGGTTTGGATGCATAAGCCCATAGAATTAAGAACAAAATTTTGCTTTAAAGTTTATTCATTTTTAAAGTCTTTGTTTTATTATAATTAGGTTATATTTTGTATAATTATAAAGCCTAAAAATGTTTAAAATGTGTTTACTATACTTTTGTATTTTTTTGCTAGTTTCTTATTTGTATTAGGACTTATTATCAGATTAATTCAAATATAGTTAAAGATGGTACTTTCCTTGTGACAATAGGAATCTTAATCAAAGTAGGGTTTATAGAATCTTAATTAAAGTATTCTTCTATAATCCTAGTTAAAGTAGAACAAGTAGATAATTTCCTAATTAGATAAGGCCTATTAGAATTCCAATTCAAGAAGTATTAGTAGTTAGTATTTTGATTTAAGTAGGAATCATGCAAACCCATCTAGTTCTTATTACATTGGTAATTAGGATTTTTATCATGTTATTTATATTCATCCTATAAAAAGAGGAAGTTTCTAATCAATAGATAAATATTTGAGATTTGAGATATGACTTACAAAATATTGGAGAACTTTGAGTGCTTTATCCCTTATTCTTCATTGAATTACAAAACTTATTTAAAAATTCCTTCTTTTTGGCATTCAAAAATACTTTATGAACTTGGTTCTTGATTCTTCATAATTAACGGGTTAGTTCCTTAAATTTTCAATTTAGCTTTTCTATTAAGATTTTAATCTTACTCATGAATTCTTTATGTTTTATTGGCTTTGCATGACATCCAATCATTGAATGAAGATAATAAAAGGGATAGAAAGAGGAAAGAAGTGCAAAGAAAAAAATGCTTATAAAGATTAATCTTACTCATGAATTCTCTACATTTTATTGGCTTTGCATGACATCCAATCATTAAATGAAGATAAAAGGGATAGAAAGGGGAAAATTACAAAGTAGCATATAAAGAAAAAAATGTTTATACAGATTATGTAGATGATGGAAATGGGGTTAAAGTTGATATAGTGGATGCAAATTTAACGTATTACTTTAAATCAAATGAAAATTGTTGTTTTGACGAGGAAAGTGAATTGGATGCTAATAAGGAGAATGAGACACAAGCCCAGTTTCTTAGATTCAACCCTCTAAAGGAAAAAGATTGAGATTTAACTTCCTAAATATAGGAAACACTTTGCAAGCTTGCAATTGAAGAGAGAAAGAAGTTTATATTCTAGAGGAACACCAAAAAAATTTTAAATGTGTATCTAAGGTACATTTGTCAAAACTTAGTCTAAAATTCTTCTAGGTAATTGAAATGTTTACTTCGATATGATGCTACTATTTATTACAATTACATTTATGTAATTGAAAATTTTACTATCATAAATCGCTTATTGTTTTGCATATGGGTAAATGATTATTTTACTTTCATATAGTACCTATTATTTATTGGAATTTCATTTGCACATATGTTGACTTGCCTATTTTTTTATACATATATTTACTCTTCTTTAAAATATATGCAAGTAAGAGTTTATGAGAATAAGCACATATCTAATCCTATTTCTCATAATAAGAGTGTGAATAAAAAATATTTGTGTAAGAATTACTTTAATAAAATCTAAATACATACAATATTGAAGTGAATAGATTTAAGAAAATTTGTTAAAAATGATTTATAGGTTAATATGAGGTATATCTATTGTTATATGGTTAATAAGTTGGTGTTAAAGGAAATCAAAAATCAAACGGGATGTGAGTACATAATATAGAAAGTTATAAGAATATAAGGAGAACTTGCTAAGATCAATGATATTTCTAAGTAGTTTCTCACCTTAGAGAGATTTAGCTAAGTTAAAAACTCTTTAAATTTATGAATCAATTAAGAGCTATAAGGAAGTTTTTTAAATTGTTTAGTTTAATTGGTAAAAGGGTAGGTTTGTCTAACCCTCTAAGAGAACTCGTCAAAACAAAAAGAAGTTTTCATTTATATCCCTTGATGCTGGAAACAAATAAGATTTCAAGATTGTTTATGGAGTCTCAAACCCAAATTTCAATGAACAAAACAAGTCTAAAACCTTGCTAGTAGCCTAAGAAAAGTCCTTGATGGAACGAACTAGGTCTCTGCTTTCTCTCAATAATTTGTTGGTAGAGGATATACTGTTAAAGGTTAGGCTATCAGATAACATACTCGTAGGTTTCCCATATGAATAGGTTTTTTGTAACCAATGATTCTTATTCCTAATACTTATATGTTCTTGTCAAACATTGTAAGGATGGATATCAATATAACTAAGTCTAAGCCTAAGTATTAAAATTATGATGAGAGTTATAACAAGGAAAAAACAATAAAGTAAAAACAAGTCTTTTTGGTCTTTAAAAAAAGTTTCTTAGCAAAAGAGAATAACAAATATGTTGGAAGCTTAGGTTGCCTAAAAGCCATTAGTCATACAAGTCAAGCTTAACAATATAAAACCTTCATAATCCACAACCCTCAACATATTACCCTTTTTGAAGAATCCTAGGATAATATCAGTAACTTATATCTTAATTTGGTTCCAAGACTTTTAAAAAAATAGGCATTTAATGTCTTAGGTCTTAAGGCGTTACTTAGATTAAGTTCAAAGAGAGCATTCTTAACTTCTAATGTTTTGGATGGTCTAAGTAATTGATCAGTTTCATCTTCTATGATTGGCTTAAGATTGAAAGATTTTAATACATACATAGATAAGCAATTGCTAGTTTGTGTACCAAAAGTTTTTTTAAAAATATTTATGTGCCTCTAATAATAAATCCTATTATGTCTAAAATACTTGGCCATCCTCTATGAGTAATGAGGTGGTCATGTTAGTGTTTTTTAGAGAGAATGGTTTTATTAAAGTAAATAATATTTATGTCCCCTTATTTGAGTCCTTATACTCTAAACTTTTGCTTCAACAAGGAATTATTTACCCTATAGAACATAAGTGTAGAGCAAACTAGTTTTTTTTTTTAAATATTCCTTAGAGATTGGTAGACTTCACTTAATTAGGGAGAATTATGGCTCTAGCATCAAATATAACTTGGTATATATTGTTATAGTTTTTCTAATTTAGTTTATTGAGCTCTTCCTTTACCATGTAAAGTTTCCTCGTATAAATAAAAGCTTTGTATCTTTAGAATATTGCTGATATTCCTTTAACCACTTTGTCTACATAACCTTTGTCCTAATTAAAGTAATTATTGAAATAAAAAGGAGTTTTCCTTTACTTCCTCTAAATTATGGATTTCAGGTGAATGGTCTAAAGTTAGATTATTGGTAAAGATTGCCTTTTCGTTTAGGTATCCATATAACTATAGATCATTAATAAGAGTCATATATAACTTTTTCCTAATAAACTAGCTCCCACTTTGATTATTACTTATGTAAAAAAAAGTTTCTTTCAAAACTTAAATCTATAACATCTATTTGGCTAGCACAAATTTTGAAATCATTAGTGTAATTCCTTAAGCTATGTTGTCATCAATTTCAAAGGGAAAAAATGTGTTGTTAAAATCACCTAAAATCATATAAGGAGCATCCATATTCGTACAAATAACTCTCAATTTATCCTAAAGTGATATCCTTCGAAAGACCATAATAGTCTCATAAACAAATGTCACGTGTGCCAAAACTTTTTCCTATAATAATCTTATTGCCAAATGAATTAGTTAACGAGTAGACCTTATTTGAATTACCTTAATTTTTTCAAGAACATAAGTAATAACAATTCTATCATAAAAATTGCTGGAACCCCTCCCCGGGCGGGTCCACGGGCCGACGTCCTGCGTGACATCTGGACCCGTGGCCCACGGGGGAG
>JANZXR010000003.1:19336513-19347942 GCA_027575705.1 Erythroxylum echinodendron
CCGCAAAAATTATAATTAAAGCCTAATCACAATAAAAATAATAAAATAAATCCTCAAACAAATCGGGGTCCAACAAAAATGAAATTAATTATTGGTAATAACTAACTAGTGCTTCCTCAATATCTCAAATTCCCACAACGATCAAACTTAGGATGGGTTTCCTAAGGATTTATTAACATAATTTTTATTGTACGCAAGTAATTATATAGTGCTTGTTACTTTCTAGAAATATTAAGTTCTTTTACATTCTAAATAAGTATAGACGTCACGAGAGGAGTTAGAGGTTTAGAGCTTTTAGCTTTATTCTTTCTGTTCAATTTTCTATAGTAGCAATTGTGAATTCATCCTAGGTTTAGTAAGATTTCCAAGAACCTTTGGTGATTCTTCAGAGCTATTTCGAATACTCTCATAGGGGATATGGATATTCTCCGACGAGATTTGCTCATTCATACTACCATCAATATTGATGTTATTTTGAATATCCTTAAGACCTATACTCTCCATATTAGGAATTTTTTCAATATGCACACTTGATTGTTTTCCTTTATCCCTTTGCTAGCTAATTGTTGGAAACTTCAATGTTTTCTATAATAGTCTTGAGATATGGTTTTGTTCCATTCCCTTAATTCTCCTACCTCCTTAGGAAACTCCAATCTCATTAGCTCATAATAGTCTCTTAGTGAAAGATCTTGCCTGTCAATTCCATTCTTACCTTAATGGCTTAGATTTGACCTCTATTGGTAAAAGACTACAAACATATCTTCTATCATTGTTTCATCTTTACCTAGTCTCACACGAGGTACCAAGCCAGGCGGCTCTTGATGCAAGTAACTACCACACATACGCGTAACTTATTCTTGTTAAAGTTATAACTTCATCCATACAAATTGGATTCCATATGTAGCTTAGCTTAGTTCCCTAGTTAACTAGTACTGCAATGGAATATTGTGTATATTAATCCAAATAAGTATTTGCCTCTACTCAACTTTTCCATTTGGATCCCAGATTTTTACTTATATAGAGAAGAGGTTCTTTGTTTACCTTCCACGGCCTTGCTTTTATAGTTTTTCTAACCATTAGCCTTTAAATCAAATTTAAAAACGAAGAGGTTTAGGGTTAGATATTAAATTAAAGGGTTTCTCCTATAGTTTAACATTTTAAAATTTTTATTAAAATAATTAACAATAATGTATATGTGATTAATAGGAAAACAAGTGAACTAATACAAAATTATTGATGTGACTAATTTATATTAACCTAATCTAAATTATCTAATTCGTGATCCTTCTAAAGTTCGATCCTTTTACAATATTTAGTTTTGATACATGGTTTTACAGGTGTAACGAACTAGTCAGTTTTTAATTGGTCTACATAACATATTCCTATTAATAACATGAGTATGCTATAAAAAACAATTTTGAAATTAAAAAAAGAATTAATAACTTATTATTTTAGAAAAATTTTAAACTACAAAAGAATTTTATGTTTTTAAACCCAACATATCTGAATTTAGTTATACACCCTCTATTGCAACATAAATAATATGTTGACATTATTAAATGAAAAATAATTAATATTAATACAATTATTTGATTTTATTTAAATACAAAATACATTATAAATAAATGGTAACATCAATTTTTAATGTATAGATGTTAAAATATTAAAATATATTTAATAGAACGCTGAAAGACTTAATCGGCAAGTTCCACTAATTAAAAACTTGTCCTATATTTCGCGAGTCCTCCAGACTTACCAAGTTTGAATATCATTCTTCATCGTTGCTGACTGCAAATGAATTTACACCTACAAAAGAAATAAACATAAGAAGAAAATAACTGCAGAACAAACATGTCCATGGCATATCATGGCATCCCTAGAGGCCAGAAAATTGTCGATGTTAGAGCCTCTTCTCTTCATGTATCGCTGCTCTTCACATTCATCCAAATGTCAAATCATCTGGGTTTACAAGGACGACACGTTACAGCTGACTGGAAGAGCATATGTGAGTTTATATAATCTGTCATTGAAAACTTTAAATATGTGTGCGTGTCCTTCCTGGCCCAAAACAACACCTTAACTTTAAAGTGTACAGAAGCCAGCTGTCAGTTAATCTGAGGTTGAGCACTGCAACCCAAAAGCATCAGCCAGGTTAAAGTTGAGATTGTTTCTCATAGTCCTGCTCCTTCCAACTCCTCCATCACCCTTTCTCATCATAGCAACAAACTCAGAATAATCTATCCTGCCGTCCTGCAAAAAATGCTTATAAAAAGGGTAAGAACAAGACTCTTGACTAATCATATATTAGATTTAGAAAGAAAAAAAAAAAAAAGGGAGAGAATTTCAGGCACATACTAATTATGCAAGTCTTAGTTCTATCAGCAAATTCGATGGGGGGAAAACAGAAGCAACGAAAAGAAAAGAAGTACTATCACTAAGTAACTCAAGCCTAAGAAGTCAATCGTCGCAAAACTGCATGTGTAGATGTATATTTTGTGCAAGCAGAGGCAGATGATACACACTTAAGCGGCCCCCAGGCTTTCAGAGCATGTGTAGATGTATATTTTGTGCAGGCAGAGGCCGATGGCACACACATAAGCAGGCCCAGGTTTTCAGACCATGTAGGCCGTAGTTTCAGTGCAATACAGCAACATTTAAATGCACTACCATTAGCTATCCCCTCATATTGGCAGTACCAATTTATTTTACTTCAACATGATTAAAAATGACATTTTCCTAGTAGTTGCAATAAATTAAATCTCAATCATAAAGACTCGCCCCCTGTGGCTATAAGGGGCTACATCAACACAAGGAATCTTTATAGCACGACATTTAGATTTTTAATAAAAACCTCAGTTACGGAATTAATACCGGTAATACAACAAATTAAGAACAGAATGATAGTCATGATGTTGGCTTATTAAAAAAAACAAGGAGATAATGAAACTATAAGATTCGAACCTAATTTGAAATAGTAGTCTTACATTATCTTGGTCGATTTCTTTGATCATATCATCCAGATGAACATCACCTAGGCCAAATTCTTTGCAAGCCTGCTGAACTTCGTCGATGGTGATATAGCCGCTACCATCTTTGTCAAAGTATGCGAAGGCTGCAACTAAATTCTCTTCTCTCTCTATCTTATTTAGGTGCAATGTAGCAGCAAGAAATTCACCATAGTCTATGGTTCCACTGTTATCTATATCAGCCTATTCAAGTTTCCATTAAAAGAATGACATCATTGAAGCCAATAATGTAAATTGACAAGAAATTATATTAATATAATGCAATCAAAATGAATGTGCATGAGTCCTCATAAATTGTTTACCGCGTCCATTAGAGACTTGATTTCAGATTCCATTAGCTGGGAATTTACTCTCTTCAAACCATCTTTAAGCTCCTCAAATGTTATTGACCCACTATCATCAGTGTCAATCATCTTAAACAATTCTTTCAAACCACCAATTTCTTCTTCAGACATTCGTTCTGCTATGACCTTCAGAATGATAAAATATTAATGCAAAAGTAGCATCGGAATACAAATATCAGAACATTTGTTAATGAAAAGTGAACAAAGAAATCAGAGAAATGGATAACTATTGGGATAGCTTCAGAAGTTCATAATGCACAACAACATGGAAGTTACAGAGTTCAACATAGAAAACTCTAAGGATATTCTTCCCATTGAAACCATTTTTTTTTTCTTTTGAGTATGGGCGTATCCTAAGGAACACATAGCATCTCAAATAAATATTTTCAGATCGTCACCAATGATAACCTTATTCATATAAAAAAGTTATTACAGTAACTGTTGTAGTCCCTGGATCTGGTTCTGATTACAAGACCCAGCAGTTGGAAGTCCCCTACTAACTCTGCTTGCACACTGAGCCTGGAAGACTTCCTGCCTTTTCTACTAATCTTGTCAGTAAAAGATAGAGCTCATTAAGGGAGAACTCTGGATCTCAGTATGTATATTGGTTTAAGTGAATAAAAAGTCCCTCTTATTACTTTACTGCATCCCCTTATAAAGGATACGATATCTTGAAACCAAATCCACTAACAAATTGGGTCTTTGTTATAAATACAGAAAATAAATCTTAGACACCAACTGCAAATTCATTCAAACTTCTATCCTACTTTTCTCAAACATTTGTAACTTGCTCAAAAGCCACCATCTTCACTGAATCAGGTTCAGGAACTTGTCGTAAAAGAAATTTTGAATAATGAGTGTAGCATTTATCCTTTTCCAAATCAAAGGAAGAAAACAGTTCAAGTCCAAGAAAATATCATGGGGAATCAAACACTTGAAAAGACAAAACACAGAAAGATTAAAGGGAGTGCATGACTAAACTTGAAGCTACATAAGCCATGTAGCATGTCAAATAAATCCAGAAATGTTTTTAAACCAAATTCAAAGCTGAAATATCATTTTATCACAGGTACCCAGAACTAAACTAATTAATGTTCAATTTAATATAGAAATATCTTTCAGAAGCATAAAGCTTCTTTTAAAATGTCTATTTTTCGAACAACAGAAGGTACAACTTGATCATGACATCAAGTACATGACTAGTCAATTGCATTATGGCCCCATTTAGTAGACGGCTGAAACGCCATATATATACCTTTGTTTGGTTAACAACTGGTAGGTTGGCTTATTCAACCTAACCAGCTAAAAATAAAAAAGCTCCAAAAAGGAGCGTTTTACCTAACCAGCTAACAAAAATTTGTTAGTGCAACAATTATGCCCTCACTAGAATTGACTAGATCACCAAAAGCTACCTCAAAGACTACATTTTGTGAAGTGGGTCTCTATCAAAGCATTAAATATATTGGCGTATCTTATTTTATATTTTTTAGATGCACGCAACAATTAGAAATTATATAATTTAAATAAATTAATTAACAAATAAGAAATTTGTGTGATTAATAAATTCACTTTTTTTACTTAATTGCATAATTAACTATCAGGATTGAAAATCTAAATTCTTACAAAAATATTCAATAAAATATAAAGATATTCATCTTTTGATAAATTTTTTATGTCATGCCTTCATAAGTCATTTTATATATAAACAGTTAATACTAAACAGTTAATTTTACCAAACATTCCTAATGAACAACTGATGTTATTCGCTGATCAAATCAGCTGATATAGTCCGCTATCAGCTAACCGCTGATAGAATTAGCTAACAGTTAACGCAATCTGCTGATTGCTAAACAAGGCCTATATGTTTTTGTTGATTAGGCAATAATTTAATGAGACAGTGTAATTAATTCCAGCACAACTACATTTTAGCATCTCAGCACAACTTTGTTTCTTATTTTGGCATTCCAAAGTTACTTCTAATCTTCTATTAATAAGCTTACTGCATGTTATTTTTTGGTTCATGTAGATACTTGTTAAGTAAAAAACATAATGTTTCAATTTACATAATTATAGATATCTACTGTTGGCCCATGGTTCACACTAGTTTATCCTAGTTGCACCTTTAAACCTCGGCTCCTCTATTCAATTTATCGACCAGTCCAGCCCAAAAAAACATTGTTTCACATTGTAAAACGCAAATGAGTAATAAGAACAAATTATGAGGTCTGATAGGGCAATTGACAGAAATCTTCAAAAAGAATTCAAATACGAATGCTCAATGGGAAAAGTAGTACATAAAGACAACCAATTTACTCTAATAATATAGAGGAAGACCTCAAGCTCAATTTGTTACGTGATGAATGTCAATTTATCCAATCAATTGTGCTAGTCAGTACTAATATGTCAAAGAAAATAAAGCAAAGAATAACATCCTGTCCTCTTGGCCATGAACAATATACAAGTCACTGCATCAAAGTTCTCCTTTCAAGTGATCTAAGTGTTCTTAGCTTCTGCAAGCGTTGAAACAGTACCATGCTAATCAGGAATGTGAGGGTCATGCAAGATTTGGCCCATAACAGGAAAAAAAAACCTAATCCTTGCATAATTGGGACTCAACTACAAGATGAATTTTCCAAAGCACCACTCCGACCTTCATCTACCACTAATGCACCATCAGCAGTATGATGTACTGATGAAATGACTTTTAGGCAACATCAGCAGTATGATGTACTGATGTTACCTAAAAGTCATTTCAACTCTATATCAATTAAGTCAATTGATCTGAATAAGGTAATAGACTTCCAAATTTAAGTTGCTCAGTAATTTTCCAAAAGTTGCACTTTGACTGGGAAGTAGGGATCAATTTCAATAAATCAGCATTGAAAGTTCTCAGGGAAGAATGATCCAATACTCTTCTAGATTGACAAATGAATCAGTAACTGAAAACCAAGTTAATGAGGAAAAATTCTTCAAAATGATCCATTAATTTGGAGAATTAAGCCAGAAAAGTTGTATTGTAACCTACACGAAGAGCCATTTTTTTAAGCTTATGCATTGCTGAGAACTGCTTCAAACGTGATAATACTGCAGAGTCCAAGGGCCTGTCTGGGGCAACTCTATCGTCGACAATCCAAGGGTGACCTGATACATAACCAATCCATTTGTTAGCCCACATAATATATTAGAGCAATTCGCAAGGTTACCAACATGGACATATCAAAGTAAACAACTGAATAAACAATGTGTTGTCATAATGAGAATGCAACAACTGACACAAAACTTCATGAGCTGAACTCCTTTTCTTTGGATCCCTCTCCAGCATTTTCCTTATCAAATCTTTTGCACTTTCTGATATATTAGGCCATGGCTCAGATTCAAAATCTAATTTTCCCTTTAAAATCTGTTTGAAGATTCCTGATTCAGTTTCTGCAAGTGACAAGAAAAAGTAAATGGCAATGGAAAGAAGAAAGAAAGATGTAAAACTTTAGGGAATAAGAGAAAGCACCAATTGATTTTAATACCTGCCCAAAATGGAGGAACCCCACTTAGTAATATATAAAGGATAACACCAGCGCTCCACACATCCACTTCGGGTCCATAATGCTTGAGCAGAACCTCAGGAGCAACGTAATATGGACTTCCAACGACGTCTGAAAAATATTGCCCTGTGTCGAAGACAAAGGAGGAAACTTAACTATTCATTCACATTGATGAAGTATCAACCAGAAGCTGAGAGAGAATTTTCACAAAGAAGAATGTGTCTGTGATCCAGAAACACAAATAGTAAAGATATATATTCAAGCATAAAGTTGAAAAGGCCACTAGGATGTGAGTACACTTGCATGTTTCAATTATATTCAAACAGCAGTTTGTTCTATTTAAAGGTTAATCATGAAGGACTTTTCAGATTCTGTCTGCAGGAGAGGTTCTTGGACCAATTAGTTAGATTATAATAAATCTGAAAGGCAAATTAAGGAACAATAAACGTGCTCACGTGAGGACCCCGTAAAGATCATTGAAGGAAAAGGTGATAACCAGACATTACAGACGGAAACAATGGGATATGCAATTTCATCCAAACGAAATGTAGAGAAGAAATTATAAAGAAACTAGCCAAAAATTAACGAAATAGTACTATCTAACAATATTGTTTCGATATGGATTCCAACATTTTCAAACAACATTAAACAAAGGGTACCCATCCACCAATGAGGTCCATAATCAAGAAATCGCATTCCAAGATGAATCCAAATCGCAAACCAAGATCCAAAAACACCACCTGGCTTGTAGAAAACAGAGAGGCCAAAGTCGGTAGCTTTGAGCTTGGCATCATCATCAGTGCTATCAAATAAGAAATTCTCAGGCTTAAGATCTCTGTGCATGACCCCCAAAGAATGGCAAGCCTCAACCACCCCAACAATGGTCTTGATCAACTTGGCAGCCTCTTTCTCACTGTAATGACCCTTTACCACGATTCTATCAAAAAGCTCACCACCTTTACAAAGCTCCATAACAATGTGAACAAACATGGAGTCCTCATAGGTGCCCTTTATAAGGACCACATTTTGGTGTTCGGAAAGGTGGTGCATGATCTGGATCTCCCTCCAAACGTCCTCATAGTCCTCTTTGCAGATGAGTTTCCTCTTGGAGATGGATTTGCAGGCATATTGAGCATTGGTGGCCTTCTGGGTGGAGAGATATGTGATCCCAAATTGCCCTTGACCAAGTTTCTTCCCCAAAACATAGTGATCCCTTAGTCTTGGAGTTTGATATGGTAAAACTGTGTGAATTGGTTTTGTTGATTCACGATGATTCTTCATTTCTGCATGGAAATTTGTTTCGTTGTTTCTTTCTTTCGTATGGTTTCGGTCCTTGAAGATATGTCTATCTTTCCTTTGATGTCTCCCTCCTCTATTCGTTTGAGGCCGCTCTGGAGATCAAATCTCAATCTAGTCTTTACAAAAGTTAGGTATTATTTATTTATTTATTTATTTTAATTAGGAGTTTTTTTTTGAGTTAAAAGATATATATATATTAGCAAAAGCTAAAAGTTATGTACAACTCCCTTACAAGGAATACCAAAATAAACAGTCAATACAACAATTCAACAACCAATCACTCTATACCCCACTAAAAGAACCCATTGAGTCTACTATAAGGACTAATATCATCTTGTTTCCCTTGCGTAATGATGGGGACTTGATCCTCTGTGTCATCAATCCTGTGCCAACCATGTGCCACTCTATCCTAAACATCCATTTATGTGGGTCCCACATAAATGGGTGGTTAAGATGGAGTGGCACATGATTGGCAAAGAGTTGGTGGCACAGAGGATTTAGGTTGGTAATGATGAGCTCCCTAATCAATTGAACTATTGCTGTCGCAAGCTCATATTTTTATCGTTCCTCTCCCTGATAAATGCGTCTATTTCGCTCCCTCCAAATATGATATATTACCATCCTGGAGGACGTCTTGATCATAATAGAATCACGCTGCCCTTGATTAGAGAAAAGCATAACATCAGTTAACACTGAAGCCCACTCATCAAAGAATTTTGGGACTCCAATCAAATGCAACAATGTGCTCCACACTGCTTTAGTATAGTTACATTCAAAGAACAAATGATTCCTACTTTCGTTGAAATGTTTGCATAAAACACGTAAGGGATCAAAGGTTCCAAACCATCTATCTTTGGTGCGCAATCTATTTTGAATGGTAAGCCACAAAAAAATAGCAGGTTTAGGACATAGCACTTGCATCCAAACCAATTCAGCCTAAGGGACCTTATCAGGAAACTGTCTCCCTATTTTATGAGCAAATTTATTTGGGAACTCTCCACTAGAACGAGCCAACCATAGGAATAAATTTGATTGTTTACTCAGCTGAAATCCATTTACAAACTCATCAATCAAGTAAACAAACCTGCAGTTGTTTAACCTCTCCCTCTCACAAAAAATCCATGCCAACTTAGTATCCTTATAAATCCTCTTACAAAGAGGTAACAAATCATTCCGCACCCATAAAGGACTATTACTACTCCAATTATCATACCAAAACCAGGTGTTCTCCCCATCACCTACCCTACATTTGATATAAGGATAGATGAAGTCTTTAAGTTGCAACATACTTTTAAATATCCCAGATTGATCATACATCTTCATAATTTGCAAAAAATTTCACCAATTGAATCGATAGGTTTGATTATCTGTTCCATTTCTCTGATCACCCTCCTCGGAATTACTACGTGGGAAGCCCAATGTATATACAAACTATTAAGAACCGAAATTATCAAAGTGACTCTAGCAGGTAAAGAAAGAAACTGGTTCTACCAAGCACAGATTCTACCTTTCAATCTTTCAAGAAGAGGGAGGAAATCATTATATTTGGGCTTACCCGAAGTGATGGGAAGACCCAGATACCTTAAAGGTGTTTCCTGTAGACTAACCCAATTACTGTCATAAGCTCCTCTGGATTGTGCACATTGGAAGATAAAATTAATTCACTCTTCTGAGTGTTCACCTTCAAACCCGACCATTCGGAAAAGATACTCATCATACCCATCATCGTCAAAATCACCTGAGGAACTGCCTTACACAAAAGAATAACATCATCTGCATACAACACATCATCTGCATACAACAAATGAGACAATTTTAATTTACAACAGTTATGGTGATATTGAAACCTCCCATTACATTCCACCAGTCTAGAAAGTAATCTGGAAAGACCCTCCATGGCAAGAGCGAAAAGGTAAGGGGAAAGTGGGTCCCCTTGCCTAATCCCTCTGGTGATGTGAAAAGGTGCTATAGGACTGCCATTAACTAAAACACTCATCATAGGGGTTTGAACACATAATATCCAGTGACAGAATCTCGAAGGCATACCAATCCCTTCTAAGCAATCTTTCAAATGTCCCCAGTTAATTGTATCATAGGCTTTATATAAATTGATCTTAATAGTACAACTTTGAATCTTCTTTCCTGTGTGATACTCTCCTAAAAATTCTTGCAACCTCAGGATGTTGTCCCCAATACTTCTAGCAGGTAGAAATGCTCCTTGAACTTTGTTTACCACTTCTTTCAATACTATTTTTAATCTATCCTTCAACAAAGATGCAATAATTTTATATACCGTACTGCAGCATGAAATAGGTCGAAATCTGTAATCGATTCCGGCCTCTCCTTCTTGGGAATCAAACAGATGTATGTGTGATTTATTTCCTTAAGGAGCTTTCCGAAAGAGAAAAACTCTAACACTACTTCCGTTAACAACTGACCTGTAATATGCCATGTGTGCTAAAAAAAACCAGCAGAGTATCCATCCGGACCAGGTGACCCAAGTATTCAAACATAGAGCTTTAGAAAAAGGCAATATTCAAAGTGAATGGTCATCAATGCAAATCGTATTTTGGAGGAAGATATTCACATAAAAGGGAAATAATGTCTTTCATTTCTTTTGATTTAAAATAATTGAATTGAAATGATCAAGTTAGTGACCTTAAAATTAGCATGTTATATTTTAGTTTTTTTTTGTAACTTCTTGTATGATAATGCATTATTTTTTTAATGCTTTTTGGAATAGTTTGAATGATGAACGTTCATAATTTGAAGTGTGTAAATTAGTTAGGGGGTTAGAAGGTCATGCCTCCAAAAACCCTATACTATTTATATCACTCTTCTTTTCTCCTCCCATCTTTCTCTCTCTAGTTGACAGCCCCACTATCTTTTCTCTTGTTTTTTCTCAAATTTCACAAGGATTTCACATCTTTCTTTCATTTTCACATTGTTTACCTACAATTCTATACTAGAAAATATCTTTTTGTGAGTTTTGTAAGATTTTTTCTACATTCTCTCTCCTACAATTTTTGGGTATTTTATGCCTATTTTGTAGCTTTTCCAACATGATGTGTAACATCCCGTTTCCATACAAAGGGGTGAACCATAGAAACTGGTACATGTGAGATCAATCAGAGAAATTAGGGAAAACACATCTCATGCTCATGCATTATATAATATACATACACACGTGAACAGTGATTTTTGCACATGAAAAATGACTG
>JANZXR010000003.1:19350526-19364625 GCA_027575705.1 Erythroxylum echinodendron
AATGAGAGTTAGGACAAAATCTGGAAATTTTGTGTTTGTATGTATTTTCAGTGTTTCTGCCATAACTTTTTACGTGGATGTCCAATTGAGATGTTTGTTAGCTTGAATTAAACTTGAAGAGTTTAGCTACAATTCTTGTGAAGGAAGTGAAGTGAAATTCTACCCTTAAGGATTCCAAATTTGATCATGAATGTGAGCATATGTGTAGGCATGAACAGTGTAATTTTAATGACATTAAGGTTGGAGTTGTGATCAGAAACTTTAAAAATTTATCTGGGTTGATTTAGGCAGAATTTGCTAATTTGGTCTCATGAAAGTTATAGATTTTCTTGTTAGCTTTCTATCGCGATAAAGTATGAATTTTTTTGATATAAGGATTGAAAGTTATGACGTGTTGAATTTCGGATGTATTTTGAAGATTAAGGTGCTTTGTGTGTGAAATTGCACATAAGTGTAGATTTTGTGAATCTTGTGTTCTGAGGCCAATTCTGGATTGTTATGGTTTGAATTGAAGTAAGTATCCTCATTGAAAGTTGTAGAGGAATTTCTTAGCTTTTCAATGATGTGTCATATGCTATTAAGTATGAATTTAAAGATACGAATTTATGAAGTTTGGATATAGTTTAGGTGCTAATATAGCAGGGAAGAAACTTTGATTTCGAATTTGACTCTTTTAGAGGTTAAATTTGCTTCTGAGTTCTTCATGAAAAGTGTAGAGTGTGTTCTGATTTTTCCATTGATATAAAGTATGGAATTTTGAGTAATGGGATAGAAAGTTATGATTTTTATAAGTTTTGTTATTGTTTAAGAGGTGATTTATAGGACAGAATATTTTTGAAGTGAAATTTGACCCTATAGAGTTGGAAATTGTCTGTGAGCCCCTCATGAAAATTGTAGATCTTTCTGTCCTCTTTCCATTGATACCAAGTTTGTGAATTTTGGAGATCTGTGTGAGAAGTTATGTGTTTTGGAAGTGTATATGGTTCGAAAGAGGAATGCAAGTGAAAGAAGAGAGGAAGGTTGCGATCGTGACGCGTCACGATCGCAACGAAGCAGCTAGTGAATGTGTTTACAACAGAAGAAGTTATGTTTGCAAATAAATTGCAATGTGTGGAGAAACTGGTATGAATGAACAGACCTTAGAATAAGTCGAAGTGAAATTTGGGGGAAAACTAAAGAATAGAGTAAACAATTATTCGCGAGAGATAAGTCAAGTGGGAAATTGAAAATTTCTTGAAATAATACTACCTCATTGAGGAAATAAGTTCTTAAAGAATTAAAAGAACAACTCATAGGCATAAGGAAATTTGGGTTATATTTGTTGGAGGTAAAAATACCCCTGACAGTATTATAATATGGAAGAATAAAGTGTTTCAATTTTGTTAGGATTGGTTAATGATTATGATCACAGATGAAATATGAAATGTGCTTGAAAAGAAGAGAAAAATATTTTGAATACTTGAGGAAATCTTACAGATCATGGAAGTGGGAATAATTATATGCCAAGCTTAAAAGAGAATAAATCTTAGCTTGATCAAATGAAATGTGGGTTGTATCATATCTGAACATAGCATATGTGGAGACCCAAAGAAAAGTACAAGTGACGATAAAGTGAGAAATCTTCAGGAACATATGCGAGATTTAAGGTGAAAAGTATCAAAACTCTTAATCAATGTATAATAAAATTCTTGCCTAGGCTTGCCATATTATCACGTCTTGCCACTTATGTATAAGCAACAAATACAAATCAAAAGGTCTTTATAAGAGTTGTAATGAGGCTTATGTACGGTATGATTGAGATAATAAAAATGATTAAATTGAAGGAAATTTAATAATAAATTTCAAGAAACTTGTTTAAAATACGCAAGCCCTTTTATTGCAACTTTATTGGTACCGTATTCATAATTTTTTATTAATCAATTTTTTGAGCATTCAGTACCACGATAAAAAAAAGTATCGTTAATTTTTTTTCCAAAATTCAAACACACACAATATAAATAACCTTCAGAGCTCAAAACAATAAAAAACGCTTCAAATAAAAAAAGCAAAAGGTTGATATATGATTTTAATCAATAAGGCTAAGGCTTAACTTGGTTCTAAAGGATAAAATATAAATAAGGTAATAATCAAAGAAATATTCTAACAAAAATTGTTGAATTTAGGTGCCGTTTTCACTTCAATGATTCTAATTTAACAAATATGATTTTAATACGTATAAAGTAAGTTCTAGAATCATTTTACCATACACAATAATACACATGAAAGAAAAAAAAAGAGCTTAAAATTTTAATTTTTTTGGCCTCTTAGACTAAAAAGCTCATAAAAAGATGGGTTTATATGTGTAAATAATTTGCAAGGTTTTAACTGGTCAGTAATCTGGTTCGATTTTAACAAAAAATCTGTTAGTATAAAAACCGGCTAGTTTATTAGAGAACCGGCCGATTTTTATCTAATCGGTTACCGATACAAAATAGTATGCATGGCTCTCAGTGACATCAACCAATCACATCTAGACGTGAAGATTCATTCCATAGATCGCTAGCCCAATACATGGAAGTCACGAACCAATCATATACTTTAGCACTTACTTGAATCTTCTGCCCCTTTGGCACATCCATTCACCATTTTAGTTAAACTCTGAAAGCTTTGAAAGATTCATATCTTAGTAAAATCCAAATGAAATGACGACGTTTTCAATTTTTCCTTTTCCTTTTTCTTTGGATGTTTGCTAAAGTTGTCATAAAGCCATAAAAGCAATGAAAACCAAACAACACTCTTTTTAATTTAATTATTTTTAAAATTAAATTATTTATTTTTTAAGTTTAAGTATTTTAAGTTTATTAAACATAACAATAATAATATACACAACTTAAACATTATATTTGACCAATTAAATAATATATTCTAATCCAATTTTTAAATCTAATAGTGAAATACCTAATTTGCCATACTTATTACAATCAAAGTATGGGCATATTTATTAGTCTCCATACGTTGCTCATTGTATAAATCTTATTTAAAAAGATATTGGTGGTATGGATCATATTTCTAGTCTTACTTTGCGTGCATCTAAGATCATAATTTTTGTGTATAATCACGTCACATTTGGTAAGAAGAGAACATATGATCCAGTTGATATTAATTGTATTGAACATACTAATTTTTAGATCGAAGAAGAAAAACTATCGCCTGATCTTGATTATAATGAACTTGGAAAAACGATTTATGAAAAAAATGCATTTTTCACAACGAATGAATTAAAAACATCTACTGATGGTCAGCTCATATCTTATTTTGATCATATTTAAGTTAAAATTATACTGTATTATAAGTTTACAATTGAGAATAATTTCATATGTTACTAATTTGTAATTTATTTTAATGCAGTAGAAGAAGTTGATGTAAATATTTTGGATGAAAGCGTAGTTTACGAATCTTTAAATAATATTGGAGAATTTAGAGCTTTTGACGATGATGAGACGCAAACTTCTTCAGAAATACAAATTTGATTTTTATTGTTATTTTAAATTTTATATAGACTTATAATTATTTATTATTAGTTTATTATCTAATAATAGAGATTGGTGTATTTTTTATTTCAATAAATTATTTTATTTTTACTTATTCTTATAAGTTTTACTTCTTATTTATTATATACCGGTTTTATAACAGTTCACTACCGATTGAATCTCTAAGCCTTAAACCTTTCATTCGACCAATTCGATGTCCAATTCAATTTTTAAAACATTGATAATTTGCAATATCATTCGATTTGATTATATCAATGAATACTCAAAATGTAACTTAGAAAAGCAATTCCATTCTAGCTTTCATCCTTTTACATATTCAATCAAATATTCAATAATAAAATACAATATTGATGGACACATTTTAATTAAGTCAGACTATTAGTTCATAAAATTTTATAAGAAGGATTATAATTAGCCTAAAGAAAACGTTAAAAATCCATTAACCCCTTCCTTACACTTAAAGTTTTACCCTGTCCTAAATGTACACAACATAATCTTACCAGGCAATATACAAGAATATTTTTTCCTAATTAACTTTTTGTACATCTTACATCTAACAATCCTGGACGTTATACCCCGCCCAAACAATTATCTAAGTCCAAAAAATTATATAAATTTTAAGAATTCAAAATAAAAACAAAATTTCCATGAATTGAAGAAAAGCATATGGCGAAATTGAAAATAAAGAATGTGACTTATCACTATCCATGAAAACGAAGCTTGTTCATATTATCCACTAAGGGACTTTCCAGTTCGTACATGACAACCTAAACTGCATTCTAGTACAACGGATCTCTAATTGCAAAATCCACACAGAAAATCACTATTATGTGTGTGTGTGTATGTAGATAGAGAGAGGGAGCGAGAACGTAAGATCAAAAGTCTAAACTAAATTCGGACCCAAACTTTATTGATACGTTTGCTGCAGTTAGTATACATACGATTCTGGACAGGACTCATTTCCATAAAATGTGCATCTTTTGCTATTTATTTATTTATTTATCATATAGTTTCACATTCTCTAGTGTCGGATCCCATGTCATCCATGCAGCTGAAGAGTTCGACTGGGTACAACTTGAAGTACACCTGGTTGTTCTGCAATAGGAAGCACGTGGATGGAAAAATGACGTTCAAGTTACAACCACCAAGGGTATGAAACAAAAAAAGTTCAGTATGCAATACCAACCAACAGAAAATTTAGAGGGAAGCAAATACATAATGCAAAAACTGAAGGGCAATAAACCGCAAATATGCCAACAAATAATAATTCCCAAGCGGAACTCAATAAACAGATTGAAAAACTGCAACATAGGCAAAAACAAGAGCTCTCCATCAAATCAACAAAACAACCAGCAGAAGTTCTAAACTTGTCTGAAGTATGTCAAGAGTATGCAGAATGAGAAAGGTGCAATCACCAAATATAGTGAGGCATGAGATTTGAAAATATGAAATTGCTCTTTTCTAGCGTCTAGTCAAGCTGAATGCATTTTGCAAGGAATAGGTTATGAATTATGAGATTAACTCTTAGTTTGAAATTAATGTAAAACTCTTATCATTAAGCAAAATCTGGACTCTAAGATTAGCGCATGAAAATTTCCAATCAATCAGAAAGAAGAAACTCCCCCAAAGAAGTTAAAGGAAAAAAGAAGGGCACCCTTATGAAAGTATAAGAAACTAGACTAATGTATATCACCTTCAAGACCAAGTGAAACCTCATACAACAACAGAAACTTTTCCTTTCCTTGTAGAATATACAGAAAGAGTAAAAGTCGAAAATAAATCCAACAAATAGTAGATAATAGTATAATAAGAACCACCATTTCAGCATAATAATTTTTTTTTCAAAGAAGCATATATATTGTGATGAAGTTTCCAGAAAACAGTACTTTGCCTCGTGATCTTTTTCAATATTTCTGAAAAAGTAAAGATTTCTTGTGATGGGAAACCTCGTTTCCCAGGTCTGTGAAATTTATGACTTGTCTGTAAATCAAGGCAAAACCCATAGAAGCACGAAATTTTTTTAAAGATAAACTAAACAATAGAGGATGTTCCTTTTACCCAACCTGATCAAAATGTGTGTTTTTGTAAAATTTTTCTCCAAGACAAATCACAAGAACATGAATTAAATTGAGATAACGAATCCCTAGGAACTTGATTGTATTGACATAAACGACATAGAAAATGGTTGATTTACGTGAAGAAAGAAACAAAGGAATAAAAGAAAAAAGAAACTCACTCGACATCTGTTCAACCTGCGCAGCGGTTAGCTTAGCGGAAAAACCACTAGCAGCATTCTTGTAGCTGTAAATCAATGCCTCTTTAGCAGCGTCCTCACTGAATCAAAATTAAAAATTCATTAAAAAAAGAATCATGAAAAGAATAACGATTCATAAGTGCTTTGGGTTATTTGTTTGGATACCTTCCAAGAACGGAAGCAAGCGTACGGATGTGGTAGGCCTCAGGCTCCTCTTCACCCTCTGGCCTTTCCATGTAGACGATATGAACGGCTGCTGAATCTGCGGTGGTGGCGGTGGTAGAAGTTGTATCGGCCATGTCGGCCAAGACGATCGCGGCCAAGAAAATGACGAGTGAAGGTAGATGCAAAGACTTCGTAATTACCCGCATATCGGAAATATTCTGAAAGTTAATATATGGTGAGCTTGGCACTCGCATTATCTGTTTATTAATAAATTATATATTCTTAGTTAGCCTACTTCTCCGCATTTTGATCATTGATTCTGTTGCTTGGAGTGGCCTTTTTGGTTACAACACCCCTGCCTCCGCTGAGTCAACTTGCTACGGAAACATAATAAAATAAAAACAATGTATTCACTTTTTTCTAATTAAGGTTTTCGCTTGACATAAGTTATTATGAATTTTATAGATTAATAATGACCACTGGTATTTATTAAATAATAATAATATTAGTAAAGTATGGCCACTAAACTTTTTTTTTCTTTTAATGGAAAAAGAATGAATATGATTAATATATTACATCATTATATTTAAATTAAATTTATGTGTCAATATTATTATACTCAAAGTAGATAGGTGATGAAAATTAGGAGAAAAACTTGAAAATAGATTAAACATAAATATTAAAATTAAGCAATATAAAAATATTAAAAAAATCATTGTACATTTAACAAAAAGACTAAGTTTTCAACAAAGTTTTTCTTTAACAAAGGTAAAAAGAAAGAATTTGATTAAACAAAAATTTGAAGTTGAGTACAATACAATAGTTTTGTAAGGATAACAACAAGCAACATATCTTTAGAAGGAACCATTACAAGGTTTTGCTTGTCTCTTTTTCTAGCATCTCTTAAAATTGCTAAGTATTACTCAACTCTATTAAAAGTACAAGCCTAAGTAAAAGCAAACTAGGCCATTCACCTCCAAAAGTGAGAGCTCAACTACTTCATATACTGCTTAGTGTTATGTAGATATATCTCTGAATTAGATTATATACGTCATCTAGATCTCCTTACTTGAACCTTCAATCTCTAAGACTGAAAACAATATCTTTGTAACGTTTTTTTTCCTCATAACTACCAATTCTTTGATCCATAACATGAGCTCTTTTCTGACGATCATCACAGAGTTCTCCACTCCTTTAAGTCATCAGATATTCCTTTTTTTGTTAAAGGTAAAACATATAAGAATTGAAAGCTATCTTTACTATAGCTTTGTCTCCTTTATATAAGCTTATATTTACCTACAACTAGCTCCAAAATTCAAAAGAGTTAAATCTATGTGTGTCAATATGGCATAGATTAAGAACCTATTCACAAATATCTTATACAACTTTGCTCTTAAAAAATAGGTCCTCTAAAGATTCTATTTCCTCTTTGCACAAGAAATAGAAGTTATTAAGATTGAAAAAGTTGATTTTATCAAGAGTTGCTATTCTTTGCTTAACTAACAACCACATAAAAAAGGAGACTTTAAGCATCAAATTCTTGCTTCATGCACTCTCCACTAGTCCATCACCTGACCTCTTTCTCTAAGGATTTCTTTATATGATTTATTGGTATATTTTCCATATGCGTGTCCTAGCCAAACATATTTATCTTTCCTCTCTTGGTTTGGATTATAACCTGGTATTATATATACCAGCTCATTTAGAACATCACAGCACTGATTAGAATTAATTTAAACTCCTAATTTTGCATTTTTTGGGTATCTATTACATATTATAATTTATCCAATTGTTGCAAAAATTTCCTAGCCTACTCTAATTATTGAACTAGAGAGATGCAATCTAAGAAAAAAGGCTTCAAAAAGTGAGCTTTACTCTCAGGGAATGTTGATAACCATTCTCCATTCACGAGTGCCCTATTAAGCTTCTTCTTGATATACCATCTTGAATTTTGCTTATTGCTCTAAATAAATGAGCACCATTTAAATTTCAAATTAGTAACTCCTATCTTCTTAACACTATATCAAAAGTCTATTGTTAAGTCCTTTAGGAAAACCTAGCCCTCAGCTTTTGACACGAAAAGGATACATGAAAGATTCTTCAAAATCAATGAGGGGTATATAATATGTTTATTTAGATTTTAGGGTTTACTTTATAATAGATTCCTTTAGAAAGAAAAATTCAAACTATAGATAAAAGAGATTAAAACCTAATATTTTGTTGGATAAAAAACACTTCTAAATATATTCTATGATCAGTGGATTGTAATACTTGAAGATTAACTAGGATATTATCAAAATCAACCAACATGATCATAATAGTGATGTTGATGATTAAATAGCTAGGTCCATCTATCACCCAAAGGCTTCAAATTAGTAAATCTTTCTCTGTTCAACTTAGTCTTCAGCGTACCACTAAAGTGAGTTTATTCTCTAAAATAAAATCTTTCAACATCTATTATTTAGAGGGGCAATTAACACCCCTTACATTCTATGAGACTATAGATATGGTATGGAGTTTTTGAGCTTAGATACTTTGAGCCTATTCTTCCTTCTTGACTTTATTATATTGTCTACTTTGAAATCCTCAATTTCCATATCATGGTTGTCTACCATTGTCAAGGAGGAAGCATTATATTGTACATATTTACCCTTTCCTTCCTTAGTCCTTAGAGTAGTAAACCTCTCTACATTATCCTTTTGTTCCCTTACTTCTTTTCCTTTATGTTCTTCTTCACCCTCTTAAACATCATTTATTTTATCAATAAGTACTTCCACAAGGTCTACTTTCTTCCTCCTAGCAAACCTCTTTTCGATTTCTTTCCATTGTTTCCTTCGTTCTTTTAAATTAGGATTCTATTGATATACAACATGAGTTGAAACTTTAAAGAGTACCTTATCTTCTCCTAATCTTATGATAGGAATAGTGTTTAGTAGAACTTTCTCTAAATCAACACTCACACACAACCTTCAACATCCTATCCTTCTCCTTTGAGCTATTATTTCATCTATGCTAATTGGTTTTGGTTTCCTAATACATCTTGCTAGCATACTTAGTCCTTTCATCAACTAATATTAATGGGGTACTCTATATATATTAATCCATACTGGAAAACTAGCTTATTGAATATTCTTCAAGGAAATTAAAGTTTTAAAAAATTGTAAGAGCATAAGGTGTTTTGAACATATTAGGGAGTCAAATCTAGAATCTCCTAAGTTTTCTAACATTGTAAGAGCATAGGGTGTTTTGAACATATTATGGAGTAGCATATAGAATCTCTTTAACTCCATTGTTAGTGATAAACTTAACTAGGATAAGATTATCATTCAATATTATTAGTAACTTCTTTAGACATATCCTTTCCATTGTCTCATCACCCAATTATTTATTATTAAGAAAGGTGGATGTTTTTTGAGATAGAAGTCTTCAAGGGTTGAAGCCAGCTCCTTGCACTATCCTTTATAACATTTATTTCTAGTGCAATAATGGCTAGCCTTTCTATCATTAAATAGGGACAGCATACATCATAATTTTCCCCTACCACCTAGCTCCAGTTCAAGTTGGGGTTAATTTTTGTGGGAGAAGATGTTATGGTCTCTTTACTTGTTCCTTATAGTAAGTCATTGTTAGTTAAGTAAACTAAGTTAGAAGAAGAGGGACTAGTCAAGGGACATAGATACAAAGGAGGTCCACAAGAAAATAAAAGCACCAATTTGTATGGAGAATTGGAAGGCAGGGGTGGGAATGACAATTCATCTAAAGATTTCATAACTTCAATCAAAGGATTAGGCTTTATATTTTGGAAAAGGAAAATGATGAAAGAAATAATTCAGTGTTTCAAAAAATCATTCTTAAAATGATGAAGAAAGGGTGTGGTGAAAAGATTACAAGAGTGAAAAGACTTGAGTGCCCTTAAAGACAAATATTAACCAAGGGGCAAAGAAAGCACCCTAGTAAGTGAAACCTATCTAAGGAAAACATAAGGGGAAACAAGAAAAACAGAGCTCACAGCTTGCACCAAAATATGTTTGAAAGAAGATATTACAACAGGAATTAAGAAATGAGGCCTAAGAAGGAGATGCAACAAGAAAAATGTAAAGAGAAGACTCCAGTGAGGCCAAAAAACTAAAGGGAGGTGAGAGCTCCACTGTTGTTAAATTTAAACAAAGTTATGAATACAATTTATACCAATTTTGGTATTGGTATAATACAATATTAGTACTTGTAAATATCAAATACTATTTTGAATTATATTTTAAATTATAAAATAATTTCATAATTTTTTATATATTTAAAATTTAGTTTTTAGATATATTAAAATTAAAATTATTTTAAATTTGGTTTCATTAACTTTGTTTATTAAGATTAATATAGAAAATATTTTTAGAGACAGTAGCCTAACTTTAAAAATATTTAACTATATATTTCAATCAAATTCTTCAGTTTTTCTTAATTTACAAATTTGATATGATATTTTTAATATTCTGGCACCATTTGATATCTGATATAGCAAGCCAGTATAGTACAAAGCAATTTTATATCATCTTTTAGTCGATACGATATGGTACAATTGGTACCAATCAGTATGGTACAAGATTCAAAACATTGCTCAAAATTATACTGTAGCTCCATCAATGCTTTTACATTAAGAGGGGTTAAAAAGTCATCAGATCTACCGAAAAGAAACTTAAGGTTATGTTAAGTTAACATCAACATCCAAGACACTTCAAAGTTCTGTCAAGATCAAGACTTTAGCTTGATGCCATATGAAAATAAGTTGCCAAATCAAGATTTTCACATTGTCAAGTTCAAGCAAATTAGCAAACAATGTCGCCCAAATCAAGACTTAAGTTTTCACTAAGTCTTCATCAATAAACTAACATTCACATGAAATCAAATCATCAAATCACAATCCTCATATAAAGAATTCTAGCACATATATGCGAGATTAAATCAATTAATCTTTCACAAAATCAAGAACAAGTGATCAAATTAAAGGATTTATTATAATTTTTACTATTAAATTTAACATTGTAATCGGTTTATTATTTGTAAAAATTTCGAACATAAAATTTTCAATCTATGCAAATAGTAGGATCTTTCACAATTAATCAACAAAAAAGTTTCTTATAATTTGAATTCACTAAGGGAAACACTTTATTAAATGGTAAGTAACTAAATTCCTTACATGAAAAATCGTTATAGCTTTATTTTTCAAATAAAAGACACCCAATTTCTTTCCTAATTTCCTTCTTCTATCTTTGTTTTTCTATTGCAGCTTTTAATTTTTATTTCTTTTTTTTGTTAAGAAAACATAAATATATTTAATTGAAATTTGTAACAAAAATTGAAAACAAAAAACTGTTTGGTTTTATCATTTTATTTTTTATTTATTTTAATATACTATTAAATGTTATTATTAAATTTAAATTAAACATATTTCTTAATATATCAATTTAATTTTAAAATTAATGAATTCTCATAATTATTTGAAATAAACATATAAGGATATTTATCGTAATTGTAGGTCTTTTAAAATTTCTCTTTGGTAAGACTTGGTTAATTTTGGGTTATCTGGCCACACCTAATCAAGAATTTCATCAATAAAGATAAAAGAACTGTGAAAACATTTATGCTATACAAACTATACTTACAGATTGATTACAAATCTCCTTGTAGGGCCAAAATGATTTCCACGTTCTCTAGTTAAGAAATTTGTTGCAGCAAAATTAAATTCAGGAATTGTAGACGGATTCAAGAATTTTAGAAGAGAATCTAGGTAAAACTATTGAGAAATTTTAGAACAAAGCTGAGCCACTTTATTGTATTCGATGAGTTTTTTAAAACCAACAATTACAACATAAAGAATGAGAGAGAATAAGAAAATTTTAGATAGATTCTCTAATAATTCTCTTATATCCCTTTAGAATAAGCAAATCTTAAAACTAGAAATGAAAATAGACAGGAAAGAAATTGGTAATGAGATGGCACTAGCTGATAAAAGATTCTAACAAACTCCTTTCGTAAAATACTTCTTTGTTGAGAACCTCTTATCTATGTGACTTCCTTCAAGATTTTCCAATTAACGCTTATTTATTTTAATTATACTACATCAAATCCCCCTTCCTTGAGATCTTTGACCTCAAGGATTGAAATTGGGATACTTCTTCAATAGGTCATTATAATACTCCCAAGTGCAATCTTCCATGGGTTTGCCTTTCCATTTGACCAATGCTTTGGTAGCTGCCTACCCCCCTTTATACTAGCTTCCTTTTAAGTATTTCCTCTAGTTACGGGGGATACTGTGAGTCTTATATAAAGGAACGTAACTTTGTGGAGAAGGTTGAGGCTGGTGATTCATCGAATGCTAAGAAACATGGAATGGGGGTGTATTTTGGATAAAAGAAGCTCTAGTTTGTATGCCTCCTCTTCAATTTTATCAATGATCTTATGAGGTTTATAGAACTTAGGAGCTAGCTTCTCATTACTCCTCTTAGATACAGTAGATGCCTGTTAGGTTGTAGCTTAAGATAAACCTAATCTCTAATATAAAATTTGGTTATCACTGCTTAAAAACCTCAAGTATGTTTCTAAGCACCAAATCACCACCTCGATTTTCCCGTCAATCTGAGGGTTGGGACATGGGTGGTTTCCGCTGTGGACGGGTGGGACACGATGAGAACTCATGTCCGACCCATACGACAGTTCCAATCGGCCAACCTATGACATCCTCCCCTCTTCAGTCTACAACAGCGACAGAAACCACCGGACAGACCGCTACTTCTCAGGCACAGGTACCGGAGTCCACCGGAGACGAGTATGGCCCATGGATCCAAGTCACCAGGAAAACAGCCCGCCCGCCGGCTCGATCTTCCCCGCAACAACCCAACCGGATAACACGAGCAGGAACATCCAGGAGCGGGTCGCGATTCGACGGGTTGTCAGAGGAAGCAGACGCAGGCGGCGCAACGGTACCCATCCCAACGACTTTCTCCGCAGGTCCCAGTGACGCGTCCCGAAAGCGTGTCTCGTCCTCGTTTAAGGACGAGACCAGGAGGTCAGCAGGGCCGCGCGCCACAGGGACGCGCGGTAAGGCTAAGGTTGGGCCCAAGGGTCAAGAAGGGGCCCAACCACCTAGCAGATCCACATCTGGCCCCCTCCCCAGCCCAATGGGAATCGGACCGAACTGGGCAATCCGTATTAAGGATTTAAACAAGCCAACGGCACCCCACCCCACTGTGAGAATTGATACCGCGACTGAAGTAATATGCGACGTCCGAGCAATACAAGTAATGCAAGAGGATGCGATCGGCCACACCAAGGCCGAGGGGAGACTAGTGGACGATTCCACTCAGACTCCCCCACCATCCTCAGACATTATCCCCAGCGAACCTCCGGACCCACGCACGGCGAATTCCAAGATGAGTGAGTCAACCCCGTCGGTGGCAGATGAGGACTTAGTAACCCAGTCCCAGGCTATTGACAATGACGCTAGGAGCGCCCGACCACAGGAGATGTCCACCGATTAGGAGACTTTCTTCTTACACAGAGTTTATGAAGATTTTTATATGAAACTGCCAAGGGGCTGGAGGAGCCCAATTCCCCTCAATCATGAGAAATTATGTTCACCTACATAGACCAATGCTGGTGGTGTTAGTCGAACCCCGTATCAGTGGGAGTCGAGCCTTATCCGTCCTTCGAAAATTGGGTTTTCAACACACTTTTTGAGTGGAGGCCGAAGGTTTTTCAGGAGGTCTATGGCTCCTATGGACGGATAATCTCGATGTTCAAATTATAATGGCGCATCGACAATTCATTCATATGCATGTCCAATTTGCATCCGGTAAATTCGCTTTTACAGCGGTTTACGCGAGCCCTCAGATGGCGCAACAAAAACTTTTATGGCCTTCCTTAAAATGGATTGGTCGTATGAACACGTTACCCTGGCTTATCGGCGGAGATTTTAATGCCAAATTGGCCAATGATGAGAAACAAGGCGGTTCGTCAACCGCTCCAATTGTCAACAAAACCTTTCAGGAATGTGTGCACACATGTGGTCTACATGATCTGGGGTATGAAGGACCCAAATATACATGGCGTCGGGGGAACATCCGCGCCAGACTAGATCGGATTTTATGCTCTTCACTCTG
>JANZXR010000003.1:19386453-19424130 GCA_027575705.1 Erythroxylum echinodendron
AGTTTATAAATAATAATTTTTAAATTATTTATTTTAAAAAATAAAATATTTTTATTAATACTTTATTAATAAATATTTTGTAATTGAAATATGTTATTTATTTTAATTATTATAACTAAAAATATATTACAAATGCATGGTTAGTAGCGATGCGAATAATACAAGTAGGTAAGCTTTGGATCAAGATAATTCCTTTTAAAGTTTTCTATTTTTAGAGGGCAATATGAATCTTTTATCATGTTCCATATCGGAGGTAAAAGTATGTCAGCATTTTTATTGAAAAATATGAAGTTTTTAAGTCCATGCCTAATTACTTATTACTTTTTCAGGTTGTAATTGTTATAATAAAGTTTAGCTATATCGATGTCTGGAATTTACAGACCATTTGAACTTCTGGGTAGAATTTTTTCAAATATGTCCTTAAATTCATTCGAGACATAAATAAAACTCATATTAGAGAAGAATATAGTTTGTGGATTCTTTTTATTGGAACTATATTTCTGTTTATTTTTGTTTCTAATTAGTACGGAGTATTTTTACTTTTAAAAAATGTTCAAATTTATATTGTGACGACAAAGTTTACATGTAATCTATATGCCAAAAATAATAAATGACATAATATTATAATGTTAACGAAAAAACTGATTATTTTTGTAAAAATTAAAATTTTAAAGATTTTATTACTACATTTTAAAGTTCATATTAAAATTGCAATATTCAATAAAGTTAAGAATTTTTTTTTTAACTAACCCTTAAATGAAATACATTTCTGCCGTCTGAGTTGCTTTACAAGTGTTGTTTTTATGTTGTATGCAGCATTTTTTGCACCAATTATCCATTTTTGGACAATTTTTCTGGAAGAGAAAATATGAAGAATTCAGCTGTACATTCGCATCTTTCCTCGGTAGAAAAATTGAAGTTAGAGCTTTGTATGTTATGACTCAGAAAGAACGAGAAATTTTAAAAGGAATACAAAGGATCGATCAGAGATTGATGCGTCTTAATGCAAGGTATGCCAGCAATCTATACCCAATAAACATGATTAAAAAGATGCCAACACTAAATGCAGGGCTAATTTGCCGCAGCACATCTTCTTCCACAAATTTGCAGCTAGCAATGTGATTCCCCCGATGTGAGCAACCCAATAAATATGAAAGTTTTTGGCCTTCTCCATACTGGACATTGATGAGTAACCTGTAACTGTAAAATGTAGTAGAAACGTATTTGATCCAAGCCATGCAAGAGGGCACCTTGTGAACGTAAAATCCTCCTGTAAGTACAAACGCCAGCATTGTGACGGTAACAATAGTTGACGCTTGTTTAGCATCCATTATAGCTGCACCTAAGGCGAGGCCAAGTCCCTGAGAGACGAGGACATAGCCAAGTAGGACTAGCAGGGTCAGAAGAAACGCACCCAATTCGGGTTTCAGTCCAGCCATCCAATAAGTCATTGCGAGGAAAATGGTTGGGAGGATGAGCTCCATTGGCAAATCTCCCACGATCCTCGACATGAAATAGGACGACAGAGTGTACATACCAGAGGCTATCTCCTTCATGAAAATTGCTCTTTCTTGAGGGAAGGCAAACACAGCATTAAAAGATGGGAAGACACCCCAAAATATTGACATGAAGAAGAGGAGACCTAGACGGTCTTGAATGTCTCGAAAATCAGAGTGCCACCACATTAGGCCTGCCAATATCGCAGCTGTGATCACTTGGAAGATTCTGAGAGTATTGAAGGTCTCATGCTTTCGCTCCTTCAGGCTTCTCTGAAGAAGAATGGTGAATTGGTTCAACCAAGTGGCCACCCCGATCCTGATACTACATATATGTTCTCTCGTTGAAGGGCATGCAGTGAGAAATCTTTCATTCGTCTGATTAACGTTCGTCTCCAGACATGCGGTCTTGAGTGTCGGAGCCAGAATTGTGTTATAAGCTTCAATCAGGGATTGTTTCACACTGGCCCTGTCTCTTTCATTTGAAGCTTCTGGACAGAAACCTGCGTAAGTTTAGCAAGAGACGAGAACCTTTCGAATAGGATTATAATGAACCAAAATGAAAATTAATTGACCTGTTGATGACAAACTCATTCAAAATTTGCGGAAAGAAACCATGTTTTCGTTTCTGAGGTTTACAAGATAGGAGTTGGCCGAAAAAAGCACTAGAACTGATTTCTGCTGTGAAATTATGCCAGTTTTCCATATCTTAAATAAGTTATTGGTCTGAACAATAGCTTGCAAACGGCCACTGCGCAGAACTGCAAAGTTTGTGGCTCAGTGTTCTCATCAAAATAGGGTGATTAATTGACCAACCCACATTTGCGAAAGATACAAACTACAAGTTCCATGACCATGATCTAAAAAGTAGTCAATACTTATCAAATACAGAGTAAAAGCAAATCAAGGACTATGTTTCCGGCTTAAACAGATACTGTGTCACTACCCTAGATTTTTTTCAATTTTTATGAAGAACTGTAGTGTACAATTGAGTGGAAGAGTGACGAAATTATCAAAATCGACTGACAAAGATTTATTATTGTCTTGGTTAAGGCCGTTAGGAAAAAAAAAAATTTGATTTCTTTAGCGTCTTAATCAAGGATAAAGTAAGCACAGGAACATAGCCGTTGCGTAGCTGGCTAGAGCCTAGTTTCTCTACTTGCAATCTCAAAACGTGAGCAGCAGATAACTTGGAGAATCCTAATGGCATGGTAGGATCATCCTTCATAAAATATCACACCTTTGTGATATTTGTGAGCACTAAGCACCAATCAAAACCAACAAATCTCAGGAAACTTTCTTGCAAGATCATATTGGACTAAGGATAAAAATAAAACACAAGAGACTAGACAATAGTGATTAATTTAATAAGCAAAAGATCCAGCGACATATACGTAAGCCGAAAACCAAAGTAAGTAACGATATTGGACATATGTCTGACTCAGCTAACGAAAGCTGAGCAACCTTTGCGGTAAGGTGGAAGTCCACTACAGGGAATATTGGTGGTGGCACTCAAGGTTTAGTGTCCAATTCATTACTACTTATAATAAGCATATACCGTGACTTTAATTTGCCCCACCAAAGCAGCCAGCCCAACCCAATACGTGTTGATGTTCGACATGTCAAAATAAAAGACGTTTGAATCCATTTAACCGGACAAAACTGTTAATGTATCTAAGATGCATTAGCTAGTAAAAGTTGTCATTTTCTTTCATCACGAAGTCCTCATGGATGCATGATGGCATACGTTTTGAACTTGATGAAATTTTGGCTTGCCAAGTAAAAGATTTGAATAGAAAGGTCACTAATACTGGATCACATGGATTAAGGAGGATTCGGACATTAAGCATTCCTAAGTGTCATCACTCATGACCTCAAACATCCTACATGAAGGCGAAGCCCTCTCATCCCCACGTCACACCACTACCAACCGCAATATGCAGACGACTAATGACTACCAGATTTTGACTCTTAATATATAAAAACTAAGTAGGAAAATTTTGGTTTACAGTTCGGAGAACCTAGTTGACTCCGTCGGTGTAAGCAATTGATAAATGAAAATTAAGCACATATGCATACTTGTAATTAAAGAAGCCTACGTATTCAATTGCAATCCCCTTGAAGAACAATTAGGCTTATAAGGTTTTTCGCGGAGATATATATTTGAAGGGTTAGAATAGGAAGAATAACTAAGAGTATTATTATTTTAAAAATTAATTTTGGGGTTAATCAACAATACCTAGTCAAAGTGCACTTAAAACTGTGTTTGCACATGCCTTATTATATACTTCAAGTTAGTGCCCACCTATTTTATGAACACCACTACATATTTGGATCACTTCAAATTTAATTATCAAGAAACCCACACCCTATGGTCAAAATTCCTTGTTTCATCGAAAATTATTGTTAAATAACATCTTCTTGCATCAATCGATCCAACGCTAAATCTTCAATGCCCAGCAAGCAATAACGGTGTATTTGGATCTAATTTGCTTCTACCGTGAATCAAATAAAACTGCACTGGCCGCTTTTTTCATATAGGTACTAGGACCTAGGGAAAGTAAACGCATAAACAGTTTCCTTTACGAGATAAAACAAAAGAGAAAGCTCTAACATTACCTAATTGCTCGACTAACTTATTGCACTATTTCTTATTAAATACAAGACCATAATTATCCGTTTAATTTGGTATATGGTTCGATTCTCAAGGTCAAGAAGCCATGAGATCAAAACTTATCGACAAACAAGAACAATGCACCCAAAAAGAGAACTGGTGAAGAGGAAGTCCAATGGAAAGGAAAAACAAGGATCGATTAAATTAGAGTCATGGTGGGTTTGGCCAAAAAGTGACTCGTGAGTTTAAGCATATAGACGACACTTGGAAGCTAAACGAAAATCAAAACTTCATACGTTTCTGATTGAATTTATCCCCTATAGTTCCTTCAGATCACCTTTCCATCGTGTTCAAACTTCAACCTATAAAATAATGATTTATGCGTTAGCCCATTATCACCCTCCTCCATCTTTCCGAACACACAGTCCCACCATCTATATGCACCCTGACACCACCAGCCAACCACCACTCCCTTGCTCAGAGATAGTTTCTATCAGCTTCTCTAAACAATTAACTACTAAACATGCTCAAATTAAGAACGTACGCCAAAGTCAAAAACTGTAAGACACATACATGCCCCATTTTTACAGCTAGTGTTTGTGCGGCAGAGAATATTAAATGCACATCCAGTAGATATATTTAGAGGTAGTGATACTTTTAAGGTTTGTATGGGAAACGATGGTTAGTAACCGATAGCTCTTATATGCAGTCAACACATCTGACATCAGGATAAAAGATGGGCATGGAAAAAGTATATACTAACTACATGCCACATGGTGATTTTGTCTTTATGATAAGAAACCTTTACTCTGTGGACAAGTTCCTCAACTATTTATTTAGTTCCACAAACCAATCCCCAGTTTTTATAAGTAGAAGTCTAATTGATTGTTGCGGATACACATTAGCCACCTAGAGTACAGATTCAAATATCTAAAAACGATATCTTCTGTGATTAAGGAAAGAAAACTTTGGTATGTCATGCATCTGAGTTAACTCAACAGAGCTGACCCGACTTAGGGAGAAAAAACAAGAAAACAAAATATGAAAATCAAAAAGCATACGTACCATTAGCGAGATCGAGCAGAAAATCCGCAGGATTCATAGGGAAGGAAGGCGAGAAGCCAACCGTCCTGAAATAGTCCATAGCCTCACTTCCCTTGCCAAAGTACAAGCATCTCCCTTCACTCAGCAACATCACCGAGTCAAACATCTGGTAAACTCGGCTAGAGGGCTGATGCATGGACGTCACTATTGTCTTTCCTCTCTGTGATAGTGACCTCAAGGTTGAGACCAGCCGATACGCCGCCGTGGAATCCAAACCCGACGACGGTTCATCCAGAATAAGCAAACTAGGGTTTGTTAACATCTCGTGAGCTATACTCACTCTTTTTCTTTCACCACCCGAAACTCCACGCACAAAACTGTTTCCTATTAGGGTGTTCTCACATTTGGCCAAACCCAACTGGGATATCACTGACTCAGCCACCGAAATTTTCTCCTTCTTGGACAGGGATTTCGGTAAACGAAGCAAAGCACAGAATACTAGTGTTTCTCGGACTGAGAGGTGAGGGTAGAGCACGTCGTCTTGTGAAACAAACCCAGTACGTCTCATAATTTGCTTGGTTACTTTCTTGTTGTTTGCGAGAATTGCTCCGGTCAAGTTCTGTACTTGAAGTCTTCCTCCTAGTGCATTTAGGAGCGTCGATTTTCCACTTCCTGATGGACCTAGAATGGCCAAGATTTCTCCGGGAGACACCATACCCGTGATACCATTTAGGATTGTGTGTTCTTGAATTGTGGTAGCTGATCCTAATCCAAAACCGAGGGGAAGTCCCATAGTGCTTCCCTTGCTTTTGTTCTCAACCTTGACTCTATAGCAGATGTCCATGAACTGCATGAAACAGACAGACAAAAGAAAGACCGAGTCAAAAGAAGAGTCAACATGATTGACTCGGAAGTCCAACTCGTTTAGAGTAACATTAATTTACCTTGAGAGTAACAGGATAACAAGAAGCGAAGATTAAAGATGAGAGGTGGTGATCACGCGAATCTCGAGAGGAATCTTTGGAATGATCACAGCTGTCTGTGTTGGGAGAATTCTGTTGATCATCAAAGGCTGGCATTGTAGTTTTCGTAAAAGGATAGAAAGAAGTGAAACAGAAGAGACAAAGAGAAGGAATGATGGAAAATTAAGGAGTAATTTTGAGAGAGAACAAATGGGATTGTAACACAAGTAGAGGGTATTTATTTAGGAGCAAAAGGTGGCCAATGGTTGCCACGTCAAAGCGAAACGACTACAGGAGGTTTTGATACGTGGCCCTCTAAGGAGCCAGTTGGCAGCTTTTCGAGATGGGGGTGCTCGTTCATGGAAAGTGCTCAATCAAAAGCACCATTCACTTTTCAAGGGAAAAGTCTTGCCCTTTTCTTTTCAATCTCGATCCTCTCTCTCTCTCTCTCTCTTATTTCAATTTAGAATACTACATAGAGATATACACACTCGCACGACACACACAAGTTTTTAATTTACTCATGCATGTACGGCTTTCATTAAAAAAAAAGAAGTTACAAAGCTCATGTAATTAAAGAAAAGTTGTTAGATGTTGGGAGTCATTATTAAGTTCCTCTCTTAAGATTCTGTTGATAGAAAACATCTTTAGTTTCGATACAAGATTTGGCTCCCAAATTTTTTAAGAGAGGTGTATAATGTGAGCTTCCATTAAATTGTTTATTGTAATGTAGGGTACATTACGTGATATGTTATTTAGCATGAGAAAGAATTATCTTATCACGACCTTTTACCATATTCATCGGCTTGGACGCCTTATTCTCCAAAAAGCATATATATATATACATACACGAGAAATGAGAGAAAATCAAGAAACTTTTTCATATTTCTATTTTTAGTTCAGACTTTTAAGATGACTCTTTTCCTTATGGGATCTTCCTAAACAATTGACCCAACTCATTGGGGAACAAAATCTTCTGTTTCAAGTTATCGTATTCTTTCTGTTCCGTAAAAATATCATGCACTCAGTTTTGTTTTGCTTCTTGCAATATGTGGTAGAAAATTAACGGCACACCTTTGGAACAGGCTATTAGGCACAGGTGATCCTGTGCCACTCATTGGGAGTTGCCTCCGGCCGATAATTTGATACAGTAAAAAGATTTAGAGTATTAGGACCTTCCTCTCTATCAAATGAAGATTTCTCATAGTTAAACCAATCAAAAGTCAAGGATTAAATTATCAAACACTTTGAAGTTTAACCTAAGACATGGAGTAAACTGGTGGAGATTAAACAGAAAAAGGGAAACTATAACATTTTGCAGGGACTAATTGTGCGAGAATAGTGTTGCCACCACCAAAAATCTTACAAGCAAGTGTTGCCGGACGGTATACTTCTTTGGTAGGCTATTTTTAGGATGAAAGTCCTTTATTCCCCCAAATGCAGGCATGGGCATTGTCTACATGGAGCAAGATGGGTTGTAAAAAACCCTCTTAACTGAAGACAATTATTTCATGAAGTTCTATATTGATGTAAATATTTAAAACATTATGGAACAAGTTCGCAAGCTTATGGTTGCATGATCATTGCTACTTCGAAAATGGTAACCAAGAATGGTTTTTAAGAGAAACAAACCTAAAGAGATACTATTATGGGTAAACTTTCACAATTTATCATCTGAATACTAGAAATAGGAGCGCTTGAGTTTTTTTGCGAGCTTGTTAGGTAAATTGGTCAGAATATTGAAGCCCTCAAAATCAATTTTGATTCGCTAAGCTCTTTGAATAGTCGTATCCATCAAAATAAAATGAAACAATATTTGACACTCTCTCATAGATTTTATTCATACACACAAAGTGTCATTAAACTCTCAAATTAAAACATAATAAGTTATTTCTCTAAGCTTGCTCATGAATCATATCTCTACCACTAATAAAGATGAACTGAATGCATAAATCAAAGGGATTTGATAAGGATATAATGTGGCTTCGGTAAAAATATGTTAAAAAAGAGTTTTTTAGGTTAAACAAATTGAAGGAAATCATACAAACTTATCCATATAAGATTAAACTTAAATTCATCCAAAACTCATTTGATTCAAATAACATCCTTTTAATCACCTTATTTTTTCGTTTATTTTTATTTTTATTATCATTTTTATTTTTTAATACTTCTCGCCTATTCTATAAAAATAGAAAAATCAAGACAATGTAATTTAAATCAACAAATTTATTTTGCATAGGAATAGAAAAAATCTTATGCAAAGATGCCTTATAAAATCCCTTCAATTTAGAGGTTCAAAACTATTAAACATTAACACAAGAAGGGTTAAAGTGGCTTGTAAGAAGATTAGTATTTAAGGAAAGAAAACTTAACAATCAAATTGGTTTCTTAGGGCTAAAAATTAGAGTAGGCTTATCTAGGTCAAAAATGTAGTTTCAGCATGCATTCAAAAGCAAGTTATAACATAAACAAACTATCTAGGTAACAAGGTTAGTATTTAAAAAAAGAAAAGCCAAAGCTTAAATTGGTTTTCTATGGGTAAAAATTAAGGTAGGTTTCTCTAGGTCAAAAACATTATATCTAAATGCCCTTATCATCTTTATACGCAAAGTGTAATCTTGATGGGTGTCGAATGCATTAGAAAATAAAATCTAACTTTGCACAACTAAGATTTATAGAAATTAAATGGTAAACAAGGATCGTATCTATAGGGAATGTACGTGTATATTTCGTAATGAAAAGAATTTATGTTTAAGAATGAGGGGCAGGGGGGGTTTGGTTGGATGTAATTAAGAAAATACGGTAACATTAAATCAATGAAAGCAAATCAAATCCAATAATTCAAGATTGATAAAATTGATGAATTCTTTCCAAATTCTATTCTCGGTTCAATTTCAGCCTATGTCTTGTTGTTTTCATAACTAATTTAACAATAAGCTCTGTTAACCCCACTTTTCCTTTAGATCTTGTTTAATCAAAAAAAGCTCTTTAATTAAATCTAGTTATCGAACAACCTAGAATAAACTCTTTAGATTTAGTAGGATAGTCGTTATACGAATTAAGAAAGCAAATTAATCTAGGAAACAATCACACAAGCTCATTTTCATTGAGTTTGACTAGGAAATCCCCTTTTCAAGTTAGCTTCTTAAAGAGAGACTTGTTCTAATACAAGGCACACATTTATAGGATGTTTAAAGAATGAGCACATTCTGCACACTCATGTTGATTGTAATTGACCCACATTCATTTGATTAACTAGATTTGTTAAATCTAAAAATTTATCCTCAAGGTTAGTATTACTAACCTTATTAAGGCATTTAATAACTCGATCCATTCTTTCCGGAATTGTTGAGAATTTTTTCCCATATTTGATATCAATTATCTATCCACTTTAGGTTTTTTATTTACCAAAACTTCTCCAATGGCAACATCTATAGTAATCATATCCATTAGGAATAACCCTTTATAAATGTACTATGATGGATAAGAATATGATGGTGCAGGCAGCTAGCACATGACTTTTTAAACCTCTCCTAATATTTGTATAATGTTTCTCTGGTGAATTGTCTTATTCCATTTATCTCTTTTCTTATGTTGGCTGCTTATGATGCAAAAAAAACTTCTCTAAGAACAAGCTTTTCATCTCATTCGATGTTGTTACCGAGCCAGAAGGAAGATAATATAGCCAATCATTTACCTTATCTTCCAATGAGAATGGAAAAGCTCTGAGTTTAATTTATTCTTTGGTCACTCTTTGTGGCTTCATTCCTAAGTAAACAAAATGCAATTATTTCAAGTGTTTATGTGGATCTTCACTTGTAAGACCACAAAAAATAGGGAGTAAGTGAATCAAACTAGATTTCAATTTGAAATCCACCTTAACATCTAAAAATCATAGGTATAAGCGTTGTTAATTTATATTTGGTGCCACTAACTCACTCAACATTTTAGTGTTAGTTTTCGACTTTCCTTTGACTTCTTGGAAATTATAATCTTCAACAATTGTTAGATATATCTCAACTTTCACTTATAGAGGTGAATAACATCTTCCTTGCTTAGTCTCTTTCCTTTATCAAAATATCGTCTTCTCAATTTTTGGATTATAACGTAATTCATATGCCTGAAAAGAATGAGTCATACAAGACAAAAGATTAGCAGTAAATTATAAAATAATGTCAAAAACTAAGAAACTAAAATAGTTTCCTGACAAGAGTTTCAAAATTTTGATTAGATTGTTAAATTCCTCAAAATTAATTATGAAATGTTAAACTGTTGTAGTAGTTATGGAACCTAATTGATTCCTAGGAGAATTGAAAGCAAGTTGCTTATTTTCAATTGATAAAAAAAATTAGGGTTGGGGGTTATGAGTAATTAACTAATAAAATAAATTTAACAAATAATCAAAATAGATCAACTAAGTATAAAAGTGAGAAATTCAATAGTATTTAACTCCTATTCAAGCGAAATCTCTTATCCAATTTTAAGATTGATCATTGGTATAAAAAGAATAATTTTCACAATTTAAGTAGTTACACCGAAACATATTACGATAGCCATAATAATTCTTAAATTTTCCAAATTTAATTGGTTCAAACCTAACATTCAAACAAAAAAATTACCATTGTTTGATTGGGTATGATAACATTCCATATCAATTAAATGATACTAATAAGTTTAGTGAAAGAAACTAAACCTTTAATTAAATAATTTAAATAGCTTTCTTGTTTCTCATAAGTTTAATATGAAATTTCACAGATAACCTATTTACAACTTGTACCAATCCTTCATGGTAATTACAAATCACTGAATTTATAGATGGTTGCAAAATAATCAGCATCAAATTAATTTGTTAGATTAATCAATATTGATCACTCATAAAATATAAGAACATAAAACAAGAAAAACTAAAACATGAATCTAAGTTTAAAACAAAATCTCACAAGGATACAATCAGAGTTTGGAATTCCTTTGAATCAGAATATTTAAATATAACCACACATGGATTTAATTACAATACCAAAAATGGAAAAGAAAAGACGAAACATGAAGAGAGAACTACAAAGAAATGAAAAATGGATGTGATTTTATCCTTTATTCCTACTCAAAACCTAGCCTCTTCCTATCATGCCAAGATTCCTATCTAACCAAATCCAAATCCCAACATAATAGGGCTGTAAATAAGTTTCCTAAATAAATTCAAACTCTTAGAGTGAATTTGGCATTAGGCGTGATCTCACCTTATCCATTATAGTAATCTATCAACTTTTTCCAAAATTTGTGTTTTTGACCAAATATGCTCCAATTTGATGCAATCTATATTTGTCACCTCTTAAAACAAAATAAATATTAACTTCATCATTTATGCACCAAAATTAAGCCAAAAAAAAGAGATAATCTAACTAAGATAAACATTTCATCATCAACCCTCTGTGCGTGGACTTTTAAGTAACTGGAGTTGAACATATTGGGTATGCAAGTATGTGTATGTTAGAAAATCAGTGTGGGACCTAATCTCGTGCACATAAAAATAAATAAGAAAACTTTTTCTTTTAATTTCTCAAAGCCAATATCACTTAAATTCTATAAAATGATTAACATATAAATCATAATAAAGTAATAATCATAATTCATACATTATTTTGAAGCTTGAACCTTTTTCTCGTCATTTTCCTCAAATTGTTTCTAAAACTAACTCATCTAAATCACTATAGTCACATAAGTATCCAAAATTTAATGATATTCATAAAATGAATAGAGAGAACTATGTAACTATTGTAAAGAGGGACAGGCAAGGAGTGCTAGCTACCTTAAAGCATAGGCCTATTTATAATAGGTTTTAGAAATTTTAGTAATAATAATTGAAATTAAATTCTAATTTAAATTAAAATTGAATTAGAATTATATAATTCCAATTATTTCCAAATAAGATCTAGTATCTCATATTAATCTTTATTTATTAAATATCTTATATTTAATCATAAAGTTTCTCAAATTTTACGATTAAACCCAAACTGACTAAGACACCTTTCTCTCTTCAACCTATTCTTTGCATATGATTTGATGAGTGACATCTATAGATCAAGATTGTTGTTTAGCAATGCATCATATCCACCCAAATATTTAGTAATGTCAAAGTAGTTTTGATTAACCTTTTATGCACAATTTTTTGTATAATTTAATCATTTCATCATACAATGTTCTGATTAGACGCAGAACATGAAATTAATGTCTACTCCATTTAAGTATAATCATGTTAGTTGTCTAACATTGGTAAGTGATTTAATTAATGACATTTGAGAGCTATTTTTAAAGTGTTATTCCATCTTAGAGAAAAATTTACCGAATTAATACTAATTGAGAATAATGGAAAATTCTTCCTAATCACTTTAAGGTGACAAATATTGTATTGATCATTTAACTACCTCTATATAGTTGATACTATATTACTACCAACTGAGCTAACATTGACCAAAATAGGTAATAAGTAGTATTAAAACATAACAATCCTTTTATAAGATAACTTTAGAGATCTCAAGTCAAATGATTACTTACACAATCATCACGATGGGAATTTCCTAGACATATAAGTAATGTTCTAAATAGAACTCTTGTATAGGTCAGTTCAATTAACTTGTTCTCTAACAAGCACCCATAGGCTTGTTTAAGTATCTCTATATTTTAGTCTATGAGAGCAACTACTTCCTTCATAAGGAAGAAACATATTGTGTTCTAGTCTTTATATGCTCTATTAATGTCTTGTCGTAATAGAACAACAACTAGGAATAATTTATGATATAATATATAAATACAATATGAATCTCATAATTATGATCTCACTATAATTTCATTTGCAACACATATTTACCTTATGGTCTTTACCATATATATATATATATATAGGAGGCCTTTAAATTATTTTGTCACTATACAACAACCAACCAATTAGCTGTAGGGAATCACCCAAGGATCTCCCACTTAGACTAAGCCAACCATTTAAGTATCTTAGTATCTTATACTATATCACCATATGACGATCATATTACTACTGGGACAGTGGTTTACTAGAGAATTATACAAAAATATCTATAATGAGCACTGGTAGTTGTGCATTAGTCTATGTTTTTCTAAGTAATTGGCATGTGTTTCTTACATAATTGTTGATTATCGTTTTAGTTTAGGATTCATTTTGTATATTATCGTTTAGTTTGATTTTTCATTGTTGTTCTTTCATATTTGATGTTAATTTAAGGTAAGAATTGATTATTTTTGTGTGCAAAGGAAGATTAAGCAACTTGGAGATTGAGCTAGAGATCAAAGAAGAGAAGAGAAGAGGGAATATTTTGTGGCCAAATCCCACGATCGTCGGAATCATGCCAATTCACATGATTATGGGAACTTTAATCCGAGACATTATGCGGGACTCAATTAAATTTAGGGTTTCTAGACTATAAAACATAATTAAGCCTCCATGGTAAAAAGGAGGATGAAACCCTCTGTAGAAAAGAGCTTCCTTAAGTGAAGAATACAAGTTTGAAGTCTTGAGGAAGGTGAAGATTCAAGTATTATCATCAAGATTGGGAAAATAACACATCAACATCAAAAATTCCAGCTTTTGGCAAAGAATTAAAGGAGTTTCTTTATTCATTTTTCTGTCAATTTTATCTCTTCTAATCTTTGTAGAATGAAATATTTGAGTGTTGGCGATGTTATGGAGACCATGATTGACTAATTTGTTTTTAGGGATTGCTTTTGAATTATTTTTATTAAACTCCTATTTTATTGAATTGAATGAAAGTTGTCTTTGATGGTTGTTGATTTTATTTCTATCTTACAATAAATCTAGAGAGTGAGTAAGGTTATTTATGTAGGATTGTACAACGAAAGTTGGCAACCTATAGACATACAATCATCATGTTCATTGATTAGTTAGAAGAAAGATCTCAGCTAATTTAATTGATCACCTATAGGAAAGTTTAATAACTAATTAAATTGGTGGAATGATTAGGTAGGTTGAGAGATTGTTCAATTGACTTCATTTAATTTGATTAGGGACAATTAGTTACACCTTAAGAGAGGGCAGTTAAAACATTCAAAAATCTTCAGTGAGACATAATTCGTTTAATAAAATAGGAGGGAGACAAAATAGGGAAAAAGTGATCTCTAGTCTTTAAATTCTTGAATTCCAATTTTTTGCACTTTGGTATTGTCTAATGCTTTTTATTAGTCTTTAAATTTTAATTTAATTTTCCAGATTGTTTCCATTACACAATTTCATTTTTTAAACAAAGGTTGATCTAAATTAAGTGGTGTTTGGGCATAATCCCTGTGGGATTAATATCTAGTTTCTAACTATAAGTCACGACCCGTACACTTACGATTTTTGAGTGTAAAACGAATAGATTGTTTTGCATAACTTACACTCACCAAGCACTTGTTTAAATCTCATAATTTTCATTTTAATTATCATCATAATTAAGAGAAATTGGCTAAATACATCCTTTGATCTTTGACGAGACCATAACTCCTTTTATATGCCCAATGGCTTTAAGGTTCTACAATACATTACTATCTTAAACAATACAAGGAATTATACCAAACTCATTAAAAAACTTTTTAATCTAAATAATAATTTCCATTAAATGAAAATTTTATTTGGCTTAATTAGGAATAATTGTTACATTGGAACCTTTCCAATCTCAAAACAATATTATCCTAAGTAAAATTGTTACTTAATTAGGATTTACTTCTAAAGTTTCAATTAAGTTTTTTTTACCTATTCTAAGTCTAAATACATAGATATATGCAGAAGTATTAAATATCTCAAATGCTAAACACTTCTAGCATATACATAGATAATGTGCTGAAGTATTAAATATCTCAAATGCTAAACACTTTTAGCATATTATCTATGTACTTAGAATAGGTAAACATCTTTTAGTCTATCTCTATACATCTAATTCCTATAATTAGTTATTACTTTTTCATATCCAATATAAATTGTTCTTATACAATTATATTTTTAACAATTAAAATTATAAATTATTTTTCTCTCATCGAGCAATATGTATCTACATAATCCTATTGAAAGGGACAACTATACTCCCACTAACCTGCTTATAGGTATGATAAATTTACAATCATCTCCAAAATAAACTATTTGTATTCATCATTAAAGCGAATCTTTTAACATCTATGTCAAATGTTTGGCCAAAGGAAGTAGTTCCATTTAGATGTATTGTCATGAGATTTGAACTTTTTAAACTTCATCTTACTCCTAGTACTTATCATAAGAACCATTATCTTATAAGTGTTCGTTGAAACAAACAATTTGTTCAAAGGGTCTGTAAGATTTGATCCAACCTTTTGGATGTCTCACAATCTTTTATTATTCAATTTACTTCTAAACTTCGTGGATAATACATGCTTCAATGATCAAGGTAAGTCTTAATCTTATAAACCCTTAATTTTCCACAAGCGCACAGTCCGTAGCATAAGATTAAAGGTGTCAATCCCACGAGGAAGGAGAGTAATTTAATCTTAAAATCTAAGGCCAAAAAACTATAAAACTGAAAATAAAAGATGCAACAGAAATTAATTACAAAAATTGAGTTTAAAAAATCAAATTAGAAATTAAACACAAAAGTATTAGCAAGTGAGTAATATGGAATCACAATAAAAATCAACCTAAGGAATTTATCAATTTATGAGAAATGGGATTTTACTTTTCATTAATGCTAACTTAGCCGATTATATGTCAATGGTATGTCGTTTCTAAACTATCCTAGGGCTAATTACTCTCTATCAAGTTATAACAATTAAACCCTAAATTATAAACCCTACTTAGATTGTAGAATTTGCAATCTCTCAATTCATAAATTATCGAAAACCTTAATTAGATCTGAAGCACTTTAACAAACTATTGGAACATCACATAAGATCTCTCTCTACATAATTACCAATATTATTTGTCACGATTTCTATTAAATCGCCTGACTCTCATTAATCTGATTTAATCATTTTTATTCAATCAACCCTCTCAGTTTATTACCAAATTATGCAAGAATGCAACCAAATCACAACATTCATCCAATAAACACAATCGACTAAATTATCACTAAATCAATATAAAATCCTGAAGAAGAGTTTAGAACAACATTAATATTCCAAATCATATCATCATAATATCCATCTCAATTATATACATAAATAAAATCGAAATGAAAAGGAAATAATGAATTAGAATAGACGACAAAATGCAACGACATCGAGAAACCTTCTGATATGAGAAGTACATTCAATCAGCTTCGTCTTCCTCTTCCTTCTTCTTCTTTGTCTTACTATTATCTCTTTAGGGTTTCAAGTGTGGCTAACGGAAAAACTCTTTTGAGGTCCTCTTAACGTTCTTTAAATAGTATTTTATGTTTTGGGTTACCCTAGGGTCTTTTCAAGTCCAAAAGGTCTAAAAAGTCCATCAAAATGTGAAGTTCGTAAGTGACTGTGTGTCTGCCTGACGCAGACTATGACTGTGGCCTTGCAAGCCATGATTATGGCCCATATCTGAGCCTTCAAGATCGTGGCCCATATGTGGGCTATTTTTTTTGACCCAAATATCTTCCGAAACTCTTTTTTTCTTTGATATTGACCATAATATTTAAGCTCAAAAGCTTTTACTAACCCATAAAACACTTTAAACACAAATAATTAATAAAACAACACAATTCTAACCTAAACACATACTAAATGATCAAATTAACGGCTAAACACATATCAAACTATGCTCTAAAACACAATGCAATTTACCTTATCATTTAGCTAAGCATCACATCCCAAAATTATTAGCTTGGAACCTTTCAAAGTAGTAGCATTCCATATCTAATATAAAATCTTACTAATTGATATAATAAGAACTTTTGAAAGGAAGTTGTAGTACTGGGCTTAGCTATAGAAGAAATAAAAATTGCATTATACAATATCTCTTATGATATATTCCTCCTTACAAAAATCCATACTATTATGGAATTTAGTTATGCAAGTATTCACTAAAGAATCTCATTTCTTATAAATAAGAGAAAAAATTTAATCTCATCATATCAATGTCATGAAAGTGCTTCAACATTCTCAATGCTTAATTTTTACATAGATTTAAACACTTTGAACTTTTCAAATTTTTATATAAGTATTTTATTTAATTCGTATGACTATATTATATAAATTCATTAGTAAACTCAATAAAATACAAGTATCATCATTTTATGAATTGTTATTACATTCCATACATCATAGATATATGATTTTACAATTCAATACCTCTATTAACCTTTCACTAAATATTTATTTGGTTTTTCTTCAACTTAATAAGTTTTTTAAGTTTCATATGATTCATAATCAAAATGATACACATATCTTAGTATGGAAATTTATGATTCTTGTTATGTTGATTTGGCCAACATGGAATAAAAGGATAGTCTCGATTATCCAACTTTATATTTTTGCCACTTATGCTAAGCATAAGTCTCCTTTGATTCAATAGATACAAACTATTTGTATAAGATCGAATTAAATATTTTTACTTAATAATCTATTTCTTATCATTTATTAAACATTATAATAATGTTAAATCCAAATTCAATATCAAACATTGAATCTATGTTCAGTATCAAATACTCATAATTATGAACCAAAAACGCATATGATCTCTATTAGGCAAGAAAATTCATCCAATCATTGTTCTTCTAGTGACAACTATTATATCTAAGTCGATTCCTTCAATTTTAATCTATAATTATTCTTCTATTAGGTTAAATAAGAAATGGAACAATTCCATCAAGGTATTATACCTTACAACTCTACTTCATGCAAATATTTGAATCTTGCTATCATAGTGTTAAAATATATCTTCCATGTTATCATCAAAGTTTATGGTGTTGAAATTAGTCAAATATTTGAATCTTGCTATCATGATGTTGACATTTTATCGTCCATGTGATTTTGACTTATCTAAAAAACTTTGTCATCGCATTCTTAATAATGATTATAGAAACATTATATAAGGGACATATAATTTTTCTATCTACCTTTGAAAAATATTATTAAACATGACTTATCTAAGAAATTTAGTTCACTAACTCTGAGTATCAACTATATCAAACAAAGGTTATTAATACTTAAAACAAAATATATATGTAAGAGAAGTAAGTAATAATTTATATGCCATGACTAACAAATAAAATAAGGACTTTAATCATGTATATGGTTGCTCTCACTATTTTATTCGAAATAATAATCCTCACAACTATTTGGAAAAGTTACCCTAATCCCTTTATTGGGTTATGATCCCATTTAAGTTTAGTTGATCTTAAGTAACTCAACAAACTAACTAAACTTAAATTAGGTAAGTAATAACTTTATCAAATACATCTTATGTGACACCTAGATTTTTTAGGAGCAACACTTTGCAAAACATATCTTATATTTATTCCTAACTTTATCTTTAAATTCATATAATCAAGAAGCACTCATCCAAATCATACATCCAATATATATATCAAACATAAACAAAGCATACAATTTCCTATGCCAATATAATTAAATTATTTGCATGAAATATCAAGCTCTGTCTCATTATAGTTATTGATCTTCATAATCTAAAATAATATGTCCAACACTTTGGATAATTAAATTATATTAAACCAATTGATATTTAAATAAATTAAATTCTTTTTCTAAATAGAAATTTAATTTGATTTAAAAATTTTCAATTCTAATTGGAAACTATTTCTATGTAACTTGACTCTTTTTAACAAAATTTAATTGAAAACAATGTTTAATAAATTATGCTTCTTACTTATTGTCATTTAGAAAAAAACATCTTTTTTCAAAATTTAACAAGACGTTCTAATCTAATTTGAAAACTATTTCTAATCTAACTAGAAATTACTTTTTCTTAATTATAAAATTATTTTCGAATATAAAAGGGAAACTACTTTCAAAATTAAATAAACTACTTATTTTCAATTCTCAAGCTTCCATTTCCTTGGTTATTGACATTGATGGAACATCAAAAAGTATTTGGAAGAATTTTTCGTTAGAGAAAAGTGGGTTCACTCATACTATGTATGATTACATTATATTCTTGTAAGTTATTGTAACTGTATCTTCGTATAAGTCTCCTAAATATTCTTCTAAATGAAGGATCCTGATGACATTATTACGTATAAGTCTTCTGATGAGAAATTAAGAATACACATTTTTCTGAATGGTCTCGATGCTGAATTTGAACAAATGCGAGGATAAATCCATCACATGGATGCAAGTTTGGTTTTTGAATGTTGTTAAGATAAATTATATATTCTTATTATTTGATTTTGACATTTTTTATTATTGAGTTTTCAAGATAATTTTTGAAATCCAATTCGAGATATGGTGTAAATGAGTAACACTCCTTATTTGAGTTGGACTTTGGTATAAGAATTGCAGTGAAATTAGAAGTCTATCTCTAATTGAAGTTCAGGTAGATTATGTCAGATTATGGATAGACGTCGTGTAGCTTTTCCACTGTAGTAAGAAAGGCTTGCGTGAGTGATTTTTTTGTTAGTATCTTCACATTGGTTGATTGGTTGTGGTATGGATATTGTAAGATTGCTAGAGAGGTTCTTGTGTGTGTGATCCTACTTCTTGACTCCTTACGTGAGTGACTTGGTGATTGCTTAGTTCTTAATGATTACGTGAGTGACTCCTTACCAAGTCAAAAAAGGATCTATGGTCTTAATCATAGTTGTGAACAAAAACATATATAACTTCATTGAGACATTTCAATGGGCCGGGTCGATCCGAGGATGGTGGCCCGTAAGGGTTAGTATGGGCCAACCCATAAGTTGACCGACTTATGGTTAGGGCTATGGCCCTCTAGGCCCGACCTGCCCATTTATTTTTATAAGAAAAAAATTCAAAATGATGTTGTTTCAAAAAATGGGCGAGCCAACCATGGTTGGCCCGTGGCCTAACCGGTTAACATACAACTCTCTATTGTACTGCGCTCTCCAATTATGCTTATTCCCCCTTTCTTCCTTACCATGACAACTCTTTTTGAAATAACTCCGATGAGAAGAAAAAAAAAAGCGTTAAGAGACCCTTCTGGCCCCACCTTAGAGGCTCTAAGATCCTTTTTCAAACCTGTTCCCATTTCGAGTCAAGATATAGATAAATAGACACAACTCATTGCACTAATCGGGGGCGTTCGTGGTGAATGAGGGGGTCAAAGACCAAGAAGTGAGTTATTTATCAGCCAAGCATTCTTCTTACGGCTAGATCCAATCTCCTGGTCCGCGGGCTGGGCTGGAATTGCCACCCCTAACTTCATTAAGTTATAGGGAGATCTATTAAAATGAGTTAAAAAGATTTAGAGACAAAACATTCATCCTTGTTTGAACACAATATCATCTGTAAGCATGTCATATAATATGTCAAATTTTATAAAATTATAAAATGATACACTGCCTCAATTATGAGCATGTTTCAAAATGTGCCCAACTTTACCAAGTCAAAAAAGGATCTATGGTCTTAACCATAGTCGTGAACCAAAACATATCTAACTTCATTAATTGGGTTAAAAAGCTTTAGAGACAAAACACTCATCTTTATTTGAACCCAATATCATCTGTAAGCATGTCATATAATATGTTTAATTTTATAAAATTATAAAATGATACGCTGCCTCAACTATGAGCATGTTTCAAAATGTGCCCAACTTTACCAAGTCAAAAAAGAATCTATGGTCTTAACCATAGTCGTGAACCAAAACATATCTAACTTCATTAAGTCACAGGGAGATCTATAGTCTCAAATGTGGGCATAGCCTATACCATTTCAATTAGTGTCAGAAAAGTCTTTAACCAATGCCTTTTAGTCTATGATAATAACCTAACCTATACCACTCAAAATCCTAGGTTTTTCATCATTTAGTATGCTTCTTTTTAAATTATAAAAATTGATATAATTTTTATTTGAGATCCATTAGTTCTTCTTTTACTTAGAATTCATTCTTTTTAGAAAAATTTAATGAATTTGGTTCTTAATTCTTTATATTTAATAGGACAAATATTTTTTAAATATGTTTTAGCTTTCTTAGGTTGATTCAATCTTATTCGTGGGTACTTTCGGTTATATTCATAAATGGGATAACATCAATAACTCTTTTTGGTAATGACAATGAAATCATTTCCTTGTATGTTATCAATTAAAATTCACTTGTGTACAACTATAAGAGGTATGCTTGGTGTTAATTTATAAAGAAGAAAAAATTTCCCAATTGATAATAGTTTATTAGCCTGTTACTTTGCTTATTGATGTTAGTTTCCTTACGAGTTAAGATGTCTACAGTTTGTGCATTCAATGAATAATTTGCATTTTGTTTTAATTTATTTGCATTTTTATTCCTAAGTTTTAGCTAGATTCATCTTCATGAGTTCATTGTAATCACATATATCAAATACTTTACTTATGGATATTTAAGCTTTAGGTTATTAAGGCTTAACCAGTTTCCACTAGTAGCTTAGAACAATATTAATCTCAACTAGCCCTCCTTCTTCGTTAAGTTTAGTAACTTTAATGCTTTAAGTAGTTTTTTGTTTAATTCTACCTATATGCACAATCTTTCATATCCTAATATCCTCAAAGTTGTTATTTTTTCATCAAGAAAAATTGATCTCCCTGATAAACTAGCTAAGTAACTTCAACTTATTATACATAAGTATTCGAGAAGCATGTGATAAAAGTTAACCTATATTGGCACTTACATCATTTTAATTCTATCTAATTCCATACTTGGTCTATAATTTTAAAAAAAAGAAAGACATTTTTCATTGATATACCATGGCCTTAACTTGTTAACCGTCAATATAATAACTTCACAGTTGAATTTAAATAAAAAAGACCATCCTTTTTTAAAAATGTGCTTCTAAAGCCCATCTTTTTATACTAAGCTTGTGTTTGTAGTTGCAATTAAGGAAAAGTAGACCTTTTTCCCATAAATCAACTATATGTAGAAAATTTTAAAGCTTCAACCCAAAAAAAGTCTACTGATGGAGCCACCATAGTGGGGCATTCTTTAATTAAGGGAGAAATATATCTAAGATTTTCAAACGTTGAATCTTCCCTAACAATATCGCATCAAGTCAAATTAGTATTCAAAGGGGAGGTAGAGGTATAAATAAAGGAGAAGGAAGGAAGGGAACAATAATTAAAGTTAGATTGAAAGTTTAATTAGGAATATGAAGGAAATAACGGAGAAAAGACGGGGAGAAAGAGAGGCTAAGAAGGTAAGAAAGGTAGAGAACTACAAACGACTTAGGTTGCCAAATAAGTGGAAGAGGCTAGTAAAAGATGAGCTAGAAAAAAGGAGGAGGGATGAGAAGGTGACGAAAGTGGTGTCATGCTAGCAAGAACATCTATTATTAGTCTTATAATGAAAAGAAACTAGACAAGGGCTTCTTGCTTAAATTATTTGTTGTTTTTTTATTCTCAAATATTGTTATTTTTTCATAAAGAAAATTTCAAGTAGATTACATCATTTCATTTCCTATGTTTTAATAATGTTTTAATTTTTTATTGAAAATTTTATTTAATTAGAGGTTCTATAAAGATACCCTTTTCTTATTTTTGAAACTTATCTTTCTCTGATTATAAAAGAGTCAGTTTAGGATGTTTTAATCTTTATAATAAAATGATAAAAATATTATGAAAATAAGAAATTATTTAAAATTTAAAATTCAAGACCTTTGAGATTGATAAACTTAAGTTAACATTTAAAATTTTTATCTCAAACCTTTATAATTATCATATTATATATTCAAGATTATTATTTTTATTATATTTTTAGATAATTCTTTAAGGATTAAGATCTCTCTAGTGACTTTTGAACCTTATCCTTATCACAACCCGCACATGATATGATATACAAATTTCATTTCAAATATTTTTTAAGATATAGTGTATATTAACAATATAATATTTCCTTGTTTATTTTAAAGAATGATAAGTAAATCATCCTTCATCATTCACTTTTATAACCATAAATTTCTTTTGAAAATTAAAAAATAATATATTCTAAGAAAAGGAAAATGAGCTTACAAAGGTTTTAGTATAAGTTTTTAACACTAGTGAATTTCCAGCCCCTCAAAAATAAATCGAGAACCAATTAATGGCTAGATTAAGACACCATTGTGCCTATATTGAGATTGTTTATAAAAATTACACTAGTTGACTATATCTTTTAGAGTTTGAAGTTGCCTGTTAGGTGTGAAGTGAGTTTGAGATCTTTTCCCCTAGACAAAACTAGTTCTCGAATCTAACTAAGGCTTATCAAATTTTGAGCTTCCATCTTGGAGTTGCCAGAAAAACTAGTATTTCTCACTTTCCATAAAGAGTAGATTGTATAACCCAAAGCTACCACAGGAGGAAGTGATAATCCTTAACTAGAAAACATAGATCAGTGGCCAAAGTGCAATTTTATAAAACTCTTCTTCTCTGTAGAAGAAGTCACTTATGTAATGAACATTTAGCCATACCTCTTTAGAGTAAATGAAGCTAAAAAATAAAAGTAGCAAGATGATTAGTAGATTCAGGAGTTTCTATAAAAAGTTAATAGAAGGGATCAAGTATAGGGATACATTTAAGTTTATCTAAGGTACTAATCCTATTTTCAATGGCAAGCCATAATATGAATGAGACCTTAAGAGCTTGACACTTGTTTCGTACAAGCTTATGGCATATTACCTTGGGATAGGGTGGTGATAGAAGTACCTAGAAAAATCTTTTTATGAATGAACTAAAGAATTCATCAACCAAATATGTTTATCTCTATAATAGAACAAGGATTGTAGCTAAGAATACTTCTCTGGATTATTTTTCTACCTTTATAGTATAGTTTCATTGATCTCCACTTATAAGGACCTTTAATTTAGCACTATCAAAGAATATTGGTCTACAACTATTAAAATATGGAATGAGATAAAGAGGTTCATCATCATTCCAATTATCATACAAAATCCACAAGGATTCTCCATTTCCATTTCTAATAATGATTTCACATTGGACTTAAGCTTTAACCTTTAGAAGCTAACACATGGATTTAAAGGAAGAACCTCTTGGATTGAAATTCCAAAGATTCTTTCCTCTCAAGTAGATGCCATGGACTTATTTGAACTAAAGAAAGTGGGGATCAGAGATAAGTCTCCAAATCAATTTTATAAAAAGTACTTTATTCATTAAAGTAATAGAGGGAATTCCTTAACGACTTTGAGATTTTGGCATACAAAAAGTATTCCAATTGACATTGGCACAAGCTATTTTTTATGGATCACTTGATTGGTTAAATACTTCTTAATTTCATTTGCAGCTTTCTTAGGAAGCATCAAATGAGAAATCCAATAAATATGGAGTTTGCTAAGCAAAATATAATTAGTTGCTTTCTAACTATGTAGGAGAGACTTTATTGGCCTAATATATAATTCTTCTCTAAATCATGTAATATAGAGGATGACACTCTATATATGAAAGTATTTTTAAAGTGATCAGAAGTCCAATGTAGCAAAAACGTAAAGATTTAACACTCAGTTTTGTAATAGTAGAAAGCTCATCTACTAATTAGGAAGCATCAGCACATAATAGTAGAAAGCTCTTGTTCTTGATCATGTTAACATTAGATAACAAGTTGAGAGAGTGGAGATAATTGACAAGGCAATTGATTAAATTACAATTAGCTCTATAAACAGTAATTAATTATTTACAAGTGACAAATTACATATGTTCAAAATTTTACACTTGTTATGGAAAATGAAATCAGAGTTCGTCTCTCTCCATAATCTGTTATATAAGCCTACTCACGACCTGTATATAAATGGTGAATAAGTAAGGGAATTTGGGGTCTCCTTGGTTTAGCCGTTTTTCCCTTAAAAAATTAGAGAAGCTTCCCTATTGAGGAGAATGTTATAGGATAGGTTTGTGATACATGCCTTTATCTAAGAATTGAAAAGAGTTAGAAACCTAAAAGCATCTAAAGAACTAATAATGAAGTTCTAGTCAACTACGTCAAAGACTTTATTGAAGTTGGTCTTTAGAGTACAATTCAAACCAGAGCCTCTTAAGTTGTAGTTTTTAAGGAAGTCTTCAACAAAAAAGAAGTTATCTTAATTGATCTCCCAAGGATAAATGTTGCTTATCAAGGATTGATAATTAGAAGTATTGCTTAGTAAGGATTGATAATTATAGGTAAAATTAACTTATGTCAAAAGGCTAACATTCTTGAAATAATCTTTTAAAATAATTGTAACATACAATTGGTTTAAATTCCTTCAATAACTTGGGATTAAAGGTTTTGGTAATCTAGCATAGATGAGTCATGTTTTAAGATTTCAATATCTTTACACCTTTTCATTTCTTTAATTAAAAAAACATCTTTACATTTTTAGACAAATCTAGTAGCACCATTTAAATAGGTTTTAATAAATTCCTATTCTTTTTAGAATTGAAAGCGTTGAATCCATTAGACCCTAGGTATTTATGAGGATTAATGCTAAAGAGAGCTTTCTTGATATCATTTGAGTAAAAAACACTTATTAATTAGTAGAGCTACATGTCTTATGTGAATAACTTAGGAATAAATGATTGAGGGAAGTTTAACGATCTACTAATAGGGCATCCAAACAATCTTTGAAGTAGCTTATTGCATGGGTTAGCATCTCAGATTGATTGTTAATTAAAACATCATCATAAACGATGTGAGAGGCGATTTTATTAATAGTCTTTCTAGATAGGAAAGACTTATATCAATAGGAAGTGTTACTATCACTAGACCAATGAGGATTGGTTCTAAGTAGCTCAAATAATCAAAGATAACCCATTGTTTATGGGGATTATTGATTCTCCTATCATTCCAAGCCAAATGGGACATTAAAATTTTTTTGGTGTTATACTATGACAAGCCCCTCTCTTGAAATGACTAGGCAGCTTGCCCGACACCCCACGGTGGACCTGCAGTCGATATTTGATCTAACTATAAAGTTACTTGATTATAATATCTATTCTCTACCTAGTCTCAACTTTAGTCTTCAACTTCATCAATTGTAGATCATTTTTCTGTCCCTCTCTAATTTGATCCACCAAAATAGGACGAACCTGAAAGGTAACAATTAATGCCTTTGAGTCTATCATATCCAATCTCACTCTTAGTGATCTCATCTCCACTAGAAATGGAAGATCGTCTTCAATTACACTATTAAACTGGTAGGTCTCTTACTTAAGGCATTAACCACTACATTGGCTTTTCTGGGGTGGTACTCTATGGTATAATCATCTTTTTCTAACTCGAACCACCTCGTCTACCCTACGTTTAGTTCCTTATAAGTGAACAAATATTTCCAATTCTTATGATTCTTGAAAATCCTACAAGGAACACCATACAAGTAATGCCTCCAAATTCTTAATGCAAAAACTGTTGCTGCTAATTATAAATCGTGGTTAGTTTAGTTCTACTCATACTTCTTCAATTGCCTAGAAGTATAGGTTACAACCTTATCATTCTATATGAGTACACACCCTAACTCCTATCTTGAGGCATCATTATACACTACAAATTCATTAGTCCCTGTTAGTAATATAAGTACAAGAGCTATCTTCAATCTTTCCTTTAATTCATCAAAACTTTGTTGACAGGCATCTAAACATTCAAACTTCTCCTCTATTCACGTCAACTTGGTCAATGGGGTTATTATTATAGAAACTTCTTGAACGAATTTCCTATAATAACTTGCCAATCCAAGGAAACTTTTGACTTCCATCATAATGGTGAGAGGTCTTTAATTAGTAACAACTTTAATCTTTAATAGAAAGTAACCCTATCTAGTCCAAAATTGGCACTTACTAGCTTAACGTACAATTGATGCTCTCGTAGGGCCTATAATACTATTCAAAGCTGTTCTGCATGCTCCTCATGACTATCTGACTACACCAATATTTCATCAATAAAAATGAAAATAAAATTGTCTAGGTACTTTCGAAATACCCTATTTATCAAATCCATAAAAAAAGTTAGAGCATTTGTTAATCCACTAACTAAGAATTCATAGTGCCCATACTTAGTCTTAAAGGTAGTTTCAAAATATCCTCACTGCAAACCGAATCTTAGATCAATTTTCGAATATACCTAGGATCCATATAGCTGATCAAATAAATTATCAATTCTCGGGAGAGAATATTGGTTGCGAACTATCACTTTATTCAATTTTTTGTAGTCGATACATTAAATTCCCATCCTTTTTTTTAACAAATAGGACTGAAGCTCCCTATAGAGAAGTTCTGAGTTCCAATAAAGCCTTATCTAATAAGTCCTTCATTTTCACTTTGAATTCCTTTAACTCTGTTGGGGCTATATGGAGTAATTGAAATCGGTTGGGTTTCTAGAGGTAAATTTATCCCAAAATCTATTACCCTATTTGGGGGAAATCTTGGAAGATCCTCCAGAAGCACTTCTAGAAACTCTCTGACCACTAAAATAGCTCCTAATTGAACTTCAGCATTACCTTGCTCAATCAATTAAGTTAGATATCTCTAGCATCCTTTGCAGAGCATTCTACTAGCTACCATAGAGGTCACAATACTAGTGGGTAGAATTTTCTGTATCCCGTGAAATATCACATCTGGTTTCCCTAATTGGCTCAGGCTAACCTCCTTTTTAAAACAATCCACCACCGTTCGATGTATGGATAGCCAATCCATTCTGAGAATAATATCAAAATCCTGAATATCCAATATGATCAGGCTTGCCAAAATCTCCTTACCCTCAATTAGTATTTTACCATATACAAAAACTCTTTCAGTGAAGAGTGAGTTTCTAGCTGGGACAAAAACTACTATCCCAACATCTAATAACTGAGGCTCAATAATCAATTTTGCAAAAAAAATCATAGAAATAAAAAATTGTGTAACACTGGGATTTACTAAGGCCTATGCTTCTTAATTAAAAATAGAAATCATACCAATGACTACATCTGGTTTAGCATCAACTTCTTGCTAGGTGACCACAAAAACTTAGGCCTATGCGTGGGATTTACCTACTTATCATGTAGGGGCTACTCCCTACCTCCTGAACCTCTATTGGATGTAGTAAAACTGAATCCTCTAAACTAAGAACCCCAGCTGACCTGTCTATAATCCACTCTAGCTTGTGAAGGTACCGAAGATCTAGCCACCAACCTCTCTATAGTGACTAATTGTGGACAATCTCTAATAAAGTGGCCCTCTTGACCACATTGGAAATACTCTTTATATTCATCAAACAGTCACCTATATGTCTTTTTTGTAAGTAATACACTCTATTGTGGGAGTCTCTATGCCTAGTGGGTGACCTAAAAGATTCCTAGTTAGATGATCCTCGTTTATTGAACTTCCTGCCACCTGACCATCTTGATTTATTTTTCTTTCACAGCAAGCATCTAAGTTATTTTTTCTACATTAAACTTCATTTCGAACAGTTCCGCTAGCCCTGACGAATCAAAATGTGGCCAGTTCATCGAGGCACTCATTAAGTCTGGCATATGGTCATCCTTCCATTCTGGAGGTGCCTCAGGTACAGGAGTAGTTGGAATGGCTTCCCTAAGATGTCCACGGCCTTATTTGTGCACCATGTTGTGTATTCAAAAAAAAATGCAAATGCATAAAACGTTCAATTTATGAAACCATGCACGTAAATCACAAAATTTTATTAGTCACCTCACTTTTAGAATAACGAAAAAACATTAAATCAGAAAGGAGGCAACCTATTTTCAAGAGCAAGCTATAATAAACTATCTATCTTGGTCTTAGTATTTTCTACCAAAACTTCTTTTTGTACTTCTTTGAATTTAATAATATAGATCTACTAGTATTGTCATTGTATGTGATTTTATCTATACTAACATTAGAGAGAGTGTGAAATAATTTAGAGATAGTGTGAAATAATTTATTATGCAAGTTCATTTAATCTATTATCTTAAGAATAATATGATCCCTTTTAATATTCAGATGCATTTGCTTTATAATTAAAAAGAGGATGCTTTATAGCTATCAGGTGGAGCAGGCATAAATTTGATTGGTGATTCCTTTGAGCTCGTTTTATCTATTTGCAGTTAAACATTAAAGGAGATTGACTCCTAACTTGCATTTGAGTAGATATGTTGAACACTATAAGCTTCTTTGGTCAAATACTTATTAAGAGTATGATCATTTTCATTTGTGCTATCTATCATTGGTCCCATCAACTCCTCATAGTCTCCTTCAGAATATCTTCTTCCATAAGGGATCCATCTCTTTGTTTGAGCTTTAGAAGGAGGTCTCCATTTATATAAGACTTAAACCGAGTCTTTAAATAATCTTTTCTTTTTCATTTAACCTTATGAATGGTATAAAATTTATAAGCTCACATCCCAAGCTTACCTCAACACATATTCATACATTCCAACGATGCCTCATAGCTACTATTGTCTTATCCATATATAGAGCCTTCCTAATATAGCTAGGTAGGTGGCATGATCCTATTATGGACTAATATTCTAATGAGATATTACGAATATTGATCCATCATCATACATATTTAGATTCTAACTCCTCCATAAGAATGTTAGGCCTCCATTTATGCAAAAATAAAGGTTTTCCCATCATATGTCAAGGTCCTAGTTCAACTATTTTCTCAATATTAAAGGGAGAGTCAAGTGTAAAGATGAATAACTTCTATTTATCTATCAAAATATCCTAGAAGCCATAATCTTTCTAGTTTTTAGACACCTATACTCGCAAGGTCGGAAATGTTCTTTTCCTATCGATAAATAAGCCAACTAAGGCTACTTCCCTTTTTTTGGCTCCATCTATTAATTGTTATTCTAGCAGACTAACTATGTCTTCTTTATCAATAAACAGAGGTGGAATATATACTAGTATTTCAAGAAGTCTCTAAGACTTCCATCTAATTTTTTTAAGTTAGGGGATTTTGATGAGCTACTCTAGTCCCTTGATGATGCAACTTACCAAGACAATGGAGACTTGAGGATGCTAATGGGTCCAATTATAAGGTCACGCTCCAACAAGCTCAAGGCACAATTTCAGATTTATGAACAAGCTTTTGTTTCACAAGAACTTCAAGAATTTTTGTTAATCAAGCTTGGGGAAGAGCTTAGGGAGACGCCTAAGTGTGTGTGCACATTGGAGGTCTCAAACCAAAAGGGCTAACACTTAGCCAATTTTCACAAGCATAAGTCTAGTCAACAGATTTGGGCTTATTTTATTTTGTAAAAGGAGTGTGGACTTCTTTTGGACTTTTTCATGGGCTAATTTGGGTTAAGTGTGCATGTGCTTCATTAAAAAAGTCAAGTGCATGTTTTATTTTAAGGAACCAAGCATGTGGGCCTAGTTTAAAAACCCAATTCGCCCCTCTTAAGTTAGTCTTCTATGTTTCTTGTTTCCTTATCCTATTTGGACTAAGATTAGGAAATTTTAATTATTTTTGAAGCCCGAATCTGTGTGGGATTTGTTTTTGGGCAGATTTGTTTCAAGAAAGCCTTTCTGGACGTTTTGGGCTTTCTTTATAGATTTTAGGTTATCTTTGTTAGGGTTTGTATTGCACAAGGGTATTTAAACCCTTGCTTTATGCATGAACTTCAGATTAGACATGAATAAACATTAGAAAGTCTTCTTCAAGAGAATTCATTTTCTTGCTTGTTTTACCTTAAGGATTTATTCAACTTATCGAGTAAGTTCTAACTTGTGGCGTTAATTCAATTCGTGCAATCTTTGTAATCTTTGTTACCAATTCCTTGCTATTTTGGGGTGAAGGATCGTGTTAGATTGATTGAATTTAGGTATTGGTAACAATCATTGAAACGGAGGTGATCTAGACATTGACTCTAGGTTGTTACTGTATCACTTGACGCTGTAGTCCAATTGCAAAAATAGGAGAACTCGAGGGAGCTTGAGAAGGAGTGCCTATAGAAAGAGTGGTAAGATTTTGACAAGCTTAAGAAAGAAGGGAGAAATTTGAAGTCAAAAGACTAGTTATATTAAAATAAGAAAGCAAGAAAAGGAATGTTGAAAGTTCAAAAAGTAGTTTCCTTAAATAGTAAAAATGAAGAAAAGACCCAAAAAGTAGGAGGTTTCAAGGACATATCTTAGACCTAAATGGAAGCAGAAGAGGGAAAGAAAAGATAGAGAAAGTGAATCCAATAATGAAGAAATAAGAAGAATTAATGAGTTTGAAAGGAAAATGAGTTGTAAGAAGCATAGACCCAAAAAGAAAAAAAGAGAGGTTACGGAGAAAGAGGAAAAAAGGAAAGTTAGCCTGTAAGGAATAAGAGAAAAGGAGGGACAAATAGTGAACAAAAAAAGAAGAAGAAGCAAGTTAGTTAAAGTAAGGAACCAAGTAAAAGACAAAAGAGGAGAAGCTATGGAAGAGACAATTGAGATCTTCTCATTCTAGAAGCCATTCTCTCATATTTTGATTTACTTACAACTCTAAATCTTTCATTATACCATTAAATCATATTAACTAAGTTGAATTTAAGATCTCTGTCAAAGACACATGAGAATCATTGATATTTTTTACTCTTGCATTTTTATTATACCATTAATCATATTAATTAAGTCACTATAAGAAAATAACAAATTTCTGACAAAACATTACCGACGGAAAACATTCCGTAGTATTTTAGTGACAAAAATGGATTATCCGTCAATAAATTTGACGATTTTTTTTTGCGATGGACAAAACATCCGTCAGTAAACATGGAGGGAACTTATCCGCGCATGTTTCCTAACAGAATATAGGGACGGAATAGTAAAGTCTGTCGTTAAAGTAAGCAGTAAGGGCTCGTAGGAAAAATAAGCATGATGAATACAAACGAAATGACAATTTTGTCGGTAAAATACCGATGGAATTGTAGTTCTGTCATTAACTATTGAATTGTTCATAAAATAAAATGATGTCGTTTGAATTTTAATCCAAACGATGTTGTTTTATTCACAAACTTAACAAACCTGAAGCCCCCTTCTCCCTCCCTCTGTTATTTTCTCTCTTCTTCCTACCATTAATGTCATCGGTTCTCTTACTCCCAAGCTTCCAACGTTGATTTTTACTTCGTTTTTGGTCCATCCTGCATCATTTTCAGGTAACAAAATTATTAGGTTTATTTTGTCTCCAAAAAACTAAGGTGTTAAATGCTTATATGTATGAACGCGAGTGGGTAGGTGGGTGTGTTTTGTTTAGATTGTTGGTTTATGCATGTTTACATTGAAATGTTAATTTAATTGTGGTTTAAATGTGTTGTTGTTGGTAAATAATGAAAAATGTAGTTGCTTTGTTATTAGTTAATTCGGGTTGCCTATAAATTGTTCGATGAAATGTCTTTTATGGGCATATTAGTTGAATCAGAAACAAATCAAATTGGAGTTATTATATAGTTAAATTAATTTGAATGTGTTGGTGAATAAGATGTACACTTGTCTTGCTCTTGCGTATTATTTGACTTATCCTTAGTCTTGGTATTAGTAATCAGAAATGGAGAAATTAAAATTACAAGACAATTAAAGTAAATTTTGGAATATGAAGCAATTAATTTGCTTTGTTATAATTAATATTTCATAAATAATTGATTGATTTATGTATTTATAAAGAGAGAATATGCTAATAAGAAGTTGTATGTCTTCTTTCATATACAGATGTATATCATATCACCTATAACCACAAATAAAAATGAAAATTATAATATGCTTTTAGTACATAATGAACCGGCGGAACAAATGGTACAAGATTGGAATTAATGAAGATAAAATCCTATTCCATATTTTAGGGCTTATTAATTATGTTGACATCATACATCATTAATTGTTTTCATAATTAATGATGTATGATGATATAAAGATCTTTTTCTAGCTATTATATCTCTATGGATCATTAATTTATTTATAGCATACCCTTAATAAAGCTACAACAACTTTGTAGTAGTGATGGGCTGACAATAGTTAGTGAGGGCTGAAAACTTCAACATAGAGTAAGAAATGAGAGGAGTATGCTCTGAGAATGACATTAGAGATTTAAAGTGAAATGAAAGTTACGGAGAACTGATGTAGGGAAATTAATTTTGTTTTAACTTAATAATTTTTCTTAATTCTTATTTTTTATTGGATATTTATTATATACCATATTGATAAATATATTCCTAAAAACTATTCATACAATTCAAAATGATAATTTAATATAGTATTACATATTTTTGTACTCTTTTTATGACAGAAAATTCCTACCTTTGGCTTTACCTACCATGCTTTGATTATAGGCCCAAACATAACATATGTAAATGAAGAATAGATAGAATGAACTACTTCAACTTTGGCTATGTCTCCTTGATCTCTTATGCTTTCAATATTGAATGCTTAATTAAAGATCAAGGAAATAAATAAATCACTAGAGTAATTAGTTATCAATTCATTCTTTTAAATATATTCATGCACCATTTCTATTTTCCTTGTACTTTTAGAGAAATGATCTAAACTTTTGATTTTAGATGTACCAAAAGAATAGTATAGACTTTAGTTGTTTATACTATATTTCATATTCTTGTGCAAATCAATTATTGACGATTTGGTCAATTACAATTGGCATAAACTATTAAAATCAAAAGGTTTTTTTTATTCCTTTCGAATTCAAAAATTAATTATAAGAGTATAATGAAAAAAATAAATGTTAAACTTATAAACTTGCTTTATTATATGTTAGATTAGCGAACTTATATGAAGATATGCTAGAGTTAATTTTACTTTTACTTGACTAATTCAAGTGGAATTAACAAACTTAGGCATATCTCCATGATATTTAATATAAGTTAAGCAAACAATTTAATATTTCAATTGCTAAGTTTTTTATTCTATTCTAGTTAGTAATATATTAAGTGTGGATGCCATTTAAAGCTCTTAATTTTTTTATAATTTATTCTAATTAAGATACATAGCTTGGATCCTTGCAAACAATAATAGTATGTTTGGATCCATATGCAAATAATAATAATATGTATCTCTGAAAGCTAGAAGTTGAAGAACCTCATAACATGGCCAATAATGCATGCAATGTTAGAGACATTAATCCAACTCCAAATGTTAGTATAAAAGTGCATAGTCGATATAATCTAGTTGAAATCAAAGATTTAGACAATTTGAATCTTTCATGTTGGCAATGCAAGACATTCAGGTGTATTATGTTTCTTTTCCTAACTTAGGACTAGATAAGTTAGATTGGTTGGTCGTTTACAAAGTTAAACTTATAGGTGCTTTTGAATCACATGGAAAAAGAAAACAGATAATTAAAAGTGAATGGTTTCAGGAAGTTGTTTATGAAATAAATGCATCTATTACATATGACGAGAATGAACCTTTAAACGATCCAAATAATGAATATATTGAAATTTCATCTAGAGAGGATGATGTAAAGGGCGAGAGATCTAAAGAGGAGCTTGAGTTTGAATCTAATTCTTCAAAAAAAGAAGAAGATCATGATTTTGATTTACAATTAAATGCTAATAGCAATTAACTTATGTTTGTAATGGAATGTTATATTCAACAAATCAATCAATTCCTTTTCAATATATGATGTGAAATATTGAATTGAAATTATTATATTTTTGGAACATTCAATCAAATGTGAATTTCAGGTTGAAATATGTCACCAAAGAAAAAAAAAGATATAATGTGACCAAGGTTCAAACCACGATTTGGAGTCAGTTATTGTCTAGGTGAAGCATCACATTCTGCTATAACTAAATCAAATTCTGTACCTCTAGCTACTACACTTGCAAATGAGCCATCACCTTCCGTACTTATTGCTATACCATCCACCACCATTATACCGACAGAGATATCAGGGTTAAACGATGCAGAAATGAGGCGGCCTCTAGTCTGGAGCTAAGGGAGCTGATGGAAGAACTTACATCATAATTGTCAACAGTTTGTAAGTGAAAATACATGAAACACCATATGTTTATAATTAAGATATAGGTTTTAATTTAAAAAATGGTACAAAATTAATTGTTTATATAGTAGGTTGATTCTCTATAGACCGTGCCCAAGAAACATGACATCCACATTTAAGGAGAAGTTTGATCTTGAGGGATATATATGGAAGAATATCTCTTAGGCGACAAAGAAATTTTACGATCAGGAGTTTGAGGTACAAAAGAATACTTTTTTGGTTTTTTAATTGATTTTTACATATTAATTAGATAAATATTATTACATTATAACTACTTATTATATGTTTTTCCTTTTGTTTCAAAAAGATTTTTTTAGGATTCTGAATTTGATGTGATTATTTATGGGAAAGACGAGCAAGTACACGTTATCAAGACTTTATTGGTGCTATGCATAAGACTGGTGTACAATTGCCTTATATTTTTGAACAAATATAGAGTCATCGGCAGCAGTATTAGACATTACCCGAGGTAATGTCCATTTTAGAGCATAATTCTACCAACAAACGTGAAGGAATGGGAGGAAAGAGTCTTCCCGTACATACTGGAGGATTTATTACCTACCACAAGCGTACAAAGAGACTTATAAGTATTTACACTTTACAATTAATTCTGATTTTTTTACTTTGGTGTATTTCAATTTAATTTGATGTGTGATAAAAATATGTGTATTATGAAAAACGATAATGTTATAAATGTCTGGTGCCATATATGACTCTATTGTTGAGTTATTTTCTTTGTTCAATCAGGGGTAAATATCATAAAATAGAGAAATTCTGCCTAAATTTTTATAAATTATAGTTCAATTATAACATTTTATTCTGATGTAGGAAAAGTATATAGGCACGAAACCTAAACACCGTCAGCTCTTTTTATACACTCACAATAAGAAGTATAACGGTGTGACCTTTGTCAACACCTGATGTAGAGAATTAAATATATGTGAAATTTACATTTTAATATTAATGCTTAGTGATTATCACTTACTAACATAAACATTGCCTTTTGATATGACCAAATACAAGAAAGCATTCAACGACAATCTTAACAATATGAAGAAGTTGATGAGACTCAAACCTGTCTTCATGCAGTGGGTGGTAAGGACAGTCTTAGGTTCATTAGCGAACATTCAGCCTAGGTTCATTTGCAAATATATGTAATTCACAATCCTCCACATGCAGTTCAGTATCATCTAGTAGGCAGTCCACACCTAATGAAGTCCATTAGCTTCAAAGCATAGTACAGACATTGGCAACTTAGCTGCAACAATTGATGGAATATATAGCTCAGCTCCGTACTGAGGTAGATGGGTTGAAGAGGAGGGGTAGTGTCGGGACCCAACCCGGACACCGACTCCCATGCAGAAGATCGTAGCAATGCAGAATATCGTAGTTATGTGAGTTTATCTCCCATAGAGAACACCCTGACCATTATCGGGTTATCTTCTTCTCTCTGATACCCCAACTGTCACATATTTATAACACACATTCATCACCCCTACTTGCATTCAAAACTCTCCTTTTTAGTTCTGCTCTGCTCTTCGACTATCCATTTGTCCATTTCAACCTGAATATCTCAAGCAATAGTGTTGGCAAGTCCACACTTTACTTATATACGTGCCTTGGGGTTGTCAGCATAACATTTGCTATAGACCTCCAATTCAGGATTTCTTTGGATAGTTTGATAGAGGACTTTAAGAACTACAATCTTCATGAAGATCTCGAAGACCAACTTTGTCTCCTGATAGTTTAAAATTGGGACAGAAGATACGCATGAACAATGACCCAGACGATAGCGTGAACAGTGTCACAGAAGAAGTCTGGAAAACACAAACGATATCTTTCAAGCGTCATATCTTTCTCTACGAGAATCATTTTGGGATATTCTTTATATAGTTGGAAAGATGGTTTCAAGCTCTATAACTTCCATGGAGACCTCGAAGGTCAATTCTAACTCCTGAGGGTTCAACATTGGGACAGAAGATTCACGATGAATAGGAGCACAGAAGATGCACTTCACTCCAGTACTTCTTAACTCCTTCTTATAATCCTTAGTCCTTAACCTATCCTCTGTGTTCTATCCTCTGTGGTTGACTTTTATCTTCTAGGTTGACCCTCTATCGACTGAGAATCTATCTTTGAAGTCTGTGAACAGTGACACAAACGAAGTCTGTGAACAGTAACACAGAAGATACGAGTCTCTATGTTCGGATTCGTCTGTAAACAGTAACACAGACGATACGTGTCCTCTATGTTCTAATTCATCTGTGAACAGTAACACAGACGATACGTGTCCTCTATGTTTTAATTCTTCTGTGAATGGTAACACAGACGATACATGTCCTCTGTGTTTTAATTCGTCTGCGAATAGTAACACAGACGATATGCTATCAATAACACACAAGAAGTCCATTCGTCTGTGTACAGTGGCATAGACGATTCTTTCCTATATGCTCTATCTTCTATGTTTTTCTCTACTCATTCTTCATACTCTTCATCCATCCTTTCCTCTGTGTTATGACGTCA